>OY743225.1:27694241-28014498 GCA_963555765.1 Orthonevra nobilis | reverse complement strand
GTATATTTATGAAAAAGCCCTTAGATGGCCCCACCCTACACTCGGACAAATTTAACTCGTAATACTCCAATCCAATATAATTCAAGTGATAAAAAGCCAAACAAAGCTTCATGCGTCCTATTTAAAACACACGGCTTCTCTTGCGAAGACCCCCCTGCAATAGTCAGGAACTTTGAGTTCTACGTGATTGGCATTGTTACTGTCTGACCCCAAGACCGTTCCGCGCCAAGCAGCAGCAACGTACTTGAAGGCAATTACATATTTTATTCAATGTTCCCCAAGGCACGTTTTGGTTTTGTTTTCCTTCCATCGTTTGTTTGCCATTAAGGATTTGTCGGTGGAAAATCGATTGACGAAGGTCACGAGCTCGTAACATGTCCTGCTGGTATCGTCACGTTATGTTCATCGACCACATAAGAAACTTTTCTATAATTTAAGGGCATTTCCTTGCACATAATTTTATTTACCAGTTTTTTTTAATACACATACGGAAGTAATCAGAAACTAGCAATTGATGTAATGTATAAATACGTATATTTGTATGTGGATGTAAACATTGGTACATGTGTATAAAAGGTACTCTTAATGTTGCACATCGATTTTTGGCCTTGACACTCGTGGACAGCTTGTTTCAAAGCATCTTACTTAACAGCAATATGATTTGCAGCACAACAACTTATTTTGAATAAAATACTGCGAATTGAGTGAATGCAAATAATATAATACGTGCTTTTTTGAAAGTTTTTGCATACACTGCGAAACGAAGTATAGAAATTTATACATTGAGGGGGAATATTGCTGGATGTCCTAGTTCCTTTCGTCGACGCAGTACGCAGGGATTGGAAATCAGACCCCACCATGTTTGTTCAAAAACCTCAAAGAAGATATATGCAAATCTTCAGTTCTCGAGTAAAATGTTCACCAAGGGTGTCGAAATTGCAGTACTCGCGTTTTATACCCTCTGTCGAAAAATCAACATGAATGTCGAAGAACATTTTGACTCGGTTCGATTTCTTAATGTCCCTGCGAACTTTTTTTGCATCAGATCCTTTCTAGAAAATATGCTGTCCTCTTCAGATCCTCAAAAACCGATCCATTTAAAGTCACCTCACGTGTCGCCCAAGGTAGACATGTTTTCGCTCAATGATCTTTATCTTAGCAATTATTGATATCGACCTTATCGTTCTCGTAGATGAATGTACATATATGCCGACGATATGAAAATGTATATGCCTATAGGATCCCGCACTGAGTCTTGTCTCCCGCACTGAGTCTTGTCTCTCAACCAAAACCCTCATATATATTTAACGATGGTAAAGGCTGGTACTCATCGCTATCGGAACTTGTTGGAAATAATTCTGGTATCCGAAATGGATCATTTAGGCTCACAGACTATTTAGCTCCAACAAGATGGTGCCACATCAAGCAAGGCTCTTGCTTATCGTCCAACATCGCTGGGGTTCAGGAGGGATAGAGAGCGTATATAAGACGCAATAGTCGATCTATAGACTGTAACTGATGGACTACAGGGTGTAGTATTCAAGTTTAAGTGTAAAAACGCCAGACAATCTGCATCGAAATTCACGTTGCATCAGAATCATTCTGAAATCGTCGGGACTAAGGCGTCCCATGGCCTGTCGACGTGATATAAAAACGAAATCTTTAAATTTGTCGGCGAACGTCCAGACTGAATATAAGTTCGCTTGAACTTCGATCGTAAGTCATAGACTTTTCCAATAGGGACTGGAACATTTTTAATTTAATTTACGAACGTTGTCAATTTATTCAGTAAACTCAACATTTTCATCACGGTAAAGTACACGAACGAGCAACATCTGCAAATCAAAAATTTTTTTTTACCGAAAGTCGGTGATCGCAACTTTAAGAGCAATTTGCGGTCGTTATTCACGCCCTAGTAAACAGGCAATAACAATTCAAGTGCAAAAATTTGAGTCTACATATTCGTTGTCTAGTGTGTCGCGTCAGTGGGTTGGTCGAAGTGTCGAAAATTACGCTGCCGTTGGGGCGTCCGTAGCAAACGATCCAAATCAGTCAATTATACGGTCCAAAAATTTGTCATCGCTCAGACCACATTATGGCGTATTCTGCGTAAGGATCTTGGTTTACACCCTCCGATTGGGCTCTGAAGAAGATGCGCCAAGATGATGAATTTCATCGCAAAAGTATCTTCAGTGACGAAGCCCATTTTTGGCTCAATGGGTTAGTCAATATACAAAATATGCGTTATTGGTCAGGTGAAAAACCACATGTCCTTCATGAATCATCACTTCGTCCACATATTTGGTGCGGTTTGCATGCCGGCATCGTTATTGGTCCATATTTTTTCGTCGACGACAACGATCGTCACGTTACTGTGAATGGCCAGTGTGATCGCATCATGGTTACAAATTATTGTTGGCGCGAATTGGAAAATACGAACTTGAAACACAGGATGGTGCCACAGGCCACACAGCACACCTAACAATCGATTTATAGAAGAGTAAGTTTGATGAGCGTGTTATCTCAAGAAATGGGCGTCGATTGACCACCTGGTTCTTGGGATTTTTTGCCCCTACATTATTTTCTTAAGAGGCAACGTCAAGTCATTTGTTTATGCCAACAAGCCGAGAATTTGGAAGAGTTCAAAGCCAACATTGAACGCGAAATAGCGGTCGAAATGTGTGGCCGAGCAACGATTCGATTGCTGCAAACGTGCCTGCGATGGCCGTATGAACAAAGTCGAGTTCCATTCATAAATGGAAATAATTTTGTAACTGAGCGTTTAGAGCAGACATTGAGAATGCTTTTTTCAAAACAATGTTTTGAAGCTCTAGGTATTTTTGCTCACTCGGTTCAAATAAGGCAGCAATTTGATTTGATTTAACCACATCTAGGATGGCAGTTAGTCATAAGTGGCTCACACGCAAAATGATAAAAACAGTGCCAGGTGACCAAATAATTGTTCAACCCGTCTACTGGACACCCTAATCTTAAAGAAAACAGTCTCAAAGAAAACATTTTGCTTTAAAGCTTTAAGTTTATTGGTAAGTGTTGGTGGACTTAAGTTTTAGTGTTAATTCTGCGTTAACAAGAAATACACGTTTCATCCTAACTTTATTTAAAAAAAAATTTATTGAACAAAATTACTATAAATGAAAATATGTGTTAATTATTGAATGGCAGCAGTGAATTCAAAATGAGTATGTCATACTATAGAGAATATATAATAAGAAATCGTGATGCATGTAACATCAGTAAACTTAGACCATCAAGCTGCCCTCACACTCGAGGCGAACAAAATAATATGAGTCCATCGGACATTTTGGGTGGATAATTTTTTAAAATATTTTTAACCATTCATGTTAATTTCTTAAAACATGGGAAAAAGAACTAATGAAATGTTTTTTTTTTATATAAATGAATACTTCACTTTTAACGCGTGCAAGAACCCAAAATTGTGTCCCCCAGTCGCGGGTTAAGGGTTAATTAGATACCATCTGTGCTTTTGTGCAGTCGCATTTCTGATGAAATCAGAACCAGACTCATTCGTATCTATTTGAAATTAACACAGAAGCATAAAATCTTTGACACCAAAAAGAAATTCGTAATTAAGACCCACTCCTCCGACGGTCACGACGTAAAAGAACCCATTTCAGGGGACATCAACAAAAGTAGAATAAATTTCAGAAATCCTTTTTTCATAGATTTTTATTTTTGAACAGTGACCCTCTTTGAAATGCAATTTCTTGCCACCTCTTTAGTGTTTTAAAACACATGTGGACAGAAATAAGGTTAACAGATTTATCTTAAATTCACTAAAAATCATTTATGATGATACGCCGCAAGCTTTTGATTCAAAATTTAATGTAGATTGACCATTAATATGAATAGACTTGTCTGTCCCTACACCCGCTCCCTTTTATTTTTGTAGCTTTGGCATTTCATTCAAGACACAATAGAAGTGGATTCGGTTCTGCCTTGAGGCGTTTTTTTGGCAAATAATTTTCTGAAGAAAATAAACCAAAACAAATCATCTTACAGAGGTGTCCTTCACTTGTCGAACTGTACACAAACACGCAGGCGAGCCATCATTATTTATTTAATCCTCCTATTTCATTGTTGACTGATATTCGAGTGATGGGGACACCCGTTCTGAATTCTGTATTCGGCTTAAAGCGCAGACGAGCGCATTTGTTGGTAATTGCGATGAAAGTGTTCACCAGTAGTCGATTGAATGATGATGAAGAAGAAAAGAATTATTAAGTTGTTAGGCGAAATTGCGATGTGTTCCCAGGCCCAACGAAAACACATGTTACTTAGCAATTTAAATGAGTGACTGTCATTATTCACCCGAACCCGTATGCCATTTTCTGCTGAACTAAGGGATATGCCGGGAAAATCAAATTTGTTGGCACAAATTACATGATATTAATCATTGAAGAGAACCGAATATACTTGGCGCTTTGCCTTATCATGGGAGTCCTTGGAATTGTCCTTACCCAAAGTCGTTGCTTGAACTTCTTAATTTTGTTTTCCTTTTTTTTGTACGCTAGACTCAATCGTGAAGAAGAAAATGAGACTGCATTGTACGCCTTCAAGGGTGTAGCGTTCAAAGTCGCTCGATACTTTCAAAAGGATACCAGGCAGCTTACTCTTTCTGTAATAACAAATTGAACTTAACGTGGTTGGAGTGTTTAGCCTATGTTAAACCTATTGGTTGGTTCGTAACTTGCATCAACACTGCTATGTCGAAGGACAAAAACCGAGCTCTACTAAGAACTCATCATGCCAGTAACTTTAAAAGGAGCTGAACAGCAGTACGGATTTTAAGTACGTACGGCAAAAACGTTCCGTCCGTTTTGCGAGGAAGTCGAATGATGGAGAACGTAAAACTATGAGCTGTACGAGCTGTACAACGATGTGAATCTTGTCTGGAAGGCAATAACCCGTTGACTCTTAGGGGCTCGACCAAATTGAGCAGATTGAAGAGTGCTTTCAAATTCCGGTCACGCGCTTTTAAGGATAGAACAAGTTGTGAATAACACAAATCTTCGTCTTTACAACTGGAAGCAGCGTTTCGGGAATCTTAAGCGATAGAAATCAGCCTTAGCCAAGGCTCAGATGTGGCATGATACATTTTCTCCATACGTCCTCCAATAAAAAAAATGTTGCTGAAAAATATAAATTTAGAGAGACAGATCTAAAACAACACTTTTCAAAATCACGAATCTCTACAAAAGCGCTTGTCCCCATGTTTATGGTTCGGTGATTGTAACGGTATACTTTGTTTTTCAAATACCTCCATAGAAAAAAGTCCGAAAAAGTAAAGTAAGGTCATCGTTGCGACCAAGTTATTTCAGAATTTTGCGAAATAAGACTTCTCCCAAAAAATTGCTTATGTAGTTGTCACGCGGGCTGTTTGGACAGAAGCCCATCTTGCTGTCAACCATCCTCTGTTGTATCGAAGACTAGAGGACACACAAAATCTTTCAGCATTTCTCTGTAGCTTTTGTCAGAAACGGTTAGTGCATTTTCTTCAAAGTAAGGTCCAAGAACGCTTCCTGCAGTAAGACTACAACATGCTCTAACTATTTCGGGGAGCAGCCTATGTTGGTGGCCTATTCTTATATTTTCTTCTCTTAGCATCACATATTCTGTTTGTTAACAAATTCGTTTAGGAGAAATTGGACCCCGTCGTCCGTAATGAGACTTTGAATGATATCAGCCTTCCCAACTCTTGGATCTGGACAGTGTATACTAATGCAGACTTCTGTTCATGCAAGAGCTTTATCTTTTACACGATAGACATCCAGCAATGTTCGGGACAAACCCAACTACTGGGACCGCCTTCGAGTTGACATTGAAGGCTATTCTTCAATGCTTTGGCAATCACGCTGAATGTTGTCCTGTGACCTCCCTGAACGTAGCCTCCCAGCACGTGATGTTTTAACACGTTTCTCAGTCGTGAATCTTTGCATAGTCAATTTCCAAGGCTTTGTAAATAACCGTTGAAAATGATTTAAAGAATTTTGTGCAAATAAAATGAGAGATGTTCGTGAAGATCACATTTACCTTCACATCGAGGTGGCTGCTATTGAGTTTTGCTACTGAGATGGTTTCTTCTCACGTTTATCGAAAACAGCATTTGTCCATTCCTTCTTTCCCTCTTGTCCTTCTTTCTTTCCCTCCAACGCAACGGCGGTTTTGTTTTCGTTGCAATGGCTCCAGTGGTGATTCGATAGCGTACCCCAACGAAAGGCTTCAACGCTCTGTATTTTTCGGGTGGAACTAAGTCTGTTGCGCTTGATATTTCAAATGACGGAGTCTGGTATCAGGCTCATTCGACGAAAATGTTTCTTTCTTCATTCGAGTAGAAACTACTCTTGAACAACACATGTTGTCACAACTCACCGTATGTCGCCGTTACAATCGCTTGGCCAGGCATTCTCAAGAATTCATGCTGGAGCCCAGTTTTGATCTCTAGCTATGTGCTTTCATTATAATGGTTACCTTAACCCGCAGAACACATGGCTTCTGTATATATACATATATATATTCGTTTGGTATTAATCTGACCAGTCCCCAACGTGACCTTGACTCGTCACTGGCTTCCAGTTTTGTTCGAAGATATCAAACTTTCGCCAATTTTCTGCCTTAAAAAAAAAGAGTGATGATGAGAAATTTAGTTGATGTCACAAGCATCTGTTATGGCAGTATTCGCAGGATCCTTCATACAACCTTCACGTGAGTAAGATGTCGGCGCGTTGGATAGATAAAAGGAGAAACAGATTAACATTCGAAGAGCAGATCGTGAGAACTACCAAATCGGTGGGAAAATATTTGTAGCCGCTTTATAACCGTGGGCGGGACTTGGATACACCACCTGGTTTTGGGACCGAACACCGGTCTATTTCCTGAAAAAAAGCCGTCTTCAATGATCTCAAATCATTGTGCCGCATTTCGTGATGTCAAGAGAATTCTAAGGCTGGATTACCTGAAACCCGGAACCAGATCAAAAGATTGAGGGAATCTATCAAGGAAAAGAATCCGGAAAACTTCGACCTGGAGTGCTCTTTTACTACACCAAGTCGCCAGCAAACTTGGATGAAGTTGCGATGGCTGTCGTTCGGAAAGAAGGTTGCAAAAAAAAAAACGTGTTCTTAAAAATTGCAAATCAATTGTTTTTAAAAGCGATTTCGCGCACTCTTTAAGAGATGCATTATTTTAATTTATTTTTTATTTATTATTATTTGTGTCCCCTTTGAATAGTCATTTCAATGCTACTTTGAATTTTGAAGTTGTAAAGTAGCCACTTCAAATGGAATGCTCTGAGTCAGTACGTTGTCGAACACGAAGTCCAAATCGCTTGTCATTCTATTCCCATGACTGCGTTTTTGTATGCACATTTATTTTTTTAAATTTATTTTTAGTCGAACTATTCTCATATGGCCAGCAACAACAAGAGGACTTAGTTCAGTCAAATAGTATCCTGTATTTTTGTTGTTATCGCAAAAGTGGTGCTACACGAAAAGGAAAAACTTTAAGTCCCGATTTTTGTTTTTTTGTATTTCAAAAAAATCCGTTAAAATTTAAAATGGGGGAGAATCAAGGACCTGCCCTCGACACACAATCTTCTGCGAAACATAAGGGCAGAAACCCTTAAATTTGTAGAACGAAGAGGAGTGAAAAATAGAATAGAAAAAACAAATCACGTAAATAAACTGAGTGGAAAAAGTAACTCAGGGAAACTAGGAGCGCAGGGACAACAATGCGACAATAACTACACAACCAACTTGAAGGCACTTGGTGTTATAGCACTTAACGACGATGGTGTCGATGTCATGTCGGTGTCTGCTGCCTTCCTGTTGTATCCCCTTTTACACGGTCTATGTGCAGCATGCATCCTGCAAGGACTCTTCTGTTGTCCTACGGTTATGTTCCTCAACGGTACAGAGTGATGTATAATCGAACATGAAATTCAATGCAAGTTACTTGGGAATGGGTATTTCAGGACCTCCACTTAGCGGAAAGCACATGCATTTATGCTGTTGCTGTCTCCTCTATATCGATGGGTATGGGCATACAAAAACGAGTGTATATCTGTCATCAAATGAATATTCGATGGTCTAGATATTGGTAGTTTGTCCTAGTTTCGAGGAAGCTATTGGAAAAGTTTCAAATTGCTTGCATACTATTTTGTAGTTGTTTTATTTTTTTTTTTATTATATCCAATGACCTAATTTTGCATTGTTAGATAAGTATGATGAAAGGATGAATATTTGCTTTGTGGTCTTCTTATATTAGATGAGATATGATGAAGGATGGACCAGAGGTCAGTGTACTTTGACTGGCAAGCTGAATCAAGATTTGCTCGCTGTGCTTTATGCTAATGAGATCAAAGTATATAATTTTTATGTGAAATTTTTGATTGGAGCATTAAATCGGGATTCCATAACAAATAGCGGTTCAAGAAATTAGTTTATGTTTATCAAAGATAATCCACCTCTTCCATTTTATTTGGACCTTGCTGCGATGATAAATATACAGTCACTTCTTCTTCTGCACAGAGAAGTCTGACGCAAGGATTGATAAGAAAATAGGACCACACAGTGCCTTCCTTACTGCTAAGGAAATAAACATGCTTACTTTAATGAAGCGAGAATTCTCACTCTAGGCGGTAAATTGAAATACAGATTACAATGCTTCCAAGCCAATTTGCATGGCAATCGTTGCGGTCACACCTGAAAGAACTGATTCCAATGAGTTGGACTTTTTTAAAGTTTAGAAGTTGGGCACACTTTTCGAAAAAAGGTGTTTCCTCGTACCGAAGGGCCGACCTTGATTGGGTGAATCGAAGTAAACTGAAGCAGCGGAACAAAAGCGGACCTTGCCATCCAGAATAAAAAAGTTCTGCAGTCCATACGCTGCATAAACAGGCCACACTCATTTCGAGCAAATATCTCCACATAAATATTCTTGCAACTCCATTTTCTGTCTTGGATAGAAAAAGTTGCTCCCAGCATAAAGAAAATTATTGACAGGTAAAACGCAAATAAATTGGATTTTTTCACTGCAAAAGAAAAAAGAATGGCTTATTTCTTTCTTGAAATGTAAAACAATTTTATGTTCATTCAAAAATATTTTCTCTTACTTTTATTAAATTATTTATATTTTCATTCATGTATTTATTCACTTATAAATTAATATTTATCTATATATTTATTTATTATTATTCAATTATCTATGTATTTATTAAGTTATTTAATTATTCATAGTCGTTTATTTTTTAATTATTTAATTATTCTTTGATAGCTTTTGTTCTTAATGTTTGCCGATACTTATTAAAATATTTCATTTTAAGTCTATAAAATATTTATTATATTGATGGAGTGCCTTAAGCTTCTTGGAACCGCTCCCCTGCTCTCGAACTTCTGTTTTTATTATTACGAAGGTTTTAATTGGAGCTTTTCCTTTAACCTAAAACAACTGATTCAATTTTCGTTAGATTGTTAGTTATAAGGCAGAATATTCTATGGAATATTCGAGAATCTTCGAGACATAAGTCCAACTTCCCATTTCTTACCGATCAAAATGAAATTGCAGCATATTAAATCATTTGTGCTTCCGATTATTTTGTTAAGCTACTCTCTAATGTGTTATAATAGTAAAGTGACAACAATGTAGCCACAATCAACATTAACATAAAAAAATCCTGCAAGAGAGGAGTCGAATGAGAATGCAGTCTGCTGTAATGCATGCTCAGCTATGCACTTCACTAATGGAAAACGAAAAAACAACCGTGACTGATCAAAGGTGGCTTCCAGAACATGAGCTGTAACTACTGTAGAGTCTTTCAAAGTTACCCAACAATCTATAGAAATGGTCCTGCAAAATAATACTGCCGACAATATTATTACGGTCTGCATTGAGAGCTGGAACTACGGTTAATAAGGATAAATACTGAGCTTATCAGGATGGACACCCAAAACTTAAGGATTGCATCAGAAGTCAACACGATGAAATATTCAGAAACCGATATAATAAACCAAATAAGCCAAATTGCAAAACAAGGAGCGAAGTTGGCCAACATTATTGGTCTAAATAAATCATGCAACGCCGGCACGCAACTTTGCTCTTGAATTGAGGATGAAAACTTTATCAAAATTGGGGAACTAATAGCTCGGTTTCATTTTCCAAAAAGCGTGAGCTTCACTTCTGTTCAAAAAATTATCCATATCCAGCGGCTAGAATGCAAAACGCATGTCCAAGTCGCTAGTCCAAATATTCCATACTCAAAAATTTTCTTCTTATTTTGCCTGCTGATAACTAAATGAATACGCATTTTGGTATAATCAGAATCACGAATCCCTTTAAAGTCGCCATCTGACGGAAAAGAGGTGTTGGCGACCCTGGACTCTAATGGATTTCTCTCACCTTACATAGGGTTGGAAAGGCCAGGTCCTTACACAAGGCTTAGGAAATGTAGCGTTTTTTTTTCCGAATTTCGTGTTTTGGACGCCGAAATTACAGAGCATATGGAGACTTATTTTCATTGCTCAGAGTCACCCATCTGGCCCGTTTAAATGCAACACTATAATTAAGGTATCGATCTGTATCTCTGTCTTCGTATTTGCGAATGAATAAGATTAGATGAAAGATGCCATCACTTTGGTACCGTTCTCAGAAACTAAGAAACAGTGGAAGACAGTTGGTTTTATTTGTGACGTCTTGTCTTCTATTTACTCTAATATAATAAATAGGTTACGTTTGCTAGTTGTTTATTTTAATAAAAGGTCCATTCATGGCGTCCAATTATGTAAATTAAATCTATGAAAAGACGGTCAAGCGAATTCGTTCCTTGCGAACGCTGCCTTAAAGATAGTAGATATTTATTTCCTTTCCAAAGAAAAGTTTTAGAAGTGAAAAAGTTTTATACAAATTTCAATCTGTCATGGTTATTTAAATCAGTAAACTAAAAGTTAAAGTTAAATTTGCCAATATTCGAGGAAATATTGACTAGATAAAATTGCAGTTCAAACAACATAATTAAATTAATTGTTCATTATTTAAATTGAACTCTGGTAATAAACATACCTATCAATCTCGTCCTCTTAATTCATTCTTAAACTGCGCTCTTCTCCTGCTCTATGAATTTTTACCAATCATCCAAAAATATGTTCATCCTGAAGGTCCATTATAAATATTGGTGAAATCTTAAATTGTTATCAAATTAATTTTGCTTATTGTCGAGAAAATTATATGAAGATAAAAATTGCATTTCAAACAATATTCTTTGGACAAAAAGTACGCTTTTGTATAAGCGGAGTGCGAATAGACTTTTTTGCACTCTTCAATTTTTTTATCTACACGAAATCTATACGGCTGAAGTCGCAGGCTGATTGCTGGTTTAATATATTGGGTTGGCAACTAAGTAATTGCGGATTTCACGCATAGATGGCTTTAGTTGAATTTTTAGGTTTGCTGATAAAGTCGAAATGTCAAACACTTTTTTTATTTGATAGTTAATACTTCAACTGTCAATCAATAAAAAAAATTGTTGATCGGTTCTGTAGTTTTTGTTTGGCGTCTGTTGAAAAATGGAAAATCAAAACGAACATTTTCATCATATTTTCATTTTTTATTTCCGGAATGGAGAAAACGCATCGCAAGCTCACAAAAAAATATGTGCTGTTTATGGTAACGAAGCTTTAAACGAAAAACGCTCTGATCGTCCAGTTGAAGTTGATGACGACCAAATCAAAGCAATAATTCGGATCATCATAGTACAACATGTGAGATTGCAGAGAAGTTTCATGTACCAAATACATGCATTGAAAATCGCTTAAAACAACTTTGCTATGTACGAAAACTCGATATATGGGTTCCTCATGAATTGAAAGAAAATCATTTAACACAACACATTAACATCTGCGATTTGTTAAAGAAACGTAATGAAAAGTATCCATTTTAAAAACGATTGATAACTGGTGATAAAAAATGGGTTGTTTGCAACAATGTCAACGTGGAGCAAGAAAGATCGTGGAGCAAGCCAGGTGAACCAGAAGTTTTATGAACGTGGAATTATGATGCTGCCTGAAAGATGGCAAAAGGTCATTGCTCAAAATGGGCAATACATTACAGAATAAAGTTATTCTGTTCCATGAAAAAAATTGTCTTTTAATTACTACAACCAGAGATAACTTGATGGGGCTGCGTAGATTTATTACAGAATTCAAAAAAGCCGACTTCTAAGATGCCACCTTCTTTCTCAATCATGAGACCCTGGGCATCTTCTACGATCAGAGGCTTTATCAAAACGAATCACATTGAACGTGTATGCAAAATGTCATGACTGTGCTTCAATTGGTCAAAGGTGTTGAAAAGAAAAATTTAGGAGCGACATTTCTCAATGAGTCATAGATTTTATCATTGTCTTCTCTTTAAGATCATTGTCCCCAAAACTTACGGTTCAAAATTCAGTTGTAAGCCAGGTGAAACTAAAGCTTGTTAAAAAAATGCAATTTGTTTCATGGATAATGAATTATTGTTTAATTCAAAATTCATTATCCCCTGGAACTGGAAACGAAAAATTATTCCAAATTTTAGCAAGCAGCAAGAGTAATCCCCTTTCGAAACGTAGATGGAACCACACTCAACATGACTCGCCAGTTTTGCTTCAAAATTTCGCTTAATCACTCATATGAAAGCCCATAAATGGTTTAGAATTGAGATCATTGTCGGCGACAAAAGAAAAAAAGCTCAAATGGTTTAATCACTTTGGGATTAAACGTTTCATCACGACACCACACAATAATTCGTTACATCTGTTGCTTGAACCATTACATTGAGGTCCTGCTTGAAGGGATTCATCTTGTGTTGTGCACCCTAATTTTGTATAATTTACCTACGGATGGGTGCTATTAATTAGGTGTCGAACAATCCCCTTTTAGAGGATGTAATTTATGACAGTCTAATGGCATATCATGTCGTGGCAAAGTGTGTTAACATTAATCGCCAGCCTTCCATCGCAGGGTGCCGTAATAACTTGATGAATAAGCTTTCATGTTGTTGAGCAATAAAAAAGGATGTCAAAAAAACATTCATCGTGGGATTATATAACCAAAGATTGCTTTTTACTCTTTTGATGTAACAAAAAGTTTTCCCACATGAGTGCAAGACTTCATCTGGGATTATCAGAGGCTCGAAAATCATCCGATAATTATCAATTTTGCACTTGTTGCAGAAACGGATACACACCGATGACTAAAAACTTTGTTTGGGGTGCTTTCAAGCTGCATATAACGAAAACATTTTGAGAGCACAAAATGATTCCATAGCTTGCCGAGTGAAAAATCTTACCAAGAAATCTGAAATCAATCACGAAAGCTGTGAGGCATGCCGGAAGGACCAACAGGTGACTATACACATATTTCTCAGGACTCCCTTGGTTGTTGTTCACAACAACTGTGCTTAATGTCCTCTGGAGGGAGCACACCAGCACAATAGCAATTCAGTGTTTCTTTTCCTCTCAATTGTTTTACTTTATCACACGAAGATTGAATCTTTATTACACCATAGGTATCTGCTGGTGAGGGCTTAAGTATAATCGCTGACCTAAGTCCTCCGGTGGACCGTTCCTTGTTGGCAGCGTTGCAACACGTTGCTCGGATTAATTGAAAATAATTTTTTGCTGGCTGTCAATGTTTCAGACTTGAAAATTGGCAGAGCATGAAGATGCTGTTCGTTTTGTCTTTCCTATTCGAACACGACGACGATGTCAGGATTTTTTAATATATCAACGCTTCGGTAGATGCTGAGACTGCAGGACGAGATTTTTTGCTGGTGTGTCGACATACAGGCGGAAAATAATCTTTTCTGGTGGTACGGTGAGGGAGTGAATAAGTTGAAGAGCATGGGTTATGATGAGGTGTGAAAAATATTTATGGTAACATCTTTGATTATGGTTGAGCGAAGTGTGTGAAAGACTTGAAAGTATAGATAGAAAAACAAATTTAAATCAAGGAAGATTCTTTGTCTGCAACAGGATACAAGTCTTATGTTTTCAGTACAACTTATGCGAACCGTATTTAAAACTTCCTTATTTATTATTCGAAAAAAATAATAATCTAAGCAATCGCTGTTTGCTGTTCAAGTAGTGGTCTCTTGGACATCATTGCGAAGTCCAAATTTGGAAAACTCAAACGGGAAAGGTGGAGAATAGTGAAAACAAAAAGTTGTATACTGGTACTCGGTATCGGCAAAGAGTTTATAGGCTTTTGTATTCTTCATATCGATAGTCCCAGATTCACACGCATACCTTAAGTCAAAACTCGACACTGACGCTCCATGGGTGCTGTAATTCATCCACTACAAACAATCGAATAATATGTTTTTGTTGACAGCTGAAAACGTCGAAAACTGTCCTTAGTGTTTACAGGATTCCGCTATTCAAAGCGTTGATAATCCATTACACCTTCAGCGTTCTCGACATTGTCAAAATCATGACACAAATTATCACCGCCAAAATCCATTTTCTATTCAAACTAAAACAGAAATTAGAAAATAACTGAATAACTGATGCAAATGTACATTGTATGAGTACTATCTCCTGTTTGAAGGAATCCAGTTGGCCTTATCCGAGTACCTTTGCCACTAGACTACACACTCAGAGAATCCAGCTGGTACTAAGTTCTAGTTTATATCCGGTACCACATTCGAAAATTAGTGCGTTAGTACTTGGTGAAGATTTGACTTGGTACCGATTTGAGAACCAATATTTGGTTTAATACCGGTAAAAACGCTATGTAGTACCCGAGCGTAAAACTATTAAATTATAATTTGAAAGCTGAATATTCTTAAATTGATGATGCGCAGCGCTTGTATCCTGATATGTGAGTGGATTATTGCTGTTTTTTCTCGTATAAAAAGACGAAAATGTTTTGTTCTGTGATAAACGTAACCAAGTGAAATTTTATGCATTTGTGCTGATTTTTCTGTTTTTAGGGTTCCGTACCTCGAAAGAAAAAAACGGAACCCTTAAAGGACCACTTTGTTGTACGTTCGTTCGTCTGTCTGTCAAGACCCTTTTTCTCAGGAACGCGTTGAGGTAACAAGCTCGAATTTATGTCAAATATTCAAGTCTGTGCCTTGGAGCTGTGAAAGAATCAATTTTCTAAGCCAACGCAATCAAAATATACTAACGTTTATTCCGTAATTTTTCGACACTCGCAAGGGAATCAAAACCTTCCCGTGAACTTAGAACCTTGAATTTTGGTAAGACGTAATGCTTAACTGCACAGATAAAGGAAAAATTGCGAAAACCCTAAATTTTTAGTTATATCATTTAATAAAAATATTTTTAATAATTTCATACCAAATGCTCAGGTCCATTAACCTTAAATCTGTAAGAAATTAAACTTCTTGGTCAACCCAATCAAGAGAAATATCAATTTTAACCGCATATTTTCAATATGGAATCATAATCATAAAGGGTACTTCCAGTCGACCCAGAATCTTGAAATTTGGCATGAAGCAATGTTTTTATAGCACATATAAAGGAACAATTCCCCTTAAATTTTTAGTTAGATTATTAATTTTTTTTAAGAATTATAAACTTATTACCCTTTTCCTCATGAACACGTAGAGTTATCAAATGCTAAGGCCTTATTACCTTTAAGCTGCGAAAATAAAAGAATTTCTAAATCAACGCAAAGGTACAACCATCTATACCGCATATTTTCAACTCGCAACTGCTCGCAAGGGAATCAAACCCTAAATTTAAATTGTGATTATAAACATAATTGTAGTTACCGCACTGACCGCAACAACAATGACCGGTGGGGACAAAATTTTTCAAACAGCATTATATTAAAATATTATCAAACATATTAGATTGCTTGTATTGTTTCTACATTATTTTTTTTGCAAGGCTAGTGTAAGTACTTTTGTTAACTTATAAAATAAATGATATGTGTTAATATAAAAAAAGGAGTACTTTAACGATAAAAAGACCTTTATTTTTAATTTAAACTCCACCAGCTTTTCATGTTGTAACGTTATGGATTTAATTTTACATTAAAAAAACCATAACTGTGACAGGTTTGTACAGAGCCCTCGGGTGCTCGAGTCCGATTCACACTTGGCCGGATCGAATCTGAAGTTGCATCAACACAAATTCCATTTACTTATCAACAAATTCAAATTATTCTTTGGTTTAATGTTTGCTTTTCATTCCTGACTTTTTTTGTGTTGTTGTAATAAAGTTTCATTGGAGCTCGCAATATAATTTTGCTATGATGCAACAATAGCGTAAAAGGATCTTTCGTGCGTCAATATCCCTTGTCAGCATTGCAATGCATTCCATATTTAAACGGAAACACCTGATTTGACTGTGCAGGAGGAAAAGTCTAATTATCCGTTTAATACCGCCGAACCATCGAAATTATTGCCGCTGTTTTAATGTGCGGCATGTCGTGCAAAACAGTTAGCTTTTAAGTGAGTTGGAAAGAGAAAAGTTGATTGCACCAAAAATTCACCGATAGTCATCTTGAAAAATGTTACAAATGTTTCGTTTCAGATTTGACTGTTCCTCTTTCTGTCAAAATAACTTTGATAACGCCTTCTTTTTGTGTGTAACCACTTCGTTCATTGACATGCTTTTCTGTCTCACGCCTGTATGGCCAGAATGCTGTCGCACATTGAAAAGGCCAATGCTCTTGCTCGTGTTTTATGCAGTAAAAACTTGCCTTATAGTAACCGCAGTCCCATTCAGGCTTCTGTAGAACAAACTACACAATTGCTGAGCGAATCTTATCAAATTAGAGATAAAGATTTGGTCTCAATAAACGAACTTAAAAGCATCTTAAATACCTTAAAAAATCTAAAAGCTCCGGGTCTCGATGGAATAGAAACTGCTTGCTTAAAAAAAAACTCCCGATTGAAGGTATATTTTATTTACTGCCGCTATTTAATAACTGTTTGAAGTTAGGTTACTTTTCCACTGCATTTCCTGAAGTTAAAATTATTCCAATTCTTAAACCTGGCAAAGATGCTTCTTTACCCACAAGTTATGGTCCAATCAGCCTATAAGCATCGATAAGCAAATGCTTGGAAAAACTTATACAAAAAAGACTTCTGGTGTTCATTGATGAGAACAACGTTCTCTCTAATGAACAATTTGGTTTTAGGACATGTCAGAGCGCAGTCCATCAAGTACATCGTATTACTGCCGACATAAGGAACAATCTTGTGTTAGGTCAAAGCACCGGACTTGTACTACTTGATGTAGAGAAAGCGTTTCACACAATGTGGCACAGTGGGTTGCTTCATAAAATGATAAGCCTTAGCTCCACTCTACTTAGTAAAAATAGTACAGTATTTTCTATGTTCTCGAAGTTTTAAGATGTCCCTTAATAATGTTTTTTCTGATATCCAATATTTCAATGAAGGAGCTCCACAGATAGCATGAATAAGTCTCATCCTAGTAATATTATTTACACCTTAGATTTCAAACCTTTATAATCTAATATGAAAAAACTAACTTATTTCAAAATCAATTAAAATCACTATCCTTATATTAATTTATACACAAATAATACAAAATACAAACGTAACCTATAAAAAAAAATATTTTTTTACAATATATTTATATTGATAATTTATTTTTTTATTTATTATTTAAAAATTTATGATTTATTATCAATTATTTATTATTATTATTTGTTATTTATTTTTTATTATTTATTATTTATTATATATTATTTATTATTTATTATTTTTATCTATTATTTATTATTAATTATTTGTTATTTTTTTATAATATCTTTTTTTCATTGTTTGGTCATTTTAATAGGAAATCTAATCCAATCTGCGTCATTTATATAATGGAGGTTATATTGTCGCTTCAACAAATCACGGACAATGTAACTGGAGTGTTCGACCAGAAGTAATAGAATTCTGACTTTCGCCTTATCATTTTTAAGTTCTAACTAAGTGTTGTCAAAATAATGGTTTGTGGAGATGATTTCATTGGCTCTTCTATGAAGCAATTCTCCGTCCCTATTCGAACAACACCGACAAAGCAATTGAAACCAAAATGAATGTCAAATAACTTTACAATTTTTCACATTTTCCACTTAGCTATCATAAGGGTAGTCGCAATCCCTTGAGATCGAGCAAATTATAAAAATTTAAAATTGTGCTAACATTTGTCATTAGTGCCTATACCTATTTTCAAACGTCTTATTTTGAAGCATGTGTAATCGACTTAGCAAAAATTAATTCAACCTTGGGGAACCAAAGTAAGCGTAAATGTGTTAAAAGCTCATGCACATGCTTCGTTAATGCTTCTATAATATCTTTTAACAATACTAGTGCGAAGGTAGTTTGTTGCCACTCAAGACCATTTGCGAAAATTTCAAAAAGCTAAATCCCATTTCCATGGCTTGAATTCCTCCTCTCCTAACTAAATGTGCATATGTATAGTATGTAGCAACAAAAAAAAAAAAAAGATCTATGAAAACTTGAATATGAATCTGAAGGTTGCAGCATCTCTTCATAGTTATTTGTAAAGAATTTCTACCTCATGGACAGGAAAATGCCAAGTCACTCGTTTTAAATTCCTAGAGAGTGTTTATAAAATCCCTGCCGCACTTCACTTCACTGAAACATTAATTTCCAAGAGATCGAGTTTTTAAATGAAAATTCAATTTCCCACAGATTTGCATTCAAAGCTAAATTACTATTTACGTTTATTTGTATGGCATTTGTAAGTCATGTGCATGCTGTACGGGCCCCAAGGAGACATTGAAGCTAGCAGAACTATGTTCAGCATGTGTACTGTTTGTAAAGTCCTGATACAAGCATTAACTGAAGCATCCAGCAAAGAAGTGTGCAACCTTAAATGAACATATCGTTGTGTCAAGGCAGCTACGAGCATGAGCCTACAGAGTATTTCTACACATCGAATTGCAACCTATTGAGGGAAATTTTCTTTCATGAAAATCTGAATGCGCAGTGAATAGGAAGATGCAGCAGTTTACTGGCTGCTACTTTCAATTTACTTGATTAACATTTCAATGTTTTGCTTGGTGTTTCTTCGAATGTGTACAAGTCCGGGACAGGGCATGGGCCTGGGCCCCCATTACGAGAAAGGAACATCTCAGATTGGTTGCTCATTTTCAGTTGCTCCGTTTTTGGTTTATACATTTTGAACACTCATTTAAATTTAATTCTATTGAATTGAAGTGTTTTGCGTCGTCGTCATCGTTGTGTTGTCAGTCGACATCGTTCGGTGCTGTCATTCGGGGATTTCATTAGAGCGCACTTGAAGGAAGTCTTCGTTTTTCGTATTGTCGAAAATTAGGTCATTGTAAATGGAAATTAAGGAAAATTGCGCAAAGTAGTCCTTGCTCTGCTTTATTTAGATTAATTTTATTAGATTTCAATGTAATTGCATAAGATGAAACTGTAGAACAGTGAAACCAAGATGGTTGCTCTTCTCACTTGGTGCACATCAGTTGAAGGGCTTTTAAGATAGTTGGTGAAAATGTTGATAGCCGCGAATGAGTAAGGATGTCATACTGAACGAGTATGCAATTTGTGAAGGAAATACAATTGAATTCAATCTGGGTGCGTATTTGCTATTTCGTCAAACTGAGTGCTGTTTTGTGAAATTTTGAACACTGCAGTTGCGTTGAGTTGGGTAATGGTAGCTTTGATACTGGAGTCTGTGTTCTTGGATCCAATTTTCAAAAAGCCGTAGCACTCGGAAATCGTCCTCTATATAGCAAAATTATTTGCTATAGAGGTAGTAAATTGTGCTTTCATATTCTGCTTCTGCTCTCAGGGCCCTTAAAAATTATCATTTGGCTGGAATAGTTTGGAATAGTCTAAATCCACTCAATAACAAGGTTGTATGTATACCAAATTGACCAGTTCAATTAAAGAACAATCTGATTTGCAAAGAGATAAATCTTTCCCCGTCGTAACGCTTTCTTTAGAGTTAAGAAATTTGAAGGTTGTAAAATAATTTTGGGAGATCCAAGATACATTTTTTTAAGGAATGCGAGCATTTTATTGAGAAGGAATTAAAATGTTGGCCGGACGACGAATGTCTTTTCTGGTTTTGTAATTGACCGGCCTTGGAAGTTGCTCGAAAGAACTTCCTGAGCTATCTTAACAGAATTGAAAGTTGATCGATAAAATTCCTAGATGCAAAAAAATATTGCGAACCTTATATCTCCTACTCTTCCGGGTTTTTTTTTCATCAACATTGCTCAAGTGAACCAGCCAGCTGCATACTTACCTCACATCAAGTTTAAGTTACTACTTTTATTTCAGGAAAAAGGATTCCGCATTTACCCGCATAGTTTGAAGCAAGTAGTCTTCAATTTCTCCTGATTCTTTTGATCCCCACCATAAAAGGGTTTTCATAAAATGCCATAAATTGTGTTATTATTAATAACTCTTTATACCTCTTTGTTGGTTAACACACATCGTATAGATATTTTAAAGTTGCAATCTTAATTGTAATTATATGAGCGATTAAACCACTTGAAACATTAAGCTAAAGACGCATCTTAATATCTTAAATAACTTTCAAATTCCAGAATATATTTCTGGAATACTTTCCTAATTCATCTTGTCCCCAAGGACGAAATGGAAATGTGGGCGGATATGCTTTTATTAAGCATTTTAACAGCAGACCGACGACTTAACTCATCTTTACCATTTGTGTCTTAGGTTGGAATTTAATAATTGCCATAAATTGAGCTTGAACTTGCCAAGAAGAAGCAACTGAATGTACACTGGGAATCATCAGAAAGATGCACTAACTTTTGCGGGCTATTTTCGCGATGCAAAAATGTTTAGATTTAGTTAGTTATCGTAGAAAACAAGTAAAACATTGCAAGAAAAATTTATATTTTCTTGTTTCAAACATTAATTTTTTATTTTTTTGTCCATCCGCTCTATTTTTATAAAGAGGTTAATTTTATACGAAGGCGCTAAGCTTCGAAACTACATGGACGCTTTGGATTAACATAGACTATATATTATTCAGGGGAGCAAATACATTTTTTACGCTGCCTTAACGATATTTTAATTGCTTTTTGTTGTGAGCTAAGGAAGGCGCGGAGACATCTTTGATGCGGGTCAGGAGGACGGCGGCACGCTTGTTGTTGCTCGGCTGAGCTTGTTGGACGGGGTAGTCCTTGTCCACCTTCCCATCTCAGTAGGCTTAGTGAGATACTGTTGTCGTTGTAATCGTCCCTGTCTATGTCTCCTCTTTGAACTGAGCCCGATATCCAAGGAACTAAGCGAGTGTTGCGATTCATCTTTTCCACTTTAGCACAACTTGATGCCTGGTATTAAACTTGTACACCAAGGCTGGCCAAGTTTCTAAGATGTATCTCAACACGAACATGATGTCTAAGTCGACGCTAACGCCTCACGCTATCCTAGGCATAAGTCCTTAAATAAACCGGACGGCAGGTAGCTATTCGGCTCATCCACCATGTTCCGCTCTCCGTGTCAGAATACCCCTCGAACTACCTCACCGGATCCTCTGGTAATTAACCTGAGGATTGGACAGCTGTCTTTGAAGCATTCTGTGACAGAGAGCATAGGTGACCTTTGAACACCAGAAGAAGAAACAGAAAACTTAAAATTCCAGCAGATTGTCCGTTTCCACGTCCCGGTCCTTCTATAACGATTCTCGTTCAGCAGGTAACCCTGAACACCCCTTTTCCGCTTTTGCTCTAGAATCTTTCTCTGCACTCTCTTTTTCTCTCTCCCTCTACTAAAATGGCACGACTCTTCTTTGCTGTTGAGCGGGAGATGTATGGAAAGGAGGACAAGGACTACCCCGTCCGACGAGCTCAGCCGAGCAACCACAAGCGTGCCGCCGTCCTCCTGACCTGCATCAAAGACGTCTCCGTTGCCTTTCTTAGCTCACAATATTTTTGTAGAAAAATTGTAGTACTCAGAAGGTCTATAAAAAAAGGTCACCGATTCTTATTTATTTTTATTTTGCTTTTAAAATTTCAGATCTTTTTTTTAACACTCAAATATATAGTATTTTGTTATGAATTTTTCTCAAATTTATGTATTATTATAATATTATAATTAATCAATGCGCAAACCAAATTTGTTTAAATAACTTGAATTGAAATTGAAAAGAATTAGTACGCCTAGCTGTCCACGGACACCGAATATTTCTTTTTCGGTTCTACAATTTTTCTACCCTCACGAAATCAATGCGGTCGCAGGCGGCAAGAGTTAATAAGAATCATAATCGACATTACATCTATAATTTTATTAGTGAGGCGCAAAAGCAGCTAAGTCATCACGGATAGCTGCGTTAAATGTGTTTTTCAAATTGATGTGACATACCAAAACCATTGCCAAAAGTTACACATACTCGAAGTGAATCCAGCATCTTACTGGAAATAGGGATGGGGACCTTTTCTTGTAGACTTTTTCATCTTCATCATCTTTGATGAAAGCAACTCCAGTCGATTTCGCCAACTAGGTGATAGTATTCTCTTCATTTGGTCTTCGTTAGGCTCGTTGATGCCCTGCATTTGTACCTCATTTTAGTCCCTGGTTGAGTGAGAGTCTCAAAACCTTGAAAGCATCTAATTTTCCTTTTTCCGTCGCTGTGAACGTCTTCCCGGAACCCATTTTTGTTGAAATTATAAAAAAGAGTAGATATTAAAATTGTTTTTAAATATCGTAAGCGTTTCTCTACAAAAATTCGTCGACGTGCACTCTAGCAATGCAGTATTCCCAATTCATCATTCAGTAACTGATTATTTCATTTTAGAAAATGGACTTTTCTAATTAGCCCTTAATTTTTTGGGCTTCTATGTTCTTATAATCTTACCGCAAAAACACAAGAAACTTTCGCAAATATTATGTCCTCATTCTAGCGATTCGCAGTGTATCTATCATTAAGGGTCGAATATGCTTCTGATTAATATTATTATATAATACTGGGGGTAACAAACTTAAGACTCTGAAACGCTCTCTAAAAAATACATGTCAGTTGTCCTGCAACCTGATTTTTGTTAGCAAATAAATATTTGCAAAAGAAAAAAACATCCTCCACATTTCCTCGTTTATCATGCGAAAACTTGAACTTCTTTATTCGTAAACTAGATTCCTTTTCTGTATATTCCTGAACCACATTTCCAAAATATCCAAAATGGTTCTCGCATTTGCGTGCTTAATTAATGTTTATCCATGGTAAAAGTTGTGCATGCAATAAATTTTATGGTGCGTGTGAGAGCATTTATCCAATTTGACTTATCAACACACGATAAAATATTAGGAACTCATTCCTAAGGTTTACCACGTAATTGGTGTCAAAACAAATCACAACAGTGCTACGAAAACTATTAGGTTGGTTAATAGAGTAAATATTTAAACAGTTTCATCAAAAATAAGCACATCGCTTGAGCACGAAAATAGTTCATGCATAATGTGTTATTTTGAGCGTAGGTTGGTCTCATCTGAAAATCAATTAAAACGGATGCGGTGCGAAAATAGCTTTAGCTGCCAGACTTATGGATCTTTCAGTATGCTTTAGCGGATTGCGGTAAGTTAGTAAGGGGGGAAATAGGAGAAGCTCATATTGGATCAGGTTAAATTGAAGTTCTTAAAGAAAGAATTATTCACCAAAATAAATTATTTTTCATATGAGCTCTTTATGAGGAAACACTTCACACCATACCTTTGGGTTTGTTTTAGGGCCGTCTTATAGCAGACTTCAGTTCAAATAAGTATTTCTTATGAAATTTCATTTGATTTTGCGGTTTCAATCCGTGGAATGTGATATTTCTGAAGGATGTTTCTTCAAATGACTGAGAACTTACATAAATCTCCTCTTTCCTAATGCCAAAGTTGAATGTATTGTAGTTGAAGTATTGAATGGTTCATCTGTTGGTACATTTTTTAAAGGGATTATTAAGGAGTTCAATAGTTCAATTGTTTTAAAAATATCAATAAACAGTCTCATAATAAGTTAACACTTTAAACGCATAGTTTTTCCAAACTAAGGATACACTAAGAAAAAAAATCCTTTCTTGTCTCTCCCAAAACGCTCCGAAACTCCTCTTTGAGCCGAGGAAAGACGTAAAAGTCAGTGAGAGTAGTTCGAATCCTGTTTCCTGAACTGCAACCATTGCAACCCTGTGAACCGGTATGTTGTCTTATTGGAACAGCACTCCGGCTCGTAGTTTGCCGCACTTTTTTTTACCTAAATTGCCTACCGCAATCTTTTAATTCGGTTTACGTTTTAAGAGCCTGATATAGCGTCCAAATAATAAATCCAGGTCTCGTCCATGGTCATGAAACATGACGAAAAATATTCCTGATCTGCCCGGAGCTTTTCGAGATTTTCGCAGGTAATATTGACTGGATTCTTCTTATGCACGTCGTTAAACATTCTTAGCACCCGACGCACAGTGACCCTCTTCATTGTTATTCATTGGCAAGGATATTTTGACTACTGCCATACGAGATCCCTGTGACATTAGATATATTTCTGATGGTCACTCTTTAACTTGCCAACAAGACATCTTCGACTATTTTCAAGTGAATAGGGAGTAATGTGGAAAAACATCTCTCGCGGAGTTCATCTTCCCAGTGTTCTTCCCAGCTTAAACTCCTTAGCCCAGCGTGCATCTTGGAATATGGGGGAGCAGAGTCCCCTACTGCCTCCACACAGTCGCTGCTCTTATTTCAATTTTCTAGATTTTGATGTTCTGCTTTCGAAGGTTCTTATTGTTCGAATAATGTTTACTTGCCTCGAACCGTGGCCTTTTTCTGTTTTTTTTTATTTATGAACAAAAGCGTTAGCAAAAACATTTTTTACATTTATGACCAAAAGGGTATAAGCGTTAGCAAAAACATTTTTTTTTTGGGATTTCATGTAGACTTTAAATAACCGACATTTGTAAAACCTCTGAGAGGGTTTTCTGTCAGAATTGAAATGTGATTTTATCTAAGTGAGCACTACACCCAATTCACGATGCTATGTTCAAGCAAAAGCGCCATTTTTGTAGAGGGCACACTCCTCATGAAACTCTCGAGACTCCTTTTTACTGTTTGTTGCAGCTTGGCCTTCGAAAGCTTCGTCCTCGACTTGACGAGGGCTTTAAGTGTTTTTGGTTTCCTGTTGAAGGAACAATCGCCTAATAGACAATGGTTTTTGTTGGGGCAAACAATTGGTGAGCGAATCATATCAAGAAATATAGACCTGACTGCTGAGGTCATGTTATTCGACTCGTCTACACTATAATTTTGGTTGGGGTATTACATGTCACTCGTCTGTCCCGATAAACTAGCCCTCTCTTTCAATTCTTGTTATTGAATCGCTGATTACCAAAATATTCCTTTAAACCCTACTTACTCATCGCCTGCATTCGCCCTCCTCGTGGACAGAAGTACGATTTGTCCTTTAAGTCTGGAGTATTGATCCCATTGCCTGTGATAAATATTCATCGGACCTTTACCAAGATGTTTAAGCTATTGATTCTCTCCCGTTATCACCGTGAGAGCTTCAATTAAAGAGGTCGATTGCAGAAATCGCATGATAGCGCATCGTCCTTGCCCGAATCCGTGCAACTCAATCTTACGAACAACCTTCACGAGTAGCCTTATTACAACAATCTTACCAACAATTGAATGGTGAAGTCTCCAACCAATCCAGATGACGGTTGTGCGTTTGTAAAAAATAACCCAACCCACGCTAACATGTCCTGCTATGATAAAGCTTAAAAAAACATTCTTGAATCAAACAGTTTCATTCATATATATTCACGACTTTATTTACAAAATCTTTCCAATTGACTTATTTTTTTATCATGCAGACATATCTTTTTGTTTTAGAGAAATGCGCTTCGCAATACTAAACGCTATTGTGAACAGAATTGAAGTTCATTATTATCTGAATGGTCCAGTCGACTACCATGCAGGACCATCACCGTCACAGGAAATTAATGATAACCTATAAAAGACTTACCTTCCATTACATTGATATATAGTCCTTTGGCCATTGTGATGTCCCACTGATTCTGTATTGTGGTCCATGATAATGGCTAAAAGATTGACATGCCAAAAATGTCGAGGTGAATCCGGGCAGGAAGTCAACGGACATTTCGGTTATGATCTTATGATAGGAGATGCATGATATTTCTCCTATAAGGTTGACATTTCATTCGTCCATTTATCATGTTGGATAATACTTTGGGAGCATAAATCTTTTTTTAAGAATCTAAGGATGATGTCCTTTGTCGTCTCTAGGAAATAAATTAATACACTTTAAATGGTATTGTGTTCTCTATTGCATGTGTAGTAGTTTTTTATTCCTTACCGGCAATTTGTTTTCGATTATCTCTTGCAAATATATATAAGATAAGACTTAGAGTACCTTGAGATGGAGATTCTCTGTTTTCATAATTTGATGGATAACTGCTCAACCGATTTATACGAAAAATAATCAGTGGACAGATAGTCCTAAGATAGCTAATTACTCACTTTTAAAGACTGCTATCGGCGGAATAAACACATTATAAAAGACGAATCCCCAATCCCTCGTGGCGGAGAGGTATAAGAATTAAGTCGTTTGGAAGGATAATTCCTTGGAATTCATCCCGGTTGATTGAAAACTTTTTGCTAAAAAATGACGGACTTAAAAGAACTTATGTAACCACTCTTTTGAAAGCAGTGAATGATACATTCAATTGTTACCAACTATTGACTAAAGCCAAATGATTGCTTTGTTTTGAATAACATTACTGAATTCACTTGATTTTAGCTAAAGCAGTGAATTCAAATAAAATCAGTTAACGCCAGTGAATGCAACGGAAATAATTTGGGTTCTTTTGAACAGTAGGGGAATTTTGCAACGCCACCTTATCATATTAATAATTTCTTAGCTATACTCATAGTAGAACTGGCAAATCAGTGAATTACACACTTCTAGTTGCATTCACTGAATTCTACCGATTTAAAGTGAATTCATTAATGACTTCAACGAAAAATGAGCTATTAATGAGTGAATTAAGTACTTATCAAGCACGATTTTAATTATATGACTCCTGAAAATTGAATGCATCAGTTATTGACTTTAAAAAAAAATTTACGAAAATAGCGTCAATAAAAAGCTGGAGTTCTTTGAATTAATAAACGAATGATCATGGTCTTCTCCCGAAGAAAGAGCAGATATCGATATTGCAATCAAGAGTCATGTTCTAGTCCTCTTTATCAAAAAGTTTCAGATATTACCGTCTTGTGGCGTTTTCAGTCATCTGACTTTTTGAAGTTTAAACTTACTGTCATAGATAAATCCCCTTTTAATTTTAGCGTCATGAAGTCATGAGATTGAAGAGAGCTACGCTGCAAATTGAGCAAACTTTGCAACAACAGCTTTCCACCACATTTTGTGTTGTAAACGGATACAATGTTAACGGATACAATAGCACGTAATAATTAGATATAATATTTGTACATTATTTTGTTGCTTTAAACATCATACTCGGTAACTTAACTTTATCTTACTCAACAATTTTATTTCAATCTCAACTTAAATCATTTTATTGCAAAAAATCACATTTATTCATAAAAGATTACTCAGAGTCTATTATAAATGTTGTTGTAAAAATCAATCAATAAATCAAATCAAATCAAATCAAATGGTGCAAGGACTTAAGAACTGTTGGGGGAGTGCAGACCGACCAAAAACTGCAAGTTGTCAGAAAACTGGCAGAGTATTTAAACACTGAGCATCTGCTCGAGATGTTTGGGTTAAACAGATTTTTCTTCCTAGATTTTGCTGTAAGGCTGGTGCCAAAAGACGTAAATGCCTTGAGATCGCGAAATTCGCCATGCACTACCAACATTCTTTAAATACATAGTTACTAGGGACGCGAAGTGGGTATATGAGTGCGAAACGCAATTCATGCATCAAGGGCATTAATTGCCCAAGGTTTTCCACAAAATCTTTCATAATAGAGTCCAAGGTGCTGGAAATTTGGAAATGTCTACAAATACCTTACATAAGTTTTAAATCGTGTTGAAGAGAGAACATATAAAACTCCGACCGAACGTTGTTGTATATAGTGAAGATAACATTAAATCTTTTTGAGTAAACAATAGCGTGAGAACTGTTCGCCGGCCGCACTAAAGTAATGGGCAACATGCTGGATTCGCTCGCAAAAGTCCATACGATTCCAAAAAAAACACGAAAGCGAAGGCTTCTTTATGCCAAGAAATATAAAAATTAGACTTTGTCATTCTGGAGGAACGTTCTTTTTAGTAACGGGAGCAAACTTTAGACTTTGGCTCAAGAGAACCGCCAAAAATATGAACAGCAAAATTTAAACTCCATAATAAAGCATGGATGTGATTTGGAAACGGTCTGGAGATGTATGGCGTCACCTAGAGTTGGGAACCTCGTATTTATTGATAGAACGACGAAAAAAGAAGATTATCTTCAAATCTTGAGAGACAATTTGATGTGTAGTGTTGCGTTACAACAATACAACGATCCCAAGCACGCATCGAAGTAAGTTAAGGAATCGTTTCATTATCGTACACCTAAGCGACTGGACAACAAACCCCAGATCTAAACCCTATCGGGCATTGTATGAGTTTAAGTTAAGTATTTTTTAAATTAAGTATTAAGTATTTTTAAGTATTAAATTAAGTATTTTTTTATTATATTATTAATATAATATTTTATGCCTTAAAAAGATAAATAGATATTAACATTTTAAATTATAATTGAATCCACTAGCTTGAAAAAGGTTTCAAATATGCAGTTCATAGATGTACACTTTTTTTTGACATTCACACTATATACAATCAAAAATCTCCATATAGAACGCCCCATAGGGATCGACATTAACGCTCCGGCTCGAAGAGCCTTTGAATCAAAAGGATTGTGCCGTTAAAAAGAACCGTTTGCTCTCTTTTTTATCTTGCTTGTTCTCAAGAGAATGTCTATACACGGAGTGTATAGAGTTCGAAAAAAGAAATTGACATCGACTTATTTGCATTCGCTTAATTCAAAGTATTTTATTTTATTGTGCATTTTGGAAGACTGGTTCATCACCCTGCCATCAGTGTTATGTCTTTACATAAGATCTAATGACAGATCATCAACACAAACCATTATTTTGACGACACGAACATAGAACGGGTAAAGAAATCACTACAGCAAGGCTACCCATTTGGTCAGACTTCTATCGCTGGTCGACTACTAAAGTGATTGCGTAGTTAGGCCAAAGCGCACCAGGTTCAAAACCGGTATCAAATCTCAAGACTTTTTCATGATTCGATCCTGCGACCCATTCTCATTAATCATCTACGCATTCGAGGGCGCACCGGATTGAAAAGGAACCTTTACGAAGTAGTATACGATTTGCCGAAGGCCATGTCCATCACAAGGTGTAGAGCAGTCGTTGTCTTTTTATACGAATTTCAAAAATATTTTCACTCAAAACTAAAATAAGATTTACAAGCAATTTAAACAGAATTACATTATACAAATCTAATTTAGCATATGTGCATTGGAAGGACCATCATGTGATCAGCGATCCATTTTTTTATCCAATTTTCCATAACAATACATTTAAGAGTATCCATTCTTTCTATGAAAAATAACAAGCTCTCCATTTTTGAAAAATAAAACTTCCGGAATAAGTGAATAAATATTTATATATATGTTCGCATGAAAAAAAAATAAATTATCGCCAAACTTTTTCAATTCCATAATATGGAACAAATAGAAAATATATTTATGTCGGTAGATACGTGAATACACCAACAATAAAAGGCCAACATTTAATTAAAATCTTTGCACGTTCTTACTTGGCTTTCGTTTTGTGATGCCTTTTGGCAAAATCCATCAGCACGAGCAGTAACAAAACAAAAAAAAAAAAACAAAATATATGTGTGCTTCTTCCTGCTCAAGATAAATGAAATTTCGACAGCAAAAAAAAAACCAAAAGCCAAATACAACACGAAAATGTCCATCAAACATTCAGCGTGCATTTGAGATACTAACCTCACGCAAAACAATGCCAACATAAAAATCAACATTAAGTTCGTTTACAAAGTTGCCCGCACATAACAACCATTTACATCACGTATTAGGAGCAACCTCAAAAGTGCCAACAAAAAAACAATTAATATCGGTCGGAAAAGTTTTCCCTGATTTTTATCCTGAAACGGATGAGAACCTTTACCCGTGGCAGTATGCCGGACAGTCCGGCAGGCAACAAAAATATAAGAAACTGAGACGTGTTTGTGTTGTTCACTGCCGCCAAGGACGAAGTGAGCGCTTGTTGTTAAATAGGCTTTGAACGGTGTGGTCTGCAGAGATGCCATTGTTTACGCTTCGAACTTCCTTAACAAAAGCAGGCAAAATAACTGAATATAGTATAGTGAGACGTTTATACATTGAAGTGTATTCATATCAAGGATAATATGTCCAACTTTTCTTTTCTTTTTTGCTTATGAATTTGTTTTTTTTCTTTCATTCTTGGCAAAACTTTATCCAGCTTTTGTCAGGACTCGGGGCTTTTTTTTCCTGCCTTTTGTACTAATTATTTGATCTACTTATGAAGTTCCAGACTCGGGCAGATAAAGGCACCAACTTGTAAATTGAAACCGGTGTTGTGGAAAAATAAATTTGATAACTATGACTGTGGGTCTGTGAGTTGTATTTGGAAGTAGTAATTATTATTTTTTTGATATGTAAGAGAAAAATCCCTTTCGGGCATTATCTTAAAGTAGATCATGCGAGTTTATTTGGCTTTATGCTTTTGACCACCTGTGATATTCGTTTATCAAATTTTAACTTTAAAAAGAATTCTTTTATTTACAAGTGAATTGCAAACATGTATTTTCGGAAACGTGAATCACCTCTTTGTTGTAGTCCTGTAGTATTGTAGTGAAAATAAACGATATGAGTCTATGATAAATTTTGTAGATAGTCTGTGTTGCATCAAAATGCTTTAAATATAAATTTACACTACATTTGTCAATAACCATGTGTTTATTCGCAAGTTAACAAAATATCGTCTCGCCTTTCAAGGAACATTCGCCTCTGAATATAAAAATCATCAAACTTATCTCATCACTGTGGCTTACATTTCGGAAAAAATGTGGTACCGGTAATTTCTTTACGGACGGCATAACGAGCTTACTCTATATGGAAATTAAATACTTTTTCATGACGGAAGAAGTGTGGCATCAAACAAGTTCGACTCCCTTCGATTACTGAACAGATTGTTCCAGTGAGTCTTAATTTGACTTCTATAGGAATTGCAAGGAAGATATCGCGGAAGCCATGCCAGATGTCATATCGAATGCTATTAGACTTGATGAGATTCATCCAAAAATTGATTTATTCCTGCATCATTACAAACTGCTCTTTTGCTCGTATAACTCATGTTTTCAATTCTATATTTACGACAACAGTTTTTTTCTCGATACGAAAATTAGCTAAAGTCATCCCTTTCCCTAAAGAATCTAGTCCTAATGCTGTGGATATAAATCTTCATATATCAAAATTACTATTTCTCTTAGAAACCATTCTGTCGTAAATGTAAATATATCTTTAAAGGAAAAATGTACTTGGGCAAGACACATTTTTTACTTAACGTTGAGAAATCAGAACGGCTCTGGAAAAAAAATAAGGTTACAGTCTTAGCTCTAGTCGCCTCATCGAAAGCATTCGAAATAGTCAACCAATTTATTCTTTGAACATGGCTTAAGAAAGAGTTTAAGCTTTGATGCTCTCAACAAAGCAACAAAGGAGAAATCAAAGAGTTGCAGTTTGTGAACACTTTTTCTATTCCCTTTCCAGTAAACCATGGAGTACCACAGGGCTCGTTTATTGATCCACTGCTTTTCCTGCTCTATCTAAACGAGGAATCCAAGATTGTTTAGCACTGTTCTGTAAGTTCAATTCACATTTTCGCAGATGTCGCGAAGATCAAGTTTTCTCTTGCATTTGTGTAAGGAAGTCACTATGTTGATAAATGAAGATCTTCATTGCATATTAAAATGATCAACCAAACACTGACTGTCTGTAAACGCTCATTTAAGCAATCCAGAATCGAATACATGATATTCAATCAAATCTTTACTTGGTCTCCTCACGTAAATGCCGTTAAATGTAATATTTATGGTGGTAAAAACCCTCCTTGAGCCACAGCTGCTATATTGCTGTCAGATAGGGCTACAATCCACACAAGCCGTCCAAAAATCTAATAATGACACATAAAGCTCAAAATTCGTATTATAATTTGTGATGACTTTGCTTCATCCATAGAACTGTGGTTAAATGCCGTTCAACTCTTTTTGTGGAATGCCATTAAAGATGGATGCTTTGCGAATAATTTACTGTCGTCTCAGGCATTAAAGAAAAAAAATTCCCTTGGGTCGGATTCCATCCAGGCGTTCGCTTATCGGCTTGCAATCGATGACTTTTGTTTTTGTACAAAATTTTTGGGAAAGCTTAAAATGTTCTCCTTCGCATTTCTACAAATCGAACTAATTGGATCGCAGTTATATCCGCATAAAGCCGGCCATGCAAGGGACACAAGTCTCTGACACCGTTTTACTGACAGCTTTTCGTGTATATGACCACGTTTATGCTGCGTGAGCATTGTTTCCAAATTTAAAGTCGTGCCTAGGGTGAAGGTTTGAGCATACTCGTATACCGAAGTCCTTTTTCACATTTAAAGGTGTATTTGTATCCGAAGCACTCAAACGCAATCTAATCTAGCTGTTCGTTGCATACATTGGTTCTCCATTAAGCGGTATATAGGAGGCTATGTATGTAACTGGCTTCTGCCTAGTGGGAAGCAATCAGCACTTAAATTAAAATTTTAACTTTTCCGTATCATTAGAGGAGTGGAATTCTACAACCCGGCCAAAGGCAACCCTTTTGAGACCTTAAGCGGTGTTATACACTTGTCTGTAAAAAACAAGAACACACTTGTATATATTCTTAAGAAGCTTAGGGCTAAGAGGTCCTTCAATAGAGTCCAGAATCATTAAAAACATAATTAACAATCAATTATGAGATCTCAGTATGTCCAGAGTTTCGACTTGTCATCGTCTCAGTCTGCATAAACCATGAAAAAAAGAAGAAGGGGTAGAGCGGTTTGGAGCCTGTTTAGAATATTTCTTTTGAGTGCCCCATGACAAAAGTTTCTGGGTGAGAAGAGTGATTGGTAAGAGAAAGCGGCAGTCACGAAGAAAATATAAAAATCGGGGTGTGCAGTCACGTTCCACACCCGAAATGTTCCATTTCTATTCCATTCAATCATTATATTTCGATCGTGGAGTTGGCGGATGAACATCATAATTGGTTCGGTTTTGAGATGAGGATTGGGAGTTAAAATATGTACTCGGACGGGAGAAGAAATTAATGCTCCATTTCACTCATTCCACCCCTATTCTTTATCTAAGTAATGCAACAGTCAGCACTACAGTGTGTAGACACTACATGAATGCTCACTACGCACTCAAAAGTAATCGTCCAAGCAGGCTCTTGCAGTGACAGATCATTTAATAGTTACACAACACACAACACTGTGAACAAAAATGCACCCTGCCTTTTTTCATTGCATTTTTAAGCTTATTTTTATTGTTTAAATTAAAATTTTCCCCTTAATTTCCCTGCGTAACAAACATCAATAATAAAAGAAAACACATTATCACAAATCCGCGCTCAGCACTTATTCACGCTTTGAAAAATTGCATTTTCCATGGTGTAAATATTGCCCTTAAGGAAAAATTGTCCATAGTCCCTTACAAACTTAACGAAGAGGCGTATTCGTGCTCCACTGTATAAATAAAATTGAACATGAAGCGGTCAAGCATCCTGAAGTAGCCGTGTTGGTATAAAATACTTCTCACCAGGCCAACCAATGTCAACAAGCACCAAATCCAGTGATACAAGCCGAGTGCAATTAGCCGACAGCATACACGGATGCCAGTCCCGTGCACGATGGCCCGTAGCATGATGTAATACAGGTGGCGGAAATGAAATTGTTTGGGGACCTGTAAATGCAAAAAAAATCATATTACATGAATAAGCCCTTTACTTTAAAAGTGTGATTAAAAGTTGGAATCTTTAAATATGATTGTCTATCGTGTCAATATTAAGAGTTGTTTCGACACGAAAGTTTGCTTAATTTACAATACAAATAACTTTTCGAGCGATTTACGCATTTCCTGTGCTTATCAGCTGACAGTCGATTTCGACAATTCAGAACCAGGTGGTAAGTTTTGTATTTTTGCGGACGTCGACCGTCTTAAAAATATTTTAACTGTGGCAATTGCTTACTCTTCATAAAATTGTACTTCATCTCGACTTTTTCTCCTTCGTGAAAATATCCGCCAAACATCCTACTTTTCAAATAAAATCCTTTTGGTAGAAATAAATGAAAAAAAAATTCTGAACGACGACAACTGGTTTTACTCAAAAAATGTGGCAAGGCTCACTTATTCTTCCTGTCCACCTACTTTCCATACAACTTGGGTGTCTCGATCCTTTATCTCTTGAAAAAAATTGTTCCCGTCGTTTCGTCCTCCGCGGAACGAAAGCAATCCGAAAGTCGAAGCAATCTTCAGAACTGCAACAAAAAGGAACCAACCAAATATACATCCAAGTATCCGATCTTCCGACCCGCTCGGTCGGTGATGCAAGATACAAAGTCACAGTTTTATTTTCGTACAAGCATTTTCTTTTAGACGAATGATCCACTTTTGTATGCATAGCAGTAAAAAGGGAACTGTGGGTGTAGCCAATGAATGAAAAGAAAATAAGAAAATTATTATTTAAAAAAAAAAATTCAAAATTAATAATAAAAAAAAATTTAAATTTATCGAAATGAAAAAAAAGTATATAGTATAACCACTTAAACAACGGATCTGGTTGCCCCGCCGCGATGTAGATGATTCGCTGACTGGTTAATTTTTGGGGTTCAATTCTTTTGAATTGTTTCTTGGATCACCTACGCGCGGGGCCGATAACATTAGGTTTCTAAGGCGAAGCAATTTTAGACTGACTAAGGTTATAGAGGGGGCTTATGGATGGTTACCTGGGTCATAAGTACGTTAGCACCGGGCCACCTTACTTTGCCATTTCCAATTCGCTCTTGTTTTAATTACCGACGCAAAATATGTTATATGACAGGATATCAATTCAGTCACGTTTCCCACACGCTGATTCAGTTTAATTATTGTATAATCGAGATACAAACCAACTGACACGTTTAACCACTATCACACATTATAATCTTACTACTTTTTGATCTATCCTCATTCAATCCCGTTCCATGGTGAGTTATTGGTCGTGCGAAGTGCGAATTGAAACCATAAAAAATTTTATTTAAATATTGACAGAAAAAAGTTCTTTCCAGATCTTGCAGCGTTTCGTACGTGTCGTCTTAAATAATGATGATGACGAAATTATTCGAAAAAAAGAAAATTGCTCTGCCATCCAGATCAGCTGATTACTGCGAATTGAGCGAATGCAAATCAGTTGAAATTTTATTTTCCGGCTCCATTTGAACTGCACCCATGGAGCAATTGAAACCAAAATGTTTCTGCGATTCTAAATACTTTTTCTCCTTATCCTTCTGGTGGTTTTGTGAAAAATACATTATAAGTCTTTATTGCGGTCCCTTTATTATCATCTAAACATGTTTATCCAGACGTTGACCGATACAACCTGCGTGCTTATGAGAACCAGCCACAAAAAGCGATATACTCTTCATATTTCAATTCCTGATGCGATTGATTCCCTTTCTTTTCTACAAATAGTCTTTTAATATATTGACCCGAGGAACCTTCAAAGATTATTATCTATGAAATATATTCCAAAGAGGTAGTGGAGAATAACTTTTTCTTATTCAAAGTTCAAATTCAAAATTTAATCTCATGTTTGAAAATCATTTCCTCACGTTGATCCTAACAAATACATAAATCAATCATTTTGCCAAACTTAAGGTCATACGAGTACAGCAACGTTTGTTGGTATACGTTTAACGAGTTTTTAATCCTGTCATCAAAACAAATTGCCTCACCAAACGACGCCTACTGTTGGTATTCCTTGTATAAAGGTTAAAGGTTTTGTGCACAGTCTTTCATGTCCTTTGAAGTATTATTTTCACGCACGAGTATTTTGGACCAGGCAATTGGTTTGGTGATGAGAGAGATGCTAATTACATTTACAGCATTTAATTAAAATAATTGAAATTCTTGGTCGAGGGACCTTTTTTTTAAAAAAAAAAATATGCTTGAAAAAGAAATATAAACGGATTTGAAATAAATCAAGACTGTCCAAGTTGATAAGGATTATTGAAAATTATAGACTGTGTATTTATAGGACTTGAAAATCTTTTTATGTATGTACATACAGTGTTGGACACAGAAACGGAAACGATGTCTTCATATTTGCTAAGGGCGAGATATATTTTCCTTAAAAACATTTTTTTGGAAAAAATAATAGGTTTTATATAAAATGCGGCCTACAAGTTTTCAATTGGGTTTAAGTCGGGACTGCGCAGGCCAACCCAATAATTAATCTTGTTATCCGTATTCAATTACTTCACAGTACGTGAAGTATTCTTAGGATCTTTGTCCTTCTGGAAAACGTAAGTCACTGTCATATTTGCGAAACAATAGGGTTCTATTGTATTTTCGAATATGCCTTTGTACATGTGTCGATCCATTCGACCCCTTATACGCACTTGAGGATTAACACCGATCCAACTAAATATCCTCCTCCATGTTTTATGGTCTTGACCGTGTACTTTCGATCCAATCATTTGTAGTTAAAATTGATAAATTAATCGAAAACAAAGAAAGAAAAATATCTTACATTATTTAAAACAAAGTATTTCAGACAAATTTGTCACTTTCAATAATCATTTCTAATTCTTTGTCCAGAACGAATTACACCCACGAGTTGATTTTGTGTAATTTTGACAGTCTGACAGTAACTAGAGCTCATTTAAACATATACCAGAAATAAACAGTCGAACAGTAAATGACTGACCGTACTCGCTAAACACAGCACAGCCTTTTCAAAAAGAACTCATTGCTAACATACGCTTGCAATAGTCGTCCCTAATTCTGTGGCCACCACTGTATATCCTCTGCATACGAGGTGTGTGATTGGTGGCATTGATACAATACGCATACGTAAACATTGACTTTTGATCTTGATTGGTTTCTGTTCATGTTTCAATTCCCTAATCCTTGCACATGCTGGGCATGTACCTATTTGAGGAATTAATTAACTGTACTTTAGCTGCATTAAAATTATCGATGAAATAATTGTCACTGAAATTAACTGAAATTAAGAAATCAATTAACTTGTTAGACCAAATCCACCTAGTATTTAAATGTATAATCAACCACTAAGTGTCTCCACCTAACCCAATCCTTTGCTAACAGCATCTTGCAGTTGTGTGCTCCACCATGATGATGTGCTCCTGATGAAATTGTAAACTCAACATTTCTTCACAAAATGTTTTCCCTAATTCGTTTGGCTTTAACCGCATCGCTTATCTTCTTATTCAGATCCCATCTACGCACAGCGGACCAATAATCAGACAACGGACACATCTTCAAGGCAAGCATTTTCATTCACCTTTAATAACAATGTCACGACCATTTGCGAAAATTGCAGATACCTTTCCTAGCTTAACAGTGCTTTTTGTTTAATATCTCTGTCGCAAATTCAATATTGTAGCTTGAAGATTTAAAAAGATCTCTTACTTTTGAAAAACTAAAAAAATAAAATTAATAAATAATTTACTGCGGATCCTGTATATGCATCACGGGAGCACTTAGTTCCACACCTTCGACCGCCATGGAAATAATGCTACAACTGCTTCCCATGGACATGTATGGAAAACTGATAGCTACCAAGGCAACGCTTAGGTTGAGTGAGTATAACTGGAGCAGTACACAGAGCCCAAGTCATATGGAAATAATCAAGAATGCGAGAATTCCTAGACATACAGACTATTTCGCACCTTTCTTAAACATCGAATCGGTAGACAAAATACTGATCCCAGATAGGGATGACCGGACAAAAGATATACTCAGAAAATTTGCCAATCTAGAAGTTTACACGAACGGTTCCAAAACGAACGAAGGCATCGGACTCGGAGTATTCGCGATCTCGTCGGAGATATTCACCTCTCTGTCCCTTCGATTGCCCAACCACTGCAGTGTATTCCAGGCATAAGTAAAAGCTGTCCAAGAGATTGCCCGCTTACTGTCAATGAATAAAATAGACGGGCTATCTGGTGGCCAAAGACGGTCAGGTGGCCATTAAGGCTCTGGACACACCATCAATTAAATCTAAGGTGGTAAAACTTTGCCGCCTATCTCTCAAGGAGATAGCGGTCAGTCGAACCTTACTCTACGCTGGGTCCCTGGGCACAGTGAGCCGACGTGTAAGCTAGAATAGGGGTGAGCTTTTCACTGGCAATAAATAAGCAGACCCCTTACCCTCAATTCAAACTTAATTCAGATGCCATCAATAGGTGGAACTAGACACTTTAAGGATTTTCAGGAAAATTTTGCCTCTCATTTATCTAAAAAAGACAAGTGCACTTCTTAGCCTTAACAGGAATATAATCAGCAAGATGGTAGGAAATATCACAGGTTACTGTATCATGGGCTCACACGCATTAAGAATGGGAGCCCCCTATAAAGACTTTTACAGGAGCTGCAGGGATGAGGAAGAATGAGAAAGCATACTACACTACCTGGGCAACTGTCCTGCACTCTCAATAATGAGGAAAAGCACGCTAGAAAGCTACTCATTCTGCAACCTACAAGATATGTCAGACATAAAGGTTCAGAAAATAGCAAAATTCATTAAAAAAAGCAAACTGGTTATAACCAGAATAGGTGTCAGTTACTCCCCCTGGCCAATGAGAAATCGATATATCAATCACCGGTTAGTGATAACACAATTGATCCAATCAGGATCTAAGTAGGTCACAACTGTTTCATATGTGAAAATCACACTTACGTTCGTTCCTACCAACCTACTGCGGATCCGGGGAAAGCGAATTCCGTGACTATCTAGAAGCTATATCTGCCCATTGTCCTTTTTGGTTGTCTCAATTCATCCTCGACCTCTTTAACCTAACTTCAATTTCAATGGATATGGACGTACGCTAAACTGCTCGTTACGTTCTTCCAATAATGTCCGCTAATGCTTATGTAACTGGATAGATTTTTAAGGAGCTCACCGTCTAACGTTTTCTACTATTTTCCCGAGAATAATGAATAACTACATGACAGCGCGTCGTCTTGTTTGAAATATTCTTCTTGGTGTCAAATACTTCGGTGAGAGGCAATGTTATCAAACCTCGCTCACATGCCATAAGCTCAAGGCTTTTGCCTTAGTGTGCCCCTAATGTAAAATCGTCAAATCTTCAACAGCCTCCCTAATTGTCCACTGAAAAGTTATATTTACATATATTGCATTTTTGACAGAACAAGGTTTTTGTTATTTCCGAGAGGGTGTCAGTGAAGAAGACCCAAACCGGTTTAATCAAACCTCTTTGGTCAAAACAAATTGTCATTTGGATTTTCGAATCGGAAAAGCCTGCCGTGAAGAATTACTGATATCGCCAATGATTCCAGACTCCGAAATTCATCATAATGGAAAGTAGGAAATGTTGTTTCCTCCAAACCGCTTGAACGAAATTGGCCCAGAGAGCCCAGCAAACTCGCGAATCGATTGAGTCATTCAAACATCCTACTAATCATTGAGCCAACTAATGGCTCAACCGTAGATCGTGTTACTAGACGGTCAATCATAATTGGGTTAATCGTCTAGCTCCAGCTTTTGATCAAAATAATTGACCATCTATATATACACCAAATTTATATACACAAGCGCATAAAAACTTGCTGTATAAAAGCAAATTGTCAGGAACTTGGAACTTCATCTATATTAGAGCCCAGTGTGTTTCTTTTCCTCGTGGTTTTTTGTTTCAGATTCTCATCAAGTGGTAGTCACAGGAAGTAGGTTTCATGAGTACCGACTTTAAGCATAGATTACTAATTTCCGTCGAATCGAGTGCGCTTATTTCGAAGTGTATTCTTATCTGCCGTTGACGTCTTCAAAAAAAGCCATTCAAAGGCTGTGATTTCGCAGCCGTCAAATAGGACTTAGCCACTCAATAGTCGAATCGACGAAAGTTAGAAATAAAAAGTTACTGAAAAAGATAAGATCGTTACACACAAAACGATTCGCCAAGTATAAGTGTATTACCGATAAATTGAATCTATTAAGTTGATAGCTAAAATATCATAATTTTGCTACAGTGGCTCGCAAGAGATTTTTCCTATATCCAAAAGATAAAATATCGGGCCAACGAGCCCTAACTGAGGAACTCTTGTGGCAATGTGCCTAAGAGTGGAGTAGTCATTTAACACGAAAGATTCTATTTCAATAATAGGGTCGAAAAGACGTGCCACTTTCGAACATTTTGTATTCCAATGCATTTTTGGAATATGGTCGTTGTTCCTGAAACCTGGTACGTAGTGCTATGTTCGATACTGTTTTTAAATTTATGATAAGAGATAGAACATTCATTTTCACATTCATGTTCTTTCAACGGGCTACGTCTGTGACAGATGTAAAATAGTTTAAAATTGGTACAAAATGTCTCAGCAGGTCGATTATCACGAACTTAAAATTGTCAAATTGGTGCGAAAAATATTTTTCACCCAGCAAGAATGCCAATGTTACCTGACACATATCAAAAGAAAGAAGCTGTCAATGAAATGAAACACTAAAAAAGCAAAAAGCAAAAAAATCACCCATTTTATAAAAAATTTACGAAATTTATTTCACGATCTTAAAGATGTCCAGACATTTTTCGGCAAAAAAGCATAAACAGGATGCGGGCCAAGTGTCAATAAATTTACTTTAAAGTTATGAACATGTTCAGTATTTTCATGACATTCGAAAACTACCCCATGAGTGACAGAATTGCAGACGTCCTTAAAAAGTTTATAAAACACCCTTCGTATACAAATTTTACATTTAAGAGCATATTATCATCCCCATGATATTTGCAGTCGAAGGGACATCCTCCATGATAGTGTGTAAACTTTTGTTGATTTTTCTCCCTCCCTCCCATGTTGATCTTTGTCTTAAACGAGAATAACTTTCTGACCAAGCATTGTGTGCTCTCTGCGAACCCTGAGAAGAGAATTACAAAAGTCAAAAGTACATTTGTCATCGCTAGGGGTTACACAGTATCCGTATAATAGTTTAAGGATTATGTTACAGTTGTAAAAAGAAAAAAACAAACTTTGAATTTAGCAAGAGTCATTAAATTTAAAAGATAGATTTTAAGTTTTCCTATTCAAATTATGCTCGTGTAAACATTTGATCGAATTTTTGTACCACTCTCGAATTTGAAAATTAGGTAGCGTCCATGCCAACAAGGTTTATCGTAGTGAAAATCGCCTTCGGCAATCAGCCAACCATTTAAATGTCCTCCAGTAATCCATCAAACACTCAGCAGTCTTTTTCGAGAAGCACCTTTTACTAAATTTGAATTTTGTTTATTTTTTTTGTTGCTGTGTTCTCTGTAAAGATGGAAATGCTTAATCTAGGGCTACCTTTCGCACGGAACCCGTGGCGTTGCGATGGAAGATGAGTAATCTTCTAATGCCTTTAAGGTATCCTGTATTATGTTGTCTTCTGGGATTTTTAGAGGAAAGACATCTGAAGAGATACACTGTGGGTGGGAATGGAATGATTTATTATGCATCCATGGCATGGCAACCTACACCACAGTTGGCTGGGTCATTAATCGTGGACAAGTCGGTGTGGGTATTTTGTTAATTTGTATGTGTATTTGTATACATACACATATTAGTTTTGGGTTGAAAAAGGATTTAAGCTTAAAACTATTATAAGCACATTGAAGGTGAAAAGGTTGGACGACGGTCAATAGGTGGCAAGCTACGTATGGTCAGTTGAAGTGGGTCATCATCTGTGTTAAGGCATCAAGGCATGTGGCATAGTTTAACAAGTGCAATCTTGTTACCTTTTTTCCGGCAAATTGAATATATGGAAATTTGTTCTTCAACGAGATGAAGATGGATTGATTTGGGTCCTAAATTTGATGATACAAAATATTTAAACTTATTTTAAAATAAACCCCTCACACATTTAAATATTTTGGCTCTCTGAATCATCCTCATATTGCCACATCTGTTCACACACTTCAATGTTTTCAATGCTGGACGTTTGCATGGATTTGGTTTTGTTTTTTTTTTTTTTTTGCAACGGCAGAGAAGTATTTGTTTCCATAAGTTCCTCCACTCGTGGAATATATGCCGTTGGCATTTTGACTTAGTGTGAAATTCGTTAGTCGCATGACCACGCATTTTTCTATCCACAGTAACCTATCAATTTAAAGTTTTCATATCCGCTGGATATTCGTATGCTAACGAGTGAATCGCCACAAAAGTGTTAAATGCTAACAAAAACGCCGCCGCCCCAGCCAGAGCCCGCAGCACAAAAACTCGTGCCCGTCAGAATCAGAAGTCATGTTCTCGAGACTGTCCGCTTGTTTGTTTCCATTTCGCCGTCAAATTTGTATTGAAATTTTTTGCCCATTTGTTTGCATGGATAGTTCATAGTTTAAGATTTATGGTTTTTTGAATACCATTGGAGTGGACGGACGTTGTGCTTTTTGGGGAATTCATATTTTTCTGTCATTCTCTGGGCTGAAATTGAAATAAATGTTCGAGTGAACGAGGACCGTTCGGGCTTTATATGGTATATGATATTTTTTTTTAAAGGCCATGTTGATGACAGATCTGCTTTGGTTTTCATTTTATTTTCTGAGTTTGGAATTTAAGGGCTTTGCGTAGGAGGTTAATTTTCAGTTAGACTTTCAAAATAATTGAAGCAAAAATGTGAGTGCTTCACAAATAATAGGTTACCTCTGAGTGCGTAAGAAAGTCGGCTTATTTAAATAAACGCAGAAGCAGAATTATTGTGAGCATTAATCGCACCGTTTCGGTAACACACGACTTGAAAAAGAATGGTTTTCCTGTTTCCTGTGACGTCAAGTGTTTAGATGTTGACTTGGCTGAAATGTTCAAGAGCAAATTCTTGGAAGTCGCGGTTTGCCTATTGAGCGAAGTCTTTGGATAGCCAGAGTTGGGCACGTCCGTCGCGAGTGACTGTCAAACCTCGGTTGAGTACGACTGTCAGGAAAAGCTTTTGGCGTCGTTCGGAGTCGGGAATGAACTGAAGGTCCAACCGCCGATATTTTTGCGAAAAAATACAACACGCAAGCACAAATGGCGCACCTAGACACTGGCCCTCAAAAGAGATGCAGAGCCACCAAAATTTGAAGCGGGTGTTATACCTCCTAACAGATGCATTCGTGTGCTTAAACTCTAGTTCATCCGCCCTTACTATGTTTAAGTTTTTCTAGTGTTGTTGAAGATCCTTGTACACTGAACCACCAAATGAACAGACTGTGTTAGAGCAGACGGATATGATGCCACTTGTTTAGAGCTATTAGCTGAGAATTGACGTATTTTGTACGCCTCTATGTCCACATGTATCTTTGCTTGCAATTTTAGAGAGTCAGCAAGATTTTTTGATTTTAAGTTTCCTTGATCAACGCCGTTTTCCATTTAGAAGCCACAGACAGCGGCCTGGTTTAATGGGTTAAATGTTGCCAGTTGTTATAGCCCGGTAGCGATTCTTAAGCCTTGGAGTGGCCGTAGGTATCTCTTCTTCAACTAGTGCTCGTGCATGTCCAGTTTCAGTTTACAAAAGAAAGGAAGCCAACAAACAACGAACAATTCCGCACTTTTGATGATAAGGTGGTGAAGAAAATAATGAGGAATCTCGAACAATACTTGCTAGAAGAGGCTCCGGAGGGCCAAGTAGAGTTCAATCCGATGAAAATATCGTCGCTTGAAAACGGCGACGATGAATCGTTAACGTTCATCTGATAACGTGTGACGTAATTGGCTATTACCAATATATATCTACAGAACTATTTTCATCCGAGAACTATTTTCATCCGAACGGACACAAAAACTTAAAATTTATTTGCACTGAGAGTTTAGTGTAATTCATGAAGAGTCATGTCGTCTAAGCAAAATGGCCATTTACGCCGGAGTATCACTGGGCCATGTTTTGTTGTGACTGTGACTGGTGAGCGAAACAGAACTATCATTGATAATGATTGATGAATTCGAGCTGGATCGCATGAGGTTCCAATTGCTCACAAAGAAAATGCACACTTTGAAGATTGCGTTTCCATGTCGCCTGATGTCTCGGAGGATCAGGTGACAATTTCCGGTTAGAGTGTGAGAAATTATCGCCCCAAACCGCGATTCCCTTAGTTGAACGTCGATGTTAGAGAGAATGAGAAGTAGTATTAACAACGACACTGAGGGAAAGATATAAGACGAATTTAGATTGATATACATTTTTAGGGTTCCGCACTCAAAGGGTGCAAACGGAACCCTTGTATTAAGTCTCTGCTGTCCGCCTGTCCGTCACAGGACTGCATCTTTTGAAACATAATAAATAGGTGGACATATGCAAATTTTCCAAAGAAGTGCACTACTAACGCCGCTATAACATAAATAATAAAAAAAAATTATGTAAAGTTGAAAATAAAGGGTGTCACCATAAGAAAAGCTTTTTTTTCTCAAAATTTGACGTCAGAAAGTAGGCAACGAACCCGATTAATGGAACCATTGAAAACAAATTCATCTTAGTTTCAAACACAACACAAACTTGCCATTCAAACTGTAATTCTTCTGCTCGTTCTGTCCCACATGCATCATATCATTATTAGCTGGTAGTGAGCTGTTAAACGTGCCCCCACCAAAGTGGAGTTGCTCGACTTTGACGTTGAGGTCTGGCTTACGATATTTACGATCAAACGCGCGATGTCACATTAAGTGTAATCACATAAGATCTCGTTGTTTCTACTCAATCTATCAAAGCGCGAGTGCGAGAGCGCCGCATTGTGTTAATACTTTAAGAGCGAGTAATCTTTAACTCTCTAGGGCGAGATAATTTTATAAAACAAGACATTGCTGCTTGCCAAATTTCATGATTCTAGTGCAACGGAAAGTATCCCATAGGTTTTGATTCCCGCCTGCGGCTAACAAAATATGCGGTAAAAACAGCAGCATTTTTGACTGCGTCTATTTCGAAGTTTTTACAAATTTATGGGACCGCAGTCAAAAATAGTAGTACCTCCACGCGTTCCTGAGAAAAAAGGTAGTGACAGACTGACGAACAACAAACGGATCCTATAGTTTCCTTTTGGAGAACGGATCCTTTAATATGGGAAATTAGAAATTAAAGATACAGAAAAATAAAGTACGGAACCCTTCTTGTAAGAGTAAATTTCGGCCTTGACCGTTTTTTTATTTATTATGTGCTATCATACATTATGCAGAATAATAAAAAAATCGATTTAAAATAGAAAAAAAAATAAGCGTTTAATTTTGTTTCATTCAAATTTTATTTAACAATAGCCTGCGGTTAGCCTGCCATATTTTTTGCCTTATCAGTATCAGTTACGGAAAGCCTTCAACTTGAAAACAATTTTCCACGTTGTCTCTCTTGTTGTTTAGCTTAATTTTTCTTACTCTCGAGCTATATGAGTGGGAAGAAAATTACCACCACCCATCCTTCATCCTTCCACCGTCATCCTGACCAAAGCCAAAGATGTCTCTATTGCCTGTGCCTGTTCAAGTCAAATAAAGAAAATGCTCAATTTGTCAATGGTTCGTCGGTCGTTCATTGGTAAGAGGCACCCCAGTAATAAATGTCATCCTATTAACCATATCAACTGCTCGAATCTATTACGTTAGGAATCAGTCAAATCAATTTTAACGACCTTTAAAATCATTTCGCAATAAGTTCCGAAAATTGAACGCGCTTCCAGCCCATGTCCATGGTAATAACTTCCTAGCGACATTGAATACTTCCCGAAATTCAAGGAAAGCAATTACGCAGAGCTTTACATGTATTGCCGCATTAACCAATCAATAAACATATTTTATTGCTTTAAGGAGACAGCACACGAAAAGGGACCCTCTAGATGTGGGTAACATGTGCTACCACATCCTAGCCCTCATGTCGGCTGCTCCGTCACCATCGTCGCTCGTTCAATTAATTGGAAAATATAACACTCATACAGCCTCGCATTCATGTATCGAATTAAGTTGTATATTTCTTTTTATTAATGGCTTTCGATGAGTGGGTGGAACTTTGGCGATGTGCACATGCAAAGCCAACAAAAAAAAAAACAACTGTCAAGGAGGCGTAGGTGACGGAGAGATATTCGAAAACAATTCCCCAAATCTCCTCCCCAGAGATCGAGGATTATGGTAATAAATGTTTGCGGTGAACAATGCAAATCGGTTGAAAGGTAAAAGTAATAGCATCCCGCCATGGAAAGGCTCCGCTTTTTGCATTGTTGTTGTTGTTGTTGGGTTTTTTTTTGTGTACCTTCCATGGTTGTGCTGTAAAGTTTTGTTTGGTAAGGCAAGCTCGAAATTGGAATTTACCGCAAATTGAGAAGTGACAAAAGGAGAGGAAGCAACAAAAAAAAATGTACTAAATATTTGGGATACGATGGAATGTTTTTGAGTTATGGCTTTTTAGGGAATTGACAGCGGATACATGTACCATTGTGAATGGTTTTGTAATTGGAAAATGTTCCAAAAAAACCGATTAAAAAATAGACGTGATGCTTCATGCCTGCGGCTGAGGAGCAAAGGAATATAAGAAAAAATGTACATAGTTTCAATAGCAAAGCTTTGAAAAACTATACTTAGTGCAACTTTGTATATTATAATAAAATCTAACTATTTTGAGACCTCGAGTAAATTCTACCCAAAATGGATCCCACAATTCTTGGTTTCCAGCTGTAACCATTTCTTAAATGATCTTGAGCCGTTCTTTGGATAAGACTCTAGGAATACACTTTTGTGAAATTCATTCATTACATGATTTGATGGCTCCGCGAGGATCTTGACTGAGCCATAATACGTCATAAAGTCACGACACATAAACTCTTATGTTTCGAGTTAATCTAACGAATTTCATTAACATTAACGACTAAAAACATTTGAAAAAAAACTTAATGGGTGGACCCAAACCTTAAAACTATTAGATAACTTAAAATACATACTAACATGTAATTAAATGTATGCATCTATATAATATAACTTAAAGTCGGCCCAGGCTTTTATAAAATAAAGAGACCGACTTTGCCCCCATTAGGTTGAGTAAGTAAGTTTGAAGGATATCGAAGACAGAGCTCCATACATATTTCCTACCAGTCATCAAAATTGACGGTGCTGCTTCTGCTCAACCGACATATGGCAGGTTGCTACCGCTCTGCTGAACCGGAGACAATCGTCGGAAATATTTGCGATGTCTCGATTTAGTCGAGAACGGGCGATGTGTAAGATTTGCGGTAAAGCTATACCATAAAACAATATTTTGTATGAAATCTTAAGGGTCTCAGAAGAGGAAGATCTTAGAAGGGACAAAGCCGCTTAGGCGCACAATCTCGAGCTAAAGGGGTAGAAAACCATGGAGATCTGATTGTTGTTAAAAGCTATTGCCCTTGCAATGTGCCTTCGGATAAACTAAATAAGAACATTATTCATTCTGATCACCGAGGTCCCATTATAAAGGACTTCAGAGTTATAAACATTTTTGTATTGGGATTCTGGAATGCTATATGGGCGCTTCCGGCGAAAACCGCAAATGACTGTCGGCTTTGGCTTTGCTCTATAAGCTTCTAAAAACCCCCTTCAAAATTATACAGTCTGATAAGTTACCATCCCAAGTTTCATTGGCACCATAAAGAAAGATTTCTTTCTCAGAAACGGTCAAAATTCGACCAAAATTTCCACTCCGTCCGATGTCGCCAATGCAAATTCAATGATTTGCTGGCCCTTCATTTGAATCCAGGGATTCCCTTGTTATCTAGCAAAATCAGGTATTCTTTTCGAATGATTGAACAACCATTTCCCTCTTCCCCCATAGCCAATATATACAGATTATTCCGTATCCCCATGTTTTAATTTTGACTCCTACTTTATGACAAAATGGTGAACTATGCGATCAGTGTGTCGGCAAGGTTGTGATTGGCGATTCCTGCCTCCGTCTTTGGCGTTTCTAGGATCATTCCATACAAAAAATTGAAAGTGCGTTCATATCAAGTTAAATTGGGAACACCGGTAAACTGTCGAAAATTCAATTGCAAGTCTGAAGAGTTAAAGCACGGGAGAGTTTTTCGAGCGCTCTTCAGGTTACTTTTGACCGGATGAACGTGAAAATAAGTGGAAAAGTTCCTAGATCGAAAACAATTGGAAAATGGTACGTTATAAAGCGTTTTTGTCCACTTCGTCCTTGTCCAATCCGTCCAGAGTTTTCAGACTCCATCAATTTAATTTTATTTTTATAAAGAAAAACGTTTCATAACTTAATCCCGGGGTCATTTCTTGATATTTTCAACAAAATTAGAAAACAAAATATAATTTGCAAGCATCACATGTGACTCTTGTCTCTCACTAAACCAAACACTGCTGGCAACGGCGGGTTGCCAAAGTGACCGCCGACGAACACACAGGCGCGCGCTGCATTAGTTGGTGCTTGAAGCACCGATTTCATCTCTTCAGCTTCAACTGAATACGACCGTCACCAGCTTTAGAAGCGTACCGCGTATGCACTTAGAAGGGAGTGAGTTTTTTTGTATATACAATATTTTATGCTCTGCGCCTTCTTGGAGAACAAGTTTTCGATGCCGAGAACAAAAAAAAAATAATTTGAAAAATATATCATTTAAAAAACATCCCCTTCCAACACTTTTTGCCGAAATCGCCCATAAAAGCGAACAAAAGCTCTGAGACAATGGCTTTAAAAAAAACCCAAATCTTTTTCATCGAATTTGCTGTCACGTTGAACCACACGGCAAACGCATAAGAAGTCATGACGAGAGCCATGCAACCGATGTCCTTCACCCTAGCAACTGGTAAGTGATTTTCAACTTCCAGTCGCAACAATAACGCTGAGTCATATCAAAGTCACACTGCAAGTTCAATCTAGTGTCCTCAATCTTCTGTCCCGATCTGATTACAATCACTTCATAATCGTAGGCTATGGCGTGGTGAAGAGAACTTACAAGATCAATTGTAGAAATGCTGACAAGTGTCGGAGAATAAACCGCGATCTTTTGAAGTCCTCTAATTAACTCGAAAATACCAATACCAATACTCGTCTATTGGTAAGCATGTTATAAAGCATGTTCAGTAGTGCCAAGTATTTCCAAGCCAAGTCCCAAGGAATCGGGATATGGCAAACAAGACGGCAAGATGCTCATGATATCATTTTCAATAGAAATTCGTCAGCAATTTGGGAACAATATCATTTTCGGCATAGTATCGAAAGACGCTTAGCATCTTGCCACGAAATTGGAAGACTTTTGATGTACCTAAACAAACTGCATTAAATTCCATTATGTTCAAAGACTCACTGAGCAGTGCGCTTCTAGGACACTGAGGCCTTATGTGTCATACGCGAAGAGCTTGTACTTTGGGCCACATTTTTTTTTTTCAAGGTTACTTACTAGTGAGCTTTAATGAACCATGATCAACGACAATAGACATTTTGCAGGATGAATTTACAGGACGCATTAGATTGAAAATTAAACTATAAGATTGAACATTCAAAATAGTTTTTCAAAATTCCACACACAAATGTCTCATATGTTAAACCAGAGTTTTAATTGTCAGATATCTTCGCCAAATGGAAAATAATCCATGAGCTAACCAAGATACGGTAGAAAATTCGCCAAGACAGTACTTTCTTATCGTGCCACCATTTCTTGAAGCTGAGGGACTTGAGCTTAAGCTAATACTGGTGTCCACGTTTCCTATTAACGCTGCTTCAGGTTGTTTTGACCTAGCTTCGTGGCATCAAGAATCGTCTTGATTTTTGAATTTGAGAACCATTTTTTTTTTCGTAAACCTTTTCATTCAGTTCCACCATTTGACATTTGACATCCGCGCAGAAAGAACCGCATATCTAACGTAGAAAAGGAATATCTGCCGCATCTTCTTACCCAAGATCGGATGCAGGTCTAATTCCATACCAGACAGTAAATCCGGATCATTATTCACACCATTACTTATTTTTGTTTGTTTATAAATAGAGAGTGAGAACCTACCTTACATTTTCTGGCTTTAACCAAAAAGTTGGCCGATTTGTGTGTTTTTAAAAATGCTGGAGACACACACTCTACACTCAATACGATATTGTAAGCGACATTGGTTGGGTATATATTTGTTGAAAAACATAACACCGAGCTGGGTTTGCAATGGACTTCCCAAGCCTAACAGATGATTAGAAAAATCTTTTGCTGTAAATAAATGGAACTCGCAGCTTTATTTTGGCCAGAACTATTCCTTCTACAGTAACAGATCTTTCTGATCAACTAAAGTTTGATTTTTTTACAAATTACTATCCAGTAATCGAAAAAGTTTAGGAGGAGAAAAATAGCAAAATACGTTCACAATTTCCTGCGGATCGTTTGCAAGTTCTCTGACATAATGAGGTATTTTTGTAGCCTTTAAATACGAGTCTGCCAAACAAATAACTGCTGTCACAACTAATAACGGATATGGAGCAACTCAATCGAATGGCAATGGTGATTTAATGAAATTGGTAGGATTAGGAAAATGTCCTTACCGTTCATGATTTCCAAAAAAAATCCTTACATCATCATCAAAACGAAAATTCATCTAATTTAGTCACACTGCAAATAGAACAACGCAACCAGTTCAATGAACACCTTACCGAGGTACATAAGCCTGACCAACCAACCCAAAGTACCATTCGCATTTCATTCCCTATTTAATCCCAAACTTGAACTTTTATTTTACTTCACACCCTTGACCGGAATTTCAAAAATACATCAATTTAATCTTAAAAGTCTGACTCTTTTCAAGTATCCAAATGCTGTTAGATATTTATCTTCACCCTTAAATATCTTTACAATTTCAATTCACTAAAAACTTTTCATCTGTTGGGACATTCACCTTAATACTTCAATATTTACCCTAATTTGTCTACGTTTGTTAAAACCCATCGATGAATGTCAAAATCCCTCTCGGGCAATCTGCCAAAAGGAAAGGGGGGTAGGGGGTTGAAATAGACTACACAAGCAAGGTCATCCCCTTTTAGAAAACTCTTCTTCACCTTTAGCAACCTGCAAATTTCCCATCGGAAACTTAAATAAATGTGCAAAACTCACCGCAAAATTCTCTCTTCCATTCAACGCTTAATCCTATTATTTTCAGTATATTTTAATCCGCTTTGGGGTTCAATTTTAATTACGTTATCAAGGATAAAGCAAAAATCGATTCTATATCTTCAGCTGTGACGTTCTCCACCTAAAAACCTACAATAGCATACCCTTACACACGTTTAGTTGGGGTTTTCCCAAAAAGTTTAAAGTTCACCACAGTTTTGGCGGCAATAAGAAAATCTAAACTTTAGTTTTATTTTATTTTTCCACCGCCGACATTTTAATCAGTTTCATCGTTTAAGTCTAGTTGATGGAAAACTTGGAAATGTCTTTAATTACCTCGTGTGTTTGTGTGTGTGTGTATGCATGACTTCCCATCCAAGTTTCCTGCGTACATAATTATTTAAAAAAAAAAAAACACAAAATTAAATTGAACGTTTTGATTGTAAGCAATTATAACATAAACCTGTAAAAAGATGGGAGGGAGGCAGACCATAAAAGAGCAAAAGGACTTATGTATATATATAAAAAAAAAATAATGCAGCCCTAATTTCCGGACCGCAGTCGTAAGACGAAAAACTGACTTTAATTTCTTTGGAACGGAATTTAATATGCCACTAATGCGTTTGAAATTGCTAAACACGGTCTGCACAGTAAGGACGAACTTTTACCTCACACACACAGACAGAGTTGTTGCCTTGGGCAGAATCTTTAATTTGTAAATTGTTAAAACTGAAAAGGTGAGTTGGAAGGGCAACGGCAACAGCGATGGCACCGAACTGGGTTTGGGCGCCCTCCTTTTGGTGTCCAATTGCATAGAGTCAGGACAAAGGTATGTGAGAGTGTAATGTGGGACTTTTAGCATGGAGGATGGCGTGAAACTTTAAGAAAATGTACGCAAAAGTTTTTCATGCGCCAATAAAACTTAATGACCATAACATCGTAAAGTATCCTTGTTGGGAGCACAGTCATGTGCTCTCATCTGTGTGAGGTGGTCGAGTCGCCACTGAATGAAGGCATTGTTTTTATATTTTTTGCAAAGCCAATACAATTGCGAATGCCCGTTCAAGATGCAGTCAAGTATGTTTTAATTGTCAGGTGGTATTGTTGTTGCTGTTTGGATTGTTATTTTATGGTACCCTGTCGACGGTAAGGATTCACAATTATGTTTAAAGTTGTATTGCCCGAGGGGTGACTGGCTAGTAACACCATGGGGATGTGACACCCTTTCGTGTCAATGGGTGTTTACATTTTGCTTTTTTTTTCTTCTGACTGTCTAACTTTTAAGAGGTGTAATTTTACAAAGACCGTGGTGGTTGTAAAATCGCACCTCATTATTGACACGCGTGAATTCTAGGAAAAAAAAGCCACAGGCAATTAAAGCATAAAGTCTTGGTATATTGTTTATATGAAGATTTACATATAACAGCGGTATACTGCGTAGGATTTGTGAACCGATAAAATAATAAGAACTCAAAAACGTACGCTGCCAACCAATTGAATATGTGATTTCGAAAAGGCCACATTTCGCATATTTTGATATCTTCGTTTTTTAATAACAATATGTTTTAAAGGCTTTCATGTACATATTGATACATCTGTAACTTTCTTATTGTTCCTTTTTTTCAATTCAACTTCTTTAGAAAATATTTTTTTTCACTTCTTGAAAAGTTTAGATGTTCAATTTACCAGCCTCGTTGAGTATCGTTAGTGTTTATCTTTTTTAACTTTTTTCCTTTTTGTAAAGTGTGAGAAATTTCACGATCGAATATCTTTGCTGTATACGCCACGTTTGTAAATACTTTGAACTTTTTGAAACACAGGTGAGTGGAGAGTCCGATTTGTAGCATTTGAATCTTCCTGTTGATAGCTTAGTGCCATTATTGTTTTATCATCGCGGTTTCGCCACTTTACATATATCCGTAGTGATGTAGCGAACAAAGTTGTACCACAATGTGTTAACTGTTCCAATCCGGAATTGAATTACATGTGATTAAAACTTACTGTCCGTAGGCATATTATCCACTCGCCAGGAATGCTCATCACTTCATCCTCAAATACAACTTCGGTCGTTCAGTCAAATATAGAGATTCATTTTTTAGCTGCACAACACGAATGCGGAAAGCTTAACCAAACTCGGTATTTCATACTCATTATAACATGCAGAGTTTCAAAAACAAAGTTTATTACTTATCTGTACTTCCTTACTGATCCTTTCCACTCGCGTTATGTGCTAACATTAACTCCTTATATGCCTGTGAACCTTATCATCAAGGTAATGTTCTAAAAAAAAACGCTCCGTTTTTTCATTGACTTTAATAACAAAATTGGTCGCCAAGAACGGGATATTATTTGGTTTATGTTCATTGTAAGTGTCCGTTCTAATATCAGTGAAAAATTTGTTGATATTTTTTTCAAAAAAGCCCCGATTATGAACTTTCCATAACTAACATTATGAGTAATTCTCCACAAACAAGATTTCATTTTTGAATTTGAACATCTTTCAAAGGAAGGGGAAATAATAAAAAACATGCATTTATATGTTGTTTGAAGACCAAGACAGTGAAATATAATTCATCGAATAAATCGACCAAAATCTCAAGGGTTGCAACTCATCACGAAAATATGGCATCCAAATGGTTAACTTTTGTAAGTATGCAGCCGACTCGCGTTGTTCGATCAGATTTTTCTGCCTCTTGAAACTCTGAGTCCAAGGAAACTTATTCGAAGACTGAACAGAATCAGACTGAGGTGAGCACTTGGAGAGTTGACGAAAAACACAAATACCTTGGAATTAAAGTAGATGATTACTTCCTATGGCGTCACCAAATAAAGAAACTTAGGGAAAATCTGAAGACCGTATTATTTGCCATGTCATATAAAGAAATGTATAAATATTAGTCCGAATCGTTAATAAGTAAGGAGAACAAAATTATATAACATAAAGTCATATTCCAATCCATTTTCCTCTATGAATGCCAAGTGTGGGCAAACTGTACAAGTTGTCATATTTCAAATCAAACAGAATAAACTCTAAAAAATGATGCTCAATTTGCCCAGATATTATTCTACTCATGATCTACATTCACAAGCAAACTTTGAATTGATCTCCGACCGTATTTTGAAGCTTAGACAAAACTTCTTGAGTAAATGTATACAGTTTTATGTGTTAATTTCTATTAGTTAAACAATAAAACACTTCTTTTCCCTTATTTTTTAAGTTGGTTTATTTTCCTTTTCAGTTGTTCTTATTAATTAACACAATTAACAATTATTTTTAAATTGCTCACAAGCTTATTATGTATGAATCTGCGGGATTGACGGACGACCAAAAACAGACTGCACTCAATTCTCCAGCTTCGTCTTTTTGGAAGACGAAGTTGGAGCTTGGGCAAAAAAAAGGCGGGAAGCTTACGCACTTGTTTTCAACCGGAAAAAACAAGTGCTAAGCGAAACTAGACCGGAAAAAACAATCTGAGCGAAAATCGTATTGCGCTCAGTTAAATGTTCAATAAACAAAATATTGGTTAGGAGCTAGGGCTTGTACTGAGCATTATGTAACAATATATTCGGGTAATCCTCTGATAAATGCCTCAGTTTCTTGATCTCTATAAGACTGTGTTAATATATTTAATTATTTATTTATATTTTCTTATTTATTTTACACATTTATATAAATATTTATTTCCTTTTTTATTTATTTATTTATTTATTTATATTTATATATATATATATATATATATATAATTTTTTATTATTTATTATATATACCTATATATTAATTTTCTTATTATATCCATACATATATATCTATTTGTTTATTTATTTATTTCATTACTTCATTATTTACACTATCACTTGATAATTGTATGTTTTTTTGTTTATCTTATTTATTTATTATTTGTTCATTTATTTGTTATTCATATACAATTAATATTTATTTATTTACTTATTTATTTAAACATGTCTATATTTTCTTTTTCTATTTTTTTCGATAACACTTACATGAAGATTTTTCTGGTATTTTTCCTTCAGATTCTTGATCATTTTTCAATATCCTTGTATCTTTGTAAAAAAAAATATATTTCAGTTATAAGATATAATATGTATGGAATCTCTGTATAAATTGTGCGACAAAAGGCATGTAATCGCACAAACGAAAATAAAAATATCTATCTATCTATCTATATAAATATTAGTCGAACAATTGTGCAAGGTGAACTGTTAACGTTAGGATCAGTATCGTTATCTTTGAAAGTGTTTCGAAAAGATCGTGATTATTATGCAAAAGCTAACTGTCTTGCAAGTTTTATATACGATTTCTGAGCTTTTAACTTCTTGTCAAGCCTTTCGCTGCAATTATGGAGCTCCCAGAATGTTTCCCAATCTATAATAATTAATTTTGATCATGCTCACTTCGGCTGATCTTTCTAAAAAAAAACCGCAACAAAAATATAGTTTCCGAATTAGTTTGTGGTTCGAACAGAAAATAAATGCGTTTTCGAAAAAGCGTTGCACTTTGAAGGTTTTAAATCAAAGTTCTTTTGAATTCATCCAGAACGATTTGAACTATGTGCTTAGAAAAAAAATGTGACTAACAAAAAACGCAAGTCACCTTTCTTTTGTAGTCTGAAATTTTCACATCAAATTTTAACCAATGATTGAATTCAGTCAAATAATTGCATTCTTTTGAGTTACATTGCTACATTCACTTGATGTAATCTTAAGTTACATGCAATTATTGAAGACAATGAATTCAGTAAAAACAACTTGATGTCTTTTCAACATTAGGGGAATATAAATGAGCTGGTGATAGTTTTAACATAATATGTAGAAATCTTCTTAACCATTCAACACAATATAGAAAATGGCTGATCGAGTGGATAGGGGAAAAAAGCTGAGCAAATTGTAGACCTCTGCTCACATTATGGTGTTAACAAACAAAATTACTCTCATAGTGATGTTAACTTACTTTCAGTGAATTCAAACAACTTCATTTGAATGCACTGACTTCAACGAAATATATGAAAACAAGACTAACTTCAACTTACATTCAGTGAATTCAATTGATTTCTGAAAATGCTTGCGATTCCATGAATGCTTAAGATTTAATGCGTGTTTAAATATAATTCCCTGAATGCATTCCCGAAACTATTCATTCTCTTTAGTTGTTATAAAACCTACTTAAATGCATACCATTCCCACGGTATATTTTTAAAAATGTAAAAATCGCATTTGCCTCAGTGAGTGGTTAAAGCTTACAGTCCCAGTAAATATCTTATAGAACTATTTATATAAGTAATTTTATTTCCCTGCTGTATCTGGCATTCAAGACCTACAAACTTTGTAGATTATTATCACTGCCGCTGATAATTATTTAAGTCACAGTAGATTTTCGTGATTCACATGACCTGCATACGTATCTCGTTATTAAGTTAAAATGTTCCGAATTCACTTAACCGATTCCAAGCAGCCAGCCATCCCCTCGTTGGCGCCACAATGGCACAACATGCATATATTAAACAAGGGTCAATTAAAATGTTCCCATCAAAATATCACAAGGCCCATGAATACCTAATTCGTACATTGTTCAAGGAGCATCTCCTAAGCCATAACATCCAGCAGTGGATTCACCCTCTCCAGCCACCAGACATCCATCACTATTTGACCACAATTTGTCAGCTCATACATCAGTAGCTGTTCCTTCCAATTGACAAAGACCATTCAAAATACCCTGGCTCATAAATGGCTTAACCCAACCGCTATGCTGATGTGATTTTAGCACAGCTACAGCCTCTGTGGTACGATGATAGATGACTATGGTATACTTTTGAATTGGATATGCTATGCTCCTACGAGTTCTACGGTTTTGGCAGTTCAAGAATAGATAAATGGAAATGTATGTAATTTTCGCTCATGTGGATGTGTCTGGGCAAGCAGTGCGGGATGTCTCAATACAAACATTACGTGGATTATTCAAGCATCTAAATCTGATTAAGTTTTGCTCATGAGATTATTGTTACACAAACTTGCGGTGACAATTATATGACATTTGCACTCAAGATGCACGTAAAGTGCATTTGGCTTTGCTTCGTGCTGATGTGAATCTCTGTTTGGTCATAGTAGTCGAAGCATTTTAAAATAAATTACACATAATCTTGGATGTCGCATATCTGAGAAGAAGACAGTTTACTGATTGTATATGCTCGTCAATGTAAATGTGGCATTCGTGTCATTAAAATGTTATTATTAGATTATTTCTACCATTAGCGTGAGTAGTCTGATTTCCGAATTTAAAATTTTGGCAAGACATTGTTTCTAGAACCATCACTGAGTGCGTGTCGTGCGGACTTTTTCGGTTCGTATATTTTGAGCCTTAATCTTGCTAACAAAGTCAAACGTAATTAAATCAAAACGCATTTGAAGAATGCACATCTGGAAAAGTTTTCGTTTAATTTAATAATTTAATTCGGTGGCTAAAAATTTATAACAAAAAACCTGTCGAAAAAATAAACAATTTTACTTTCATATTAAAATTAAATTTCTTTTGTTATGAAAAAAATTCATAGTAAAAAAAACTTGTTTTCGAGTATATTTCGACAGGTGTTGTTATCCCCGAACGCTGGTTTGCCTGCTAACAGAGTTTAGCAAACTTTACCATATATCAGAAATTTATATTGGTGTTGCTGGGAATTGCTTCTGTTTTTCTGGGGTTACGTAAATATTACTGGGAATAAAATCTATTTTAAGGCTATTTAATGCAGCTTTCAAAATAGTAGGTATATTGTCATTTATCCTCTGAGCTTGAATATGAAGCAGTTGTTTTTATATGTATCTGCATAATGCTTTAATTGATCCTTCTTCAGTAGAAATATTTTCCGTTGCGTGATCTGGCTTTGAAGGCAGATCTTAAAACATGTATTACAGGAGATGCATTTCACTTAAATATTCAAATAAAATGTTTTTAACTTTTCTTGATGATCTTTCGTTCAGAAAAGTGTTCTCTTTAAATCTCGAATGAAGCATTTTTTACTGTTTCACTGATGCCTCCGGATCAATATAAAGTTTATCAAATTTATTTTTTATTGCTAGTTGATACATCAGAAGGTTAATTGTTGACTTCTTAAAAGATTTGCTGATCTATTATTGAAGAAAAAATATTGGTGAGTAAATCTAAGCCATTCGAGTGCCCGCAAAATCACATACACAAAATTCTATCAAAATCTGTCCAACCGTTAAGGAGATCGTTGACTTATAAAACAGGGTGATTTTATATTCAAAGATATACTTACACTGCCGTTCATAAGTTTCCGGAGAGTTAATTCTATATAGGATACTCTTACACAATTTGTTGTCTTTCTCAATTTTTTACTGCAATAGCTGCATGCCAATTGACAAAATCACAAAATTGTGTTTCACCGCATTTTAATAAAATAAATTAGACTTTTGACAAATCAGTTGACTTATTTTTAAGTCTTCATAAAGGATTTCGCCTTCTTAGTTGACTGTGAAGGCCAATATCCGCAGATTATTCGAAGGTCTGTAGAAAAACCGGGTCCGTATCGTATCGAAATTTTATACGTTTGAATATTGATATTTTGACTAAGAACCAGGTTCGAAATTCTTGGACAAAATTTTGCGACGAATTTAAGGGTTCCATTTCCAAAGGGTCCAAAAGAACCCTATTACTAAGCCTTCGCTGTCCATCCCTCTGTCACGGAGCTACATTTCATAAACCGTTTTGGGAGACATTTGCAATTTTCACAGATGGTGAACTACTTTTTCCGCTACAGCAACGAATGATATAAAGTAAAAAATAAATTGGGGCACCATACAAAAAAAAGTTTCAAACAATCGCAACTTAATTTGAAACCTTGCGGTCGACAATGAGTTTCATGAAGCAAGTTAAAAACTTTAAAGGGTTCCGTACTGAAATGGTCCAATTTGGAAAAACTAATTACATTGTCATTTTCGAAAAATAAATTATAAAAAAAAAAGTGTTTCAAGTGATTTTGAGGTGTGTTTGAGTTATAATTGTCCCAGAAAAATGTTTACATTGAATGACGTTGTGTGTGTTGATTACGCATTTAAGGCACACAAGGATATTCAATGTTAAAATACCTATGGTATTTTCTTGTTTTTCAATATTCAATACGTTCAAAACTATAACTCAAACACGCTCCAGAATCACATTCATTTTCATGTAAATACCATGATAATCACTTTCTTTAGTTGCGATAGCAAAACACGTTACCGGATGTGACACGCGTTAGGGTGGGAAATTGAAGTTCGCTGTAACACCACTGCATTTCGACGTCAGAATCAAACAACTCCACATTGCTTTCAGGATCTCGTTGCGTTCCCGCTCGATTGCCTCCCTGCTCCATGAGGGGGTTTTGACAGATTTGACACTGTCCAAAGAAATTTCTTGGGCTAAAATTCGTAGCATGGGGAAATGTTTTCCTCATTCGAGAGAACTCTCTTCTACGAAAAACTACGAAATTTCAGTGCACTCGAACAGGATTTCGTAAGTTTTCTTAAAAATTCAGTGTTTTGGGAGGGTATCCGAACAAACCTATTTTTTGCTTATATTTTTTAACTTTTGAATTTCCCATCTCGAAGATCTTATTCTCCTTTGTCTACGAGTTTTTGGAATAACTCTTTCACCGAGTCATCTGCTTGCACGGTGCGGTATGAACACTTATGAAACTGACGTTGTAGACTAGAATGTTCATCCTTTTGTGATTGCTGTAAACAATTTCGCATACTTTCCTTTTGAGTGATTTTATATTCAGTGGTTTCTGAGATGCTGAGATTGTTACACCAAGTGAATGCTCTGCATTTCCTTGAATCGCCATGAAGCAAGGATCGTAGCTCGCTTCCGCCTTGTTGAAAACAATCAGAACGTACCCAAACCATTGGATGTTTTGAATTCCGCAACTCACCCCAAGATGTGTCACAGATACCCATTCATCCTTGTAATCAAATTGAAAACCAAATGCATGTAAAATGTTGATGGTCTGATTTTTAATTAAAAAACAATTGAAAATATTTTTTAATCGTTTTACTGCAGATGGCTCCAGGGTAATCATAAAGAGTTTTGTTCGATTCCCTGCTTACTGTCGGAAGTACTATTGGTAGTGTCTGATTTCAACCCTTCGCTGAACAAAAAAAAAAGAGAACACAACTACACAGTCAAAAGGATAATTAATAGTGATCATTAAGCAGAAGAGTTTAAAATTAAGGGCGTAACTTTTGATATTATAATTATCACTCACACTCGTTTCAACTCTGAAGTACACTTTTCCGCATACAAAATGAAAATAAAAAAAATAAAAAAAACGTACTTTTATGAAAATCAACGCACAATGCGCGATGCTATGCAATTTTGCGTTAATTGAATTTCATACCCCAGTGTAAGGATTTTCCCATTAACAACTCATTTTTGATGACGACAGTAACGCAGAGCTTTTGATGATGATGATGACGGCAGCGGCTGTTTAATGAGGAAAACATTTTGACAACTTTTTCCAATGTGATTTTCTTTTTTTTTATTTCGTTATTTCATATTTTTATTTATTTATTTTTTTTTCATTTATTTTTATTTTAAACTGTCGAGGCGATGCATATGCAGATGACGGCTGTAATTTAAGCACATTGTAAAAATATATATGTATGTGTGTTGGCATGTAGGTACATAAGTACTTATGCGTTAAAAGTTGGCTACATACGTTCGCAGTTAACCTGAAGTTGATAAACATAATTAAAGTTTGTTTTCGCATTGTATATTTTTTTCTTTTTATTTAATCAGCAGAGAGGATGTCTGTCAACATACCGGGAATTAACTGAGGTGAACTGCTTGTCTGAGGGTGTATTAAATTTTTGAGAATGAACTGAACTTTTATTGCCGCCACAACATCAAGATTGAGTGTATTTTCGTTGCAAATAAAATCAGAATGATTTTAATGAGAAAAGCGTGTGGGTAAATAGCTTAAGCATGGAGACTCATTATATGCAATTTTTATGTCAGCATGATTTTATCGTGCATCCATTTGATTTTTTGGTAGAGAAAAGCTCTTAAATTTCTATAAATTGGAATAATATTGCAGATAGCTGGAATATTATGCAAATTTGTTTTTATTTCTTAATTTTTCACAGGATGTATTTGTGTGGTACTTTCTCATGAGGTCGTTATAAGACAGTTGTTTTTAGTTGAGGACAATTTCTAACAATTTAGAATACTGCAATACTCAAGAGTAGATATAACAAACGCGAAAAAGAGAAGTTTTAGAGTATGTCTTTGGAATGCCTCAATGTAAAACCCAGCAGGTGCCCTTCGACACGTGGAAGTACATATGATTCAGAGAAGCTAATTTCTGGTCGAAGATTATTATATGTGATAGCTTTATAACTTACGAGTTAAGTTCACACCACACCGACAGTCTGTCTAAATCTTCTTGTAATAGTAAACAATCATTTTCAGACTCAAGGTGCCGGGAGATCTTTAAGTAACCTGCGTACATTAGACATTGTGAGGTCTGGATTATTTCAGAAATACAATAAATGATCAAGAGAAATAAGCTACTCTGTGGAGCAACCGAAAGAACGTAAACCGTTGATCTTGGCATGTTGAATACAGCCTTAGGAACCATACCAGTTGAACAAATTGGAAGCGATACTTTGCTAGTTTTAAAAGTGAAATGTCGTGATTGACACGTTCAAAAGCCTTGGAGAAGTCCATTGAAAATATGTTGTAACACATGTTGTTAGGCATTCGAGACAAATCTGGATTAAGGAGCTGTTGCTGCTTTGTTTGCTGGCAGCTTTCCAAAATGTGAAGAATTGTTAGTATTTCTCCGCCAAAGTTGCAGGTGGTTTTTCTTTTCTTTTTTATCAGAAGCCGATTACTAGACAAAAAGATTAATTAAAGAAAGAAAAAAATTCAGAAAGGGGATGAAATATTGTATTTGATTTTTAATATTAACTTTTAATATAAATTCGAATTAACATTTTGGAGTGCATAAAAACAGATTAAGCTTTCATTTAACGGTATAAAATAAGAATAGATAACAAGTTTTCTTCGACTTCACTTCAAAAGAACGTTGAAAAGATAGATCGAAGAATTTTTTTATTCGAATTGTCGATAAACGATAAAGGACATAAGGAGCTTCGAAAGGAAAGAATGCAAAATACGGCTTCTGAATGACATCCAAAGAATAAATGAATGATTGAAAATGCACAAGCTGAAACTAAACGAGAGCAAAACGAAATTAATGGAGAAATGAAATGAATGAGAAGAAAATGTTTGCCAAATTAAGTACCTGGATGTCATTGTCGATAAAAAAAATGAAACTTTCAGAACACATCGAGACTTGCCAATACCATGAACTTCTAATGACAAGAAACCACAATAGTGGAAAACAAACTAAATTTTCGGATTTGATCTTCTTTGCAACGCTTTTTAATAAACGAGTAATGCAATTTTTTCTATGTGTTTTAAATTTGTCATTAAGCTTTCTCCGGATGCTACTTCTACGAAATCAATTAACTACTTTAATCTACACATCTGTTTCATTTTGATGATTTACCATATTTTCAAGTTGAAAAAAACGTTTGGAACAAAAAAACTGGTGGCTCCATCATATGTCAGTGTTGTAGACATCATTTTGAATCATGAAAAAAGGAAAAGACTGACAGGATTCACATATCTGAATCAATTTTCCAAGCACTACATCTTTCTTAAAACAATGTTATCCGACTACTGGGACCTTGAAACGTTGAGATATGTAAACATTTTAAATTTCGAAATTCGGACCGAATACAAGAACTATCAGGAACTATCAGGAAGATCGGTCCGAAGTTAAAAAATCGACAAAAAGATCGGTTTTTTTTAAAAGAGTGCGGAAAAATTGAATTATATTACAGTGAAAAAAGTATATATATAAAAGGAAAAAAAAAGGTTAGAATTCAACACAATTCAGGCACCAAGCTGTTTAACAAGTGGAACGAGTAGGGTCGGAGCAGCACAGCCTTATCAGATGCGTAACTTCAATGACATCAAATTCAATCGCCAGAATACAATAGCCTTTATAATTACGGTCCTATAGGAGGGAGTGCTTTTTACAATAAGTTACGATAATTAAACGAAAATTGGTTTAGACTTCTCGAAGTTCAATGTAAAAATTTTGTTAAAGAAAATGTTTGAGCTGCTAATATAAGACTGACGTACGTTATTATAATTTTCATAGGATATTGCATTAGGCTTTAAAGAATTTTTGTTAATCTTTTTGTAAACTTATAAATAACTTACTACTTCTACTACTTCAATTTATGATAAATAAAGTGACAATTTTAATATAACTGTGTGAATTTCTTTTGACAAATAAAAAAGACAGTAGTTAAATACAGTCTTTACATTTGAACGATTTTTTACCCAGAAAAAAGTAAATTATTATATATAAGTATTACAAATTTTGCACAAGATTGATAATACCAATAATATTTGTGATAAATTCATCAGCTGTATGTGAGAACTCATCATTTGGATTAGCTGAGATGTCGTGTCTGAACGGTGGCTTGTCTGTCAATTGTCTGATCAATCAATTGATTCACTAAATGCAACAATATCGCTGGAAAACTTTTTCTTAGCCAATCTATCTGGAGATCCGTTTCACTTAAATATTTAAATTTAACAATTTTGACCTTTCTTTAATATTTCTTGTCACACGTTGTTCAGTGTTCTCTTTGAACTACGAATACAAAACTTAGTGCATCGGTAGAAGTTTTGATAAGCATAGTAGTATAGAAGTAGGCATGGTTCATTGTGATAATTGTACTAGATGTGATAATTGACGAAAACTTACAGACATATTTCGAGAATAATTCTTGTTCTGACAAATGTTTTAACTTAGAGAAAGTTAATCCGTTCAAATATCTTGGAGTTGCCTGATTAGAACATTAATTGGTCTGCACACACAATTGCACTTAAGAAATATCTTATGGCAGCTACTAGGAAAATTTATTTTTTAATTCTTATTGTTCACTCTAATTGCTAAAACGTAGTTATTATGGGCATATTTATTATATTCTAAGCTGGAATATGGTTAAACTTCGTGGGCCGGAAATCACTACGATAAAATATGTCCTCTTCCCATTGACCAAAAACATGATATTCGTTTTATTTGTAACAAAAACCGATGGTATGACAGCCCAGAACTTTAAAGAGTCCTTAAAATTTTACGTTTGAAACATTTATGTTATAAAGTTATATGGCTATTTGTTCAATTGACGATCATCTAACTACCGACTTCGATTAAATGAACGAAATCTCGTCCAAAAACTTCATCACAATGTCCGAATCTTCTTTAACTTTTTTACAATAGCGCTCCTAGACCTAGTTGTTCTTGATCAGCCTTGCTTATTGACGTAGCCAAGTTCAGTTTTTCATTGTGTCTTTTACTGTCTTTTTTTCATTTATTGCTTTCAATGCAAATACCCCATTTATTCAATTTTCAATTTTCCGCAGAATAATCAAGCTGCATTTTTTCGATGGGATAAATTTACATAAAATTTATTTTTCCTACACATAAACAAACAGATACATATATGTTATGTATCATGTATAAAAAACATATTTTAACAAATTGCAGGTACATAGATGAATGCACCGAAGAAGCAATGTCTCCAAACTCTTATTCTGTGCTAAATTAATATCCCAGCAATAAAAATAGACCGAATTAAAAACAATGGTCACCTTTTGTCAATCAATTCAACTCAATGCATTTTTTATTTAAAAATTCATGTTCCTTAAATACTAGACAAAAATTCTTAAATCTAGTTTAACTAACTTAACTATGTCTTAAATAACTGACGGGCCCTCTGCGGGCGCTCTAAGCTAAGCCTAACAAATTAAAATAATATCTTTCAACTTAATACTGTCTAATATTATATATTCAAATAAAATTAAACAGAAAAAAATAAAATAATAAAAAGTATTTATTTATATAATTGAAAAACTTAGCGAATGGACGGGTTGTATTTTACTCAAACTTAACCTAAAACTAAATTTTAAACTAATTTAAAACATAAAATCTGAACCTAATTTAAAATTACACTAAAATTAACCACCATAGAACAATAATATTAACTTACATCACATTCGTAAGCCGGCCAAGGCTAACAGGACATGCTATTATTTTTGCCTTACGGGCACTCAGGAATAAAATTTAACATACGACAGAGTTCAAACTCCGTCCAGCCACCAATAGTGTCGGTATTGCTTTTTGACATCGGCTCTGTCGCGGTCTGATACCGCCCTACTGAACCGAAGAGACCAACGTGGAAGATAAGCGGCACCGCCAATCTATCCTGGACCAGACGTTTGCAATCTTAATAGAGAAACGCTTCAGGGGGAATAAGGCCGTTAAGGCGCACTGTCTCTTGGTGCATATCGTTGGAGTAAAAAGCCCCGGAGATCAAGTTATTTTTCGAAGTCATAGCTCTTGCAATGTGACTTCGAATAAGTTGTATCAAAAAGTTATCCACTCTGATCAGATTGGTCCCGTTGTATTTTCTATATTAGGCATGATGAAATTTCTGGAGATATACTCGAATATCGTTGTCCTCCTTCCTACTATGTCGTCTTCATTTTGCGAGTCCAATGGTATCAGCTGGGTCCTTCACTCGTTAAGGATGCATTCCCAACGCACAACCTTTATTAGTTCGATGCGTGTATAAGTTTACCATGCAGCGGTTGTTGAGATGGTTATCCCGGGGAGCCTCAAGAAGGCTGCACGTTTACTTGTATGTCGTGAAACTGGGATCGTAACTGGCTTCCGCTTGATGAAAAAAAAGATGTCAGCACTTTAATCTGCTTAAATTCAATTGAAGGAGTTGAATCCTCCAACTCACTTAGAGGTGGCGCAGTAGATAAAGCAAGAGCTTTAGAAATTTGTATAGTTAAGTATACACCAAAGTGGACTCCGCAATTAATTTGCAGTGAACTCATATTGACATATTTTTGAGACGAAATAGAAGCATGCAAAATCTCTGTGGGAAACCTCTTGCAGAATCCCACTGTGACTATTTCAACAATGTAACACTAAGCTATTTTGAGTATGATATCATTTGGACAATCAAAATATATTCACATCCATTAATATTCCTTTTGAAAGCGAATGACACACTCCATTGGGCCAAAGCCACTGTGCGACAATAACCACAAAAGCCGTCTCAGCAAGCAGGAAATTGGAAAAGTCAATATTCGCCGTAAAAGTAAACATGAACTCAATCAGATCGATGAAAGACTTTCCACTGGCTACGAATTTGTTGTGACACAATTTATTGCATCCATAATTTATTTTCTCTCTTGTACTCCCCGACTATCGTCTATAAGATACTTACATACCATACCCTCAGATTCTCCGACAGCGTTCTTACCTTACTTCGCATACAATAGGTCCTTTCTTATTGTTGAAGTCCTTCTTAGTTTTTTTTTGTTCATTCACTTCTTTGCACCACATTCACTTGTCGATTGCTGAAGGTAATGGCCCCTTATTGAATACGTTCAAGTGATAAACATCGCTTGGTCTGCACTAAGGACCAATTTAAAGATACCATAAAATGTTCAATAAAAATAAATGTCTGCGTTATTGCATACCGCATTTTATAGTAGGTAGTACAGTGATATCATCTGAGATGGGCAGAGTGTAGCGAACTGGTGTGTCCTTACCTGTACTTCTTCTAAGGAGGAAGGACCATATTAAGACACAGACAGCAATCGATAGCACGTTACAATGGCCTGTTGAGAAGAATTGCTCTTAGGTGTCCTTTGAATATAGTGCAACTGTGAAAATCGTTATTTTCTATTTACCTACCGTTAGTTAGCAATTTAAGGGATATATCTATGAGATTAACGTAATGTATGGCATTTCGATGTACAGGCGACATCCTGCCATGCAGAGAAGGTAATTTAAACTTAAAAAAAATAGAATCGTCAATTGTCTAGGGATTTGCTGCAAGGAAGTTCCATGAATTACATGCTTGGTGGTTGGTGAAATTAAAGTGCTATGAAAAGTAATTAAAGACTTTTTTTACAGATAAAGAATTTAAGATGTTGCAGAAGTATGCTCGAATCGTCCAGATATAGGGTTTTTCAATAAAAGCGCTACAAAGCTTTTTTTAAATAACACAAAAACGGTTTTGGATATCAATGAAATTCTTTATTCCTGTGAAAGTACGTTTGATGCCATTATGTATGGAACTCGATTTCTTTTGCATGGACACAACGGGCACGCTTGCAGAAGTTCAGATGCTGAAATCAATTTTCGACGGTTTTCAAGCATAAATCGGCCAATACTGCTGCAATTTCACGTTCGATATTCTTACGAAGTTCATCAATCGTCGCTGGCTTGTGGGCATAGACTAAAGACTTGACTCAGCCCCACAGGAAATAGTCTAACGGCGTCAAATCGCACGACCGAGGCGGCCAACCGACTGGACCATTTCGTGAGAAAACTCGTTCTCCTAAGTTGGTTGTGTGGCTTGTGGCGCCGTCCTGTTGGAACCACATGTCCTCCAAGTCCATATCATCCAATTGGGGGCAAAAATATTCGGTTATCATTGAACGGAAGCGATCCCCATTCACAGAAACGTGCTGGTCTTGATCATCACGGAAAAAGTACAGCCCAATGACAACGCCGGCCCATAAACCACACCAAACCGTAATTTTTTCGGGATGCAATGATGACTCATGGAGTACGTGTGGATAGCTGCCTGACCAATACCACATATATTGTTTATTGACGGAGCCATTCAGTCAGAAATGAGCCTCATCGCTGAAGATGATTTTTCGATGAAAATCCGAATCATTTTCAAGTTGTTGCTCAGCCCAATTCACAAACATACGACGCTTCTGGTGGTCGAGCGGCTCAGCTCTTGCGTCAATTTAATCTTGTAAGGATATAGGCCAAGATCTTTTCGCAAAATTCGCCACAACGACATCACAGAGATGCCCAACGCTTGGGACCGACGTGTGAGAGACACATTTGGGCTTTCTGCAACTGAAGTCTCAGCGGAAGCAAAATTCTCGACACTACGGGCACTTCTTTGTCTCACTGGCACGGGAACATTTTTTACTGTGCCTGTGGATTCAAATTTTTTCACTAGACGTTCAATTGTTGATCTGCTAGGACGATTATGACGACCATAAATTGGAAGGAGCCCTCTCAAAGTTGAGGCCACTGTCTCCGAATTTCGGTAGTTAATTTTACTAATTTCGACTCGTTGTTGGCTCGTATATCTTTCCATCATGAAATGGCAAACCTTACTCAAGAGGAATGTTAAAAAAGCGGCTACTTTTGTAGCGTCCCTGTTGAAAAACCTGTTACTATTCTATAAGCTAAGCCTTAAAATTAAACCTAAAAATGTCTTTTGACTTATATTTATTTTCTACATTAAAATTATAATAACTATTTTAAAAGAAGAAAAATATTACCATAAAAAAACATTAAAACTACTTATAACCTACTAATAACGTTATTACCTCAAACCTATGTTTTCCGGCTGGACTGTCAGATCACGGTATATTTGTTTGAAGGCCTCCAAAGATAAGTAATAGATGGAAGAGTTCAACTATCCGTCCTGCCACTAATAGTGTCCATGTTGCTTTTCGTTATCCGCTCTGTTGCATTCTGATACCACACAACTGTACTGAAGAGTGTCCGGTGAGCTACTTGCGACGTCTTGGTCGTAGCTGACTCGCCACAGATTTTCGGCCGGCGGGGACGATTATCGGTACCGCCAATCTATTCTGAACCAGACATTTTATATGAGATTGAGGACTGCTTTAAGGGAAAGGCGCTCAGTCTTATTGTGCATATCATTTGGGGTAATAAGCACCGGAGATCACGTTATTGATCAAAATCATTGCTCTTGCAATGTAACTTCGTTTAAACTTTACCAAAAAGTTATTTACTCTGATCACTTTAGAATTTTTTTGTACTCGAACTCAGCAGTTCTATATAAATGGAGACAAACCTTAAAATATCGTGTTTCGAGAACCTGAATATTTTCCATTTAGCGTGTTCCCACGTTGAACCGTACGCGACGACAATATGCAAGAACAGTCCAAGTAAGAGCCGTGTAACAGTCGCTTTGTCAAGGGAAAAGCTGGATGAAGCCGGATTATATTAGAAGAAAATACCTGCCGTTCAAGCAAAACACAACAAGTCAGCGGTGATAAGACAGCTTAAGATTTTGTAGCGATGCTTCTGGCGATCATATTATGAAGCCTTTGGCAATCAGCAAAGCTAACCGACCACGTTCGTTTAAAGAGATAAATGTTAACAATCACGTTTATTGAAATGTTAATAATAAATCTTTGGTTACCGCTATGTTTTGCAATGATTGGTTCTCTAACTTTTTCGTGCCAGATTTGAAAAAGTTTTTAATCAAATTAGGGTTAGTCTAAAAGTCCTTCTTGTTCTTGATAATGCTCCAGGTCACCCCAAAGATTTGCCGCATGAAAATGTTGAAATTGGATTTCTACCCCAAAATACGACTTCATTGTTGCAACCACTAGACCAAGGGATAATTTCGACTTTCAAGGTATATAACTAAGGCACTAAGATAGATTTTAGATCATATCGAAAGGGAACGATCTCTTTCAATTAATGATGCCTGGAAAAAATTAATAATCTTAGATTGCGTTAAGCATAATTCAGAAATGTCATAAGCCGAGATTAAACAATCAACACTTCATGCGTGTTGGAAAGCTGTATGGCCTGAGAAATTTAAAGGTGATAATTATAGAATATCTTTGGAGCAAGAGTATTGTCAGATACCTGAATTAGGTGGAGAAGGCTTCTACGGTATAGCTGAAGCAGATATTGCTGAAATAATGGAAGAAATGAAGATGACTTAACTGAAATTGTCACAAAAATTAGTTAAAACGAAACTGAATTTGAAGACAATGCATTCGCATCAAACGTAGTTGAGGACGGACTTGCGTTAGGAAGAAAATTATGAACCTATCAAGAACGTGATTCGAATGCTAAACGAGCTCTCAAATTCCAACTAGATGTTTATAAACTCTTTTGTCAGTTTGAAGAAGTCTTCAAAGATATGACTCTAACTAAAACACAAATGCATTTTTAAGACTTTTTTCTTGAGGGTCTCAGCGAACTAAGACTAAAATCAATACAGCAACTTTGGTAGGAGAATCTTATAAGATTTTGTAACCCAGTGATAAATCTGATATTATACAATTTCGTAAAAGAAAGAAAGAAAGACGTATCATTGAAATTTATAGCAATTAAGTGTGATTAACATCAGGAAGATAAGTCTTATTTTTATTTATAATTTTTACAATTACTTATGCACAATATATTTTGTTTCTATTTATTTAGTTAACTTTTTTTATGTTTTCTATGATTTAAATGATATTCTTATATTTTGTTAAGTGTTTTAGCCATATTTTGTGTTCGAAAAATGTCTTAAAATGCTAATTAATGGTCGTTTACGTTTAACACGGTTTTAAAAAAAATATTTTTTCGAATTACACGGTTTTTTCAGGAACGTATCTTCCGTGTAAAACGAGGGACAGATGTTCAGTGGATATCTTTTCAAAATCAGACCAAATATTCAAGTTCTAAACTAATAAGTTGGAAGAGCATTGCATTGCTCTAAAAAAAGGCGAGAGCTTATTATTAAACTAAGCAAGCACTTTTATATTGAATGATCTCGACGTTGACAGATCCACTGGTTCAGAAGGAATCTTTCATTCTTGTACAGAGGTGCAAAACAATTGCACAAGCCTTTTAATCACCCGTATTGAAATCAGTCTTTGTTCAGCCCATCGCTAAAAGGGTACGACAAACTATCAAATCGTTTCATTAACGTTACTTCTTTTCAATATCACTGAATCTCAGGAGTGTCTGCTAAGGAAATATCTCGAACTAAGAAAACTACTTGATGGTGATTTGAAAGCATTTCTCAGCCTGCATATTTTAGGTGGAAATAAGATTATCGAAAATTCGTTCATATCTCTTTTTGTGTGGATTTGAAATACTTTCGAGGAATTCAATTCGAGAAGTACTTAATGGCTCAAATCTGCAAGATGTCATCGATTCTGGTATACCACCGGGCTACATTTTATTTCAAATGCTCTTTTAAGTCTACATAAAATATCTCTTGTCTGCTATCCTTATTAATAACAGACAATGCTGTTTATAACGACGTAGTCGAAATGTATGAAAGTGTTTATCTGTTTAATCAAGCTATCATGCTATATTTAAGCCGCAATTTCGCCTTAAAATATCTTAACCGTTCAAAACTGTGCGATAAGGAAATATGAACATCTACATCGGAAGACCCATCATTTCACCCTCAAGCCCAATATCAATCGTATAGTCAAGTCTCCTACACTCGGTGATTTCCACTTCTTAATTGTGTCTATTTCCTCTCTGATTCATTCCACTCACACGCTGGTTTTCTAACGGTATTCGCAACCCCTAAATCGCATGTTTACGTGTATACATATCAGTGTCAAGTCTATAGAGATATATGTATTACATCTGCACAATGCAGCTTCCAAGAAATCAAGATGAAGCACTCGATTCCGCTGAGTCGAAGAAATTTTTAAAGCACCGAATTTTAATTGAAGGCAACCAATTAGATCTTCTCTTCCTCCTTAAGCCACATCTTCACTTGACTTAAAACTAATTATCTGGTGTTGTTGTCAATCTGATAACAATTTGTCACCTTCATCTCAAGTTTGGGTTCCTGTGGGTCTGAAAGGCAACAAAAAACTTTTGGCTAAAATTCGCACACGAATAAAATTTTCGACGCTCTACGCTATCGACATTCATCCACTTTAACACGGAAAACTTGAGCATCCTTGAAACGTCAAATGTCTAAATATGATCAAAATATTTCCGGTAAAGTTTCGTAGAAAAGTTTTCACAAAATCGAGTCCTTAAAATCCCACCTCGGTGACAACTCAAGAACACTCTGTTCGTGTGTGCTGTATTGGTAAAACTTTGCAAGAAGATTGTCATACTTTCAAAAGTTGATGCCATGATGGAAGTTTTTGAGAAGTGTTTTCGAAGGGTTTTCGGTGCTGTATCCCCTTTGTTATTCGCATCCTTAAAGCGTTCAGGATTCAGATGTGCATTTCCCATCTGTTTAATTGTTAATTAAAGAGAAATGTTGATGCTGTTTTTGAAGTGATTAAAATCAGTTTGAAGCGCATTCAGAGGAGAATGTTGTCAGGAATGTGTTGGTTGCTGTGTAAGCTTTTTTAAACTTAATTCTAATGAATGCTTAAAAATCTTCTGAGATTGGATGTACATCCTTGGGATTGATACGAAAATATATTTTTCTTTTAGCCAGATATCTGTCTTTCAACTCACGAGATGTTGTTTTGTTTATCCGTTTTATACAACAACATAATTTATTTATTTTCGGAAGTTTGTATTTGGACCTATGATGGTTTGCGTGAGCCTCACGCGTCATTATCCCCTACTCTTTTAGATCTGCCAGACCGTGTGGCTGGTTCAACAACAACCTCATTGAGGACATGTTGTTCGGACAGGATGGTAAGGTTTAAAGTAGGCTGCAGAGATGCAGGGGAACTAATACTTTAGGGAAGATAAATGAATTAATCAAAAATGATTTAAAGTCATTTTGCTAAAATAGACAGGAATTTAAAAGAAAATCTTAAGTCACCATTCTTTTGAAATCAGAAATTATTTGTGCATTAAATTTAAGCCTTTCATAAATTAAGTCGAGTGATTGCATTCTTTTGAAATACATTGCTGAATTCATTTGAAGTCAACTTAAGTCCACAGTGCATTCACATGAATCAGTTGAAGTCAGTGAATTCATCAGAAACAATTGGAATTCTTTTGAACAGAATATTGTAATAAAATAATATATGTTTTTGAGTAAGCGAGTCTATTTAATGACACAATTCACACAATTTAAGTTTAAGGACTTCAAACGATTTAATGTGAAATCACTCTTGACTTCAACGGAAAATAGAAGCTCATCGCTGATTTCCATTTATATCAAGTGAACTAACTGATTTCCGGAAATGATTTCAAGTCTCTGTTTGCTAAAAATTGAATGCACCATTCATTGATTCCAAAAGTTCTATATGGCGACTAAAATCCTTTAAATAATCAAAATGTTGATTTCTTTGACTTAAACTTCGCAAATACATGCCCAAAAGAAAGCAATCTTTAAAAATGCTGGTACGTTTGATTTTTTTGTAAGTAGAAACAAGGATTTCTCTGTTTAATCTGTGAATATTAAAAATGCAAATCTCCCATTTTTACTTTTGTCTGTTTGCTATTTTACTACTCTCCGGTTACACCGTCGAGTGCTTGCCCAATCACCACTGATGACATTTCCTCTCTTCTCTTATTCCCGGCCTATGTTCCTTCATTCAGACATCAGGAACTTTATGTTCGAGTAGGTAGGTACCTAAAAGGAATATAAAACGTATAGATCTGCACATTAATAACTCATAAATCCATTGATTCATAGTTCAAGCATATGGCAATGTTTTTAGTACAAAAGTCGTCAACAAGGATTAAAAGGAACGTCCACATGGCTCCTGGCGATACGTTTCACTTTTTATTTTATCCCCGATGTGACGTAAATGGTGATGGTTCCGATGAACTCATGATGATAAATGCATGGAGACACTTATTGAAGTAATAAAATATTCAGATAAATACGTTAAAATGTGAGTTCCTGCTGTGTCGGCATTTAACCCAGATTCATCCTTTACTTTAATCGGATGACAGACCAAAACGAATCCATCCGAACTGGCTTTGGGGGGTTGTCATAAATTCTTAATGCCTATCCGTTACCTCCTGTTAATAATAACTGGAAGTTTACGACTTCCATTGAGGAAAACAATCCATAGCTTGCTTTAGATACTGTCATTATATATTCCAAAGAAATCTATCACACAAAGTCAAAGACTAAAGTTTAACTACCTTATTCTTTTTAATGTCGTTTATATCGATGGATTTTCACATTTTCATTCAAAGGGAGTTTGAGTAACTTTTAGATAATCTTAATCGAAAGAATGCATCTATCCCTTCTGACTGACCGAAAATAGTTTTGGTACATTTTCAACTGCAAAAAATAAATTGAAAATTAATTTCAGCTTTCTTACCTGAATAATAAAACTTCTGATATGCGAGTTGGACCAAAATTTACTAACATCTGAGAAAAGCATTTATCTTGACCCGGAATGTCTCGACTTGCGACCCCAAACGTATCAATTTTTATTCCTGATCTCAACCAACTTAAATAATAATTGATGATGAGCGACCTCAGGGAAGTTAACCGGGTCTTCTTTTGTTTATAATTGCAGTCAACTATAAGAGAGGTGTTTTCAAGTGTTCTAAATTAGGTATTTTCGCCGCTGTCACAAAAATCTTTGGTGTTCGAAAAATTATTTTTGCAAGGATGATTTTCGGAGCAAAACTGTCGTCGATTTTGAGCTGCTCTAAGCTAAACAGAGAAGCGAAAAGGGAACGTGCAATCATATTGTTATAGTCAATTGGAGCTATTTTACCTGAATTTCTTTGCATGTGGTTTTCTTCTTCTCATCCCTTGGTGATGACAGACCTCTTAGTTTAAAATATAAGTTTCGAGGAAAACGTTACGGTCCTTCGGGTGTTCAAGAATGACAGTTGCGTATGTTAATCTATTTAGATTCTGACCTAAACAGCAAATCGACATGGGACTCTTTCTACAAAGTAGAATTTAATTCATCCTAAACTTATTGTTCTCTACTGCCCTAGAAGAACAGTAGAAACCCAATGCCATTGTGCATGAATGGCACTGCATTGCATCGAAAATCTTTCCCTTATTGGTCTTTAAGCGATTACAGCTTATAGAAGTATAAACAGAGTGGGGTCATTTGACTCTTTGGAAGATCGACGTTTGATAGGAGAACTCCAGGGAGAGAGCGAGCTGAAATTTTCCCTCAAAAAATTAAAATGATATGCCCGCGTATGAAAAAATGCTGCACAATATTTCTTTCGGCCCAATTTCGTACTGCGTTGTATTGAAGTTCTTTCATTAGCAGATTAACAAGAATAATGTGAAACAAACTTCCTCGTGGAATTTTACAGTGGCGTTTCTGTGAAAAGTTTGACCATGAACGAACGAGATCGCTCAAAGCTTAAGACCGATTCAAAGGTTGATTTGTTTTGGCAACACATTCTCTCACACTCTAAATTAATCTGTGTTTACACTCGGTAAGATGACACTGCATGTGTCTGAAGGGCTCTTCCGAAAATCTATTAAGAGTATTGAATCCTTTTCAAACTCTCTTCTGCTTCACAGAGAGAAGATTTAATTTAAATGGATGCATTTCCGTGGCGGTTAAGAGATAAGACAGTTCAAAAGCACCTAGCTTCACTCGAGAGGTGTAGAGTCTTGTTTCCGCGCTAAGCAAAAGTGCACAACGGGATCTTTTTATACTGGAAAGTAGTGGAAATTCGGTCTTCATCATCCAAGGGAGCGACTAAATTTATGTCCTTTTCTACAAATATCCTTAGGATTTGGTTCCCGATAAGAAGTAATTGTATCTAGGGGGATTATGAAATTTCTTGCGGAGATTTTTCCAATGTGAGTTTAACGCTCAGTGACCATGATGTGACCATGATGTGCTTATTTTATAAAACCCTTCAGTACCTAGGACCTCCCTATTTTGACTTAATTAGGAATGGAGAGACTTGCCATAATTTTGTTCTATCTTGAAGCTTCAAAAAGCCGTCCTCAATTCAATAAAACAGAAACGTTCATAAGACCGTTTTCAAAATCGAAAGACAAATTTTGCAAAACCTTTCAAATAGAACATACAGCTGCGAAAACGAAAATAGCAGTTATCGAATATGAAAATGAATTGACTCAGCGTAGGAAGAGATCTTAAGCTGCAGTAAAATAAAGAAAACTATAGCAAGCAATTAATGATCTTGGAAAAACAGTAAATTTGCTGTTGAAGAACCTTTTTGATACGCACATTTGAAAAGCTCTGTAAACATTTGATATCCTTCTGGTTAAATTGGACATATACTAATGAACAAAACATAAAAGCGAGTAATTTTTTCTTTAAACAAATATCTTAAAGTAAGAATGTGCTTTGAATATAGCTCCACATTTTATAAAGTGTGTCAAAAAAATCTGAAAACAAAGGTGAATTCAGGAAAACAACACGCCTGATTGATTGAAACCAGCCGCCTTAATCCGAAAAGAGCTAAATTCGGAACTATGTAAGTAATATGGCAATCATGGATTCAAAATACTAGCGCGTACCACAAGAACAACGCGTTTAATCACAAAAAAACATAAGGCAAAACGTCTGGACCTGCCGGCCTGGTTCCTGGCTGGGAATCCAATTGAAGACTTTGCGGACGCTTTACTTATAAAAACCTTAGTTTTTCAGTCCAAAAATAAGGTCTGGAATACTAAACTTAACTAAACATCTAGATCAGGGAGCAGATCCTTCTGGAAAATTTTTAAAGTCATCAAGAAAATACAGACTTATAGTATATTCCGGCCTTAAGAGTAGGAGACAAATGAAGAAAAGGCCAACCTGTTAGCCCAGATATTCTTTGCTAACCATAATCACAACGATACACCCAAAAACCTTGTATAGAACATGGATTTAGCCTCAACAAAGTCCATTAATTCACTTTATATAAACGTTGGTTTAGTTTCAATGAATGATATAAAATGTATTCTTAAGTCCCTAAAGCCCTTTAAATCCATCAGTTTTGATGGTATCTTTACTTAAAACAACTGCCAACCATTGGTGTTAAATTTCTCCAAGCATTACTTAACGGCTGTCTTAAATTATATTACTTTCCAGACAGGTGGAAATCCCCCAAAGTGATGCCAATTCCGAAACCCGAAAAAAACCGGAAATGTCTCGAGAAGCTTATAAAAACTAAAATAATGTTGCAAGTAGAATCTAACGAAATATTGCCTCCCGAACAAATTGGCTTTAGATCATTTTACAATACAGCCAATCAAGCACACGGATCAACAAACATAAAATGTTTAATCGTAATTTAAAGAAGCGTTCACGTGTTATCTTTCTGGATGTGGAAAAAGCCTTCGCTCGTTCTTAACTTCCCAATGCACCTCATTAGAAAATTAACTCGTTTCTGACAAAAAGAGCCTTGAGGGTATAGTTGGTATTCCAAATATTTTCCCGTTGGCGCTGGTGCACCTTTACCGGGTATATTCTCCGAAGAGTACATGTACTGGGTACACTTAACCAGCTGAGCAATGTCAGCGTTTGAAGGGTTCCATGCCTTGGCGTTGTCAGGCTTTCATTGATAATGGGGATAATACAAGAAAGTAACAACGTACAGAATCAATATTCAACGATGTCCATTGTTTTATTATCCCACCAAAAATATTTTCATGTAAAATGAGAGACGAGACCATATGACTCAAAAAGTAGTAACGATCGGCCAAGCCACATATTTTGACTAAGGTGTAGAGTTTCTGAAGTGAGGCCTTATAGAGAGTTGGGGCGTGTAGAGTTAGAAGCTTACACATGAGATCTGATAACTTTTCGTGTCATATGGTCTCATCTTGGCAACATTTTACATGAAAATGTTTTTAGTGGGATTTCATTTCTTTTTGTAAGTTGTTTGTAACAAAAATATTTTTTATTCTTTTACATAATTTTTTTTTATTTATAATAACAAGGAGCAACTATATACATACACATATATATATATATACATATATATCTGCAGGCATCAACATTCAGATCAGATCCTACCTCTAGCGTCAAAATTACAGGTCTCATACAAACTCCCAACCCTTAATCAGAAGGGTTGGGGGATAAAAGTTAAAAGTTTCATAATTTTTTTTTGTTGTTTGTGTAGTTATACTAGCTCACATACAAAATTTCAGCTTTCTAGGACATTAGGAAATACCCTAAGAATTTTGATGATCATCAGTGAGTCAGTGACGAAATCAGGGGTTTTTTAGTTATCAATAAAATCTAAAGAATTGGAGCTATGCAAATAAAAAATGTACATGTTAAATAAGTCAACTATTGACAACATATCTCGAAAATTTGGTTCTTTTGGCATAATCCAAACCCCAGTTATAAGGGTTCACAAAACGACGAAGCGCTTCGAGAAATGGTATATAGTGTCCTATCGCTTAGCTTGGCTCGTCTTGGAGAGGGAACTGCCGTTCCCACAGAAACCTAAAGTAATAAATAAAAACAAGTATGAACTTGTTATATATATCAATAGTTCATCCATCAAGGAAGTCGAGTCTCGAAGAGTTTATAGGTAGTAGCCTTTAGGTTTTGATTCCCCTTGCAAGTATCAAAACATGTGATAAAAAGACACACATATCTTTTAATTGCATTGATTTGGAAGTTTACTTTTTTTTGATATGATGCGTCACCGCGTTTTTAACAAAAATGATGCTAATAGAAAGACGAGCAACGACGTGATCCCTTTAATGGTTCGCTTTTTTCTTCTAAGGAGCGTTACCTTAAATAAAAGCAAATAATTTAAAAAACTTGTGCATATCGAACTCGTGTGCCTTTTTATTAATCAACTTTGGTACATTAACAAAGTGAAAATAACAAAAGATGATCCTACTGCATTCGCACGGATAGAATTGTTTCCATTGCACATTCTTTTAATTTCATCCTGTGCTTTCGCTGAACCTTTAATTATAACTTTACAAACAAAACTAAACCAAATTTCAAAGGATGTCCATAGGTCAATGTGCTTCTCTGGCTGATCCAAGGATACTTTTTGCGACGTCCACTTTATCATCACTGAATTTTTTTTACTTTTATTTTTTTTGGACTCATCATTATCATTGAATGTCTATGGACGAAAAAAAAATAAAAAAAAAAATGTGTAAGTTTAAACTTTTATAATTAGTCTCGCTTTGAAAAATTCTCAAGTCATGCTACTGACAGTGCTTCGTTCTTTGAAGTTCATTTTTCTTTCTTTGTGTGTATGCGCGGTTGTGTATTTTTGAAATAACAATGACAGCGGTATCCGAAATTCCGTCGCCTATAGCCTGTCGCCCGTCGATTGTCGTCCTCAGCATTAAGTTTGCTCGAGCTGTTTCCTTTCCTCATCTCATTCTAACTCAATTTGTATAAAATGTCCCCATTCATTATTCCTTCCTCATGAAATTTTGAATTTGTATTTCTCTGAAAAGAAATTAATGATAATTTTGAGTAAAAAAAAAAGCGAAGAAAATATAATTTAAAAAGTTTTAACACACTCATTGTTAACAAGAAGGAATTGAATTGCACGAATGATTCAGATGCTGCTTACCCAGTCGGGTTGTTTCGCAATTGATTTGAAGGGTTGGTTAAAACAGCAGATACCTTCTTTTTGTCTTAAGTGGAAAATGTTGTTGATGCGGCGCCTTGGTGGTGATGGTTGAATCAGAAAGTCAATAAGAATTTACTTGTTGTTTTCAAAATAACACAGGTCGGGTGTATTCAGTTGTTTCGAGTAGAACCTTTAAGTTAGGCTCTTGTGTTTCGCTTTGAGGTTTATTTATTTGACGTGGCAGCAAACAAACACGATATACATATAAGAAGTGTTCATTATAAAAGTTAGTCGTTTTAATAGGTTCTGAGGAAAACTTAAGGAATATATTCCACTGAAAACCTCATTCAAAACTTGCGTAATGGAAACAAAACGTAAAGCACGGGCACGCCAAAAGCTGATCCGACTATCGCGAGCCGCGCATTTTCACAAAATCGCAATTGAAAAACAAACAACGAGTGGTGTTAAATAATCAGCGTATAAGGATGATCTTTTAAGTGGTGATCCACGCAATGAACGTCCTTCGGCTATGCACTTAGAAAATTCGAAACATAAACAGATTGAATAGCTTAAAAACTCGCTAGGGGACAAGATCGAAAAATGGAATATTACTTACTTACACCGGAAATTGATCATTGGAGGATCGGAGACTGAGCAAAGGCTGCTTTCCATCCGCCGCTGGCTTGGGTTACACCAAGCTTCCGTGATGCTTGAATCGAAAATTCGGTCGTCATTCTTTTCTGAACCTGTTCCCTGTGATTTCAAGACTTAGTAGGAGCATGGTTGTCTGTTCGCTCAATGACCGAGCAATTCTAGTCAAGTCCCAAACTAAGCTACTGTTCAACTTGTAGGCTGTATCTTATTTCCATTCTACTTCCTTACAGACAGGAGCGTTTATCTGACGGTTTCTTGCAAATGCCGCAAATGCAAATTCCTAATCGTCCAAAGAAAAAAAACTGGCAAGATGAGTGTTTTTTATAGAGCATGTTTTTTGTTCATCGAATTAGAAGTTTTCAATTTTGTGTGAACAAAGGTCGAGTTTGAAGAGCAACTCTTTTGAACTCTTCTTCGATGGCGAGCAATACTTCGGCGTATTCCAATATGTAAACAATCTTGCATAAGCTTTTGCCTTCCATGTTCGTTTTTGCGCTTCACAATATGTGTTATGTCAGCGCAGTTCCTCTCCAAGATCCAGCGCAGCTCTGAAATAATTCAGAGGTTTTTTGTCCATATTTTTCTTGGAGCAATTTTCCCAGGAATCAGGATTTCAGTCATCGCTTGCGATAAGTCCTATAATAAATTCTTTGAGGTCGATGAATAGGAGTTGAGTATCTTGGCGTAGCATGAGAATTTGTGAGGATTTGCTGGTCCGGAAATCACACTGATATTGATAATTTGTTCGTAGTTGGCGACGTTAAGCAGAGTAAAAGTAAGTTCGAGGGATAAAAAAGACATGCCATTCGTCGAGCATACTATGGTTCTCCGAAACAGGAATTATTTTCTGGTGCATGCTTCCTATCAGAACATCTCTTCAAATATTTAAAAAGTTTAGCTGGTAAACATTTTAAGTCACAGCTTTGTTTGTTTGCTTGTCTTAATTTTAGTAGGTGGGACACCTATTTTATATGCCGGAGTAAGGTGCCCATTTTACCGCTGTTTCAGGGTCATTGGTGCTAAGCAGCTTCTGGAAACCTGCAGGAAGTTTGTTTTTATTCGCCTTCAGTTTTCTTTTGCTTCTTCTCATACAGCTCTGTCCGCTCTTTACTGCTCGAGTCTCATTTTGAAGCGTCTTTTGATGCGCCACATCTGTTACCATCATCTTCAGCGCGAACTCGTCAACCTATCACACAATTCTTTTCGGGAAAGTTGTAGCTTAAAGCAGTCTCGCCTTTTTCCTGAACCAAGGTACCGCATTGTGACCGCATATTTTTGAGCTGGGAGGCTATTGCTATTTTCAGTGAGATTCTTAATGTTGTCTGATACAGCTTGCTTGAATTGCTGAGCTGGATACTAAGTCGAGCAGCTGGAAATAAGTGGTAAGGAGTCGAAATCCGCCTTCTAAACGTTCGCAAATCCCGAATATTTGAAAAGTGCCGTACATCCATCAGTATGATGTCCGATTCTTTTCTTTTCAGTGTTCCTAATCCTTCCGCTGCATACTGCTTTCGAATACTTTCCATCATCGAGTACCTTCTTAGATTATGAGTGTTCTTTATTTGGTATCCGAATTGAAGTCGATTTTTCATCAGGCGTTATGACTAGACCGCATGCAGGCCCTATTCTTGCGAATGAGTTTACTGAAAAACGATGACGCGGCCAAGAATGTTTCTCCGAACTCCCTTAACAAATTCAGTGAACAGTGAAGATAGTAAAATTGTGTTTGGCAACTTAAACGAAAAAATTGACAAGAACGCTGCCAATAACCAAGTTTGATGAGTTTGGTGGCAGTCTTTAGATCAGCAAGCCATCACTCGATTTCGTCAATTTTTCAAGGACTCCAGGATTCAGTTTAATTGAAGATTTGTACGATGCAAGAACATTGCAAGACATTAGTCAGCAATGTCGCTACTGATGAGTCAAGTCTGAAAGTCACTTACTGTTCAAAGGGCGCATGTGAAAAAACCTCGACAAGTTTTAACATCGCGGAGAAACTCCTGCCTGCCGAGTGTGATAGTTCCTTCATAAGGGTCTGATCTAAACCAGTAGCTTCATAGGAGTGATAGAATGCAGGCAAAGCAAATTAAAGGCAGATATTTTTACTAACATTTCATGAAATAGAATGTGGAAGGGAAGCTTTAATGAAGACCTTTATTATATTATATAAGTGAAGGCCTGACCTTCTATGGTACATAATAATGAAAATTTAACACAACAAACTTTTTCAAGCAATTTAAGGCATGCGATAAAGTTCAAGGATAAACTTCTATTGAAGTAAATAATTCAATATGTTCTTTTCACAGTCTATGCTTCATATATTGTCAACAAATGACTAAAATGCCATTTAAAGAGCAGAGTCCAGCTAAAATTGAAAAGTACATTGCTCAGAGCTGCTCAAAAAGGAAACCTTAAACTGTCTTCCTTCCCTGCAACCTCATATTAAAAATAAAACATTCTTCTCGATTTGTTGCAGAAGGTAAAAAGGACCATGTCGATATATGATTTGAAAAGCCTTTCCATTTATACACTCTACCGATTCCCTGGTCAATGTTTTGATGTAATCTCTCCGATATAGATGGCATCCATCCCTATCGAACGAGAATAACCCCAGAAAAAGAGAACTATTGAATGATTGGAGCCGAAGAAAATAAAACATACCAAAACGAAATTCCTTAAATAAGTAATGATTCAATTTTATTCAGATAAAGAGCGTATCTAGCTGGACACGATATTGTAGCATGGTTCATATGTGATGTGAAATACTTTGACCCAAACGATTGGATGAGCATCACTGAAATTGGATACCCAGGTTGTTGTGGATTTTTCGTTGGCATACAAGTGAATTGCATTTCATCCAAATACCTCGACCGAAGGATTGAGATTATTGAATTGAATTGTATATAAAAGGTTAGCAATGGAATGATTCAAAGCCAATAGATGAAATAATTTATTAATGGAGAAAATTTGAGCGTTTTTGGGATCATCTTGTGTTGGTAATGCTTAAGTTGAGAACGGTTTAAGGCTAGCTAAGGATTTATGGACGTTAAGCGATATTTATGTTGTTTACTTGAAATAAAAATGGCATTAAATGTGAAAATAACTTTAAATGTTGGACGGGCTTTTTTTACAAGTAAATACCAGTCTTTTTTTGACACCTTATTATACCACTTTTTTCATAACTTTGTCTTTTGTGATCTTGAAATAGATTAATTGAATGTATTCATGTCTTATATAATTCTTTAAAGAGTTGCCATTTGTTCCAGCACGTCGCATTTACAATTTTTGAACTCGTATCCTTAGAATTCCAATCGGCACTTTGGACTGTGCGAAAAACTTGGTGGCAAATCGCAGCCTCAACTTATCGCACACGTTCTTCTAACTGATAACAGCAATAATGTTTGCACGCATCTGACGCTCCGAAAAATGAGCCATAGTATCTTTTCCGAAAAAGTGTGCAAAGTTTTCCTGCCTTACTTTAAGGAGGAAAACAGTAAATATCACAAGTATCATATTGGTTACATGAAAGGTGGTCCAGTCGTGGTAGGTTATCCTATCAGATGCAGATTACTGGAGGACTACCCATGGAATTCTATACATTAAGCTTTCAAGGAATAATTCGTCAGTGATTTTTGTTTATCGCTCTTTTTGCCTACCAGCGGTGCTTTTCAAGCATGGTGGCGATACGTTGGTAGGGTGCATGCACTAAAACATCAGCCAAGTGTGGATGAATGAAGCCTTGCCTGGTGACTGAAATATCGGCTATTTTTATAATCAAGAAAGGTGATCCTATGTCTTGGCATATAAAATCATATACAACGCACTGTGTGATCGTATAAAGCGTTTCTGCAACACACTAATTGGCACTAACAAGTGTGGCTTCCGGCCGGGCAGATCGACGATCGATCAGATATTCGCACCAACGCAGATCCTGGAAAAGACCAAAAAATGTCAAGTCGAAACCCACCAAATTATAGCATTCATAGTCTTGAACCCTACAAGACGATGGCCGAATCCGCAGTGCTGCGTGACTCTAAAAATAACACACGGTGCAATGTGCAATCTGCAAAGAGTTCCTTTGAACTATTCCAAACATGCGCCGGGTTTCGCCAAGGCGATGCGCTATCTTGTAACTTTTTTAATCTCGTGCTGGAACAGAAAAAGCGCAGGACATGCGTAAACACGGCGGGCACTATCTTCAACAAATCTGTCTAGCTGCTGGGATAAGCAGACGATATCGACATCATCGGTATCGTCTGCTTGAACTAAGCGGAACCAAAACTAAGTACACGTTAACAACAACAAAGAAAAAAGGAATCTGTACACCGCATAGGAGAAAATGCCACTGTTGGCAACAGTAATTTGGAAGTGGTCAAGTAGTAGTAGTTATGCGAAGTAAATATCAACTCCACGTATGACACCATAGTGGAGATTCGACGAAGACTCACCATAGGCGAGCTGCTTCATTGGTTTGACGAACCAAATGGGTTCAAAACTCCTTACTCGGAGGACGAAATGTATGCTCTATAAAACTTTGATCCTGCCAGTTCTGCTATATGGAGCCGAGTGCTGGACGATAAGCAAAAAAGGCAAAGCAGATTTTATTCACTTTCGAGAGAAAAATTCTTCGTCGAATATTTGTTCCTGTATACGAGGAGGGCGAATGGAGGAGAAGATATGACCACAATGTTAATGAAGTCCAAAAAGCCAGAATACGACGACTACGCTTCCTCGGCCATATCGAGCGAAAGGACAATAATGCTCCAGCAAAGAGCATCTTCGAATCACAGCCCTCAGGTTCAAGACAACAAGGAAGACCGAACTTAGGTTTCAAGGATCAAGTGATCACGGATGCCAGAGCAATTGGTCTATATAACTGAAACCAGCGTGTCCGGGATCTACGAGAATCGAAGGCTGCTGTATCTCAGGCAGAGACCCTTCACTGTCAAGTCAGTAAGTTATTTAATTTCGGCGCATACATTCCAGCCGTCGTACATCAGCTGTTCAATTATTAAGGCCCTTTGCTTTTCACCTCAAAGAAAAGCTTCATAACGTTCGTTCCGATGAAAAGCCCGGCGCTGTAACTGAAATTGCCGGGGAAGTGCAGCTAACTTCGGCCGGATAACGTGCCATAAAACAAGCCATTCAACATTAGTCCCATGGAGCTCTGACTGGTAAGTCCCCTCAGGGTCTAACTCGGAATCATCTATCTGATGCAAGGAAAGTCATGATGCAAGTGAGTTCATCAACTGGCTGATTCTTGGAAGTGAGCGACACTGTATCATGTTTTGAAGATGGATGGATGAGGACAGGTTTCATTTGGGATATCATACATAAGGTTTATAAAAGGTAAGGATTTACTGCAATATATTTTTAAAACAGGGTATGGATAGAAAAGCTTATTCTATTTCCTTTATTTAACATGAGGATTAGTTTTGGGATAGCTTGGGTATCTCGTCCCCGTACCCGTGCAGAATGTTTTCTTTGAACTCTTTTTCCGCAATCTTTCTGTCTTCTTTTCTTTGCTTTTTTTTCTCCCTAAGCTCTCTTATCGCCTTGGCACGATTCTTCTGGGCTGTTGATTAAGAGGTGTGAAAAAAGGAGGACAAGTACTACCTCCTCCGACAAGCTCAGCATTTTATTCAATAGGTTAAAGAAATTTCATTCAAAGTGTAGGCAGTCCACCAGCTTAGACCGTCAATCGCATCGTTGCTAAGTCCACGTTCTCCGGAACTTAAACGACGATTCCCGTTCATAATTCACAATAGAAATATGTCGCGGCGCACATTTTTATAGGATTTTTTTTGTTCTCCTACCGTTAAGGCAGCGTTCGCAATAAAGGCATAAGTTCGACCAGGATAATACTATATATACCCTATGTTCATCCCGAAGGTCCATTCTAAATACTGGTAAAAGAATATTTGAAATCGGAAGAGAAATTTCCAAGACTACCTCCAACATACAAACTTTACCTCTTAATAGTATTAGAAAAAAATTCGGTTTAAATTCGTAAGCCCCATCATCGTCTTGATTTCTTTTTGCATTTTGCCAATTTAATCAACAGAAGCCACTTTATGGCTTTGGCATTTCGCTTTCCAAATTAATATAACAACATAATTTCTCATGCGGTAAAGTTCGCACCACAAACGTTAAAACCCCGAAAAGAGTCTATAATGTCCTGCGAATAGGAGTGAATATGTGTTCTGCCTCTCGCGACCAATTACATGATTACTTAACATATTTCCTCCTGCATAATGATTAAGTTCGCAAACTACCGTGGCGGCCGGCGTTGTTAACTAATAGGCCAACATAACTCAACCGGATTTGCAAGTGAATCCCTAGCTTTCGCAGCTACCATGTGAGAACAATTTTAATAAAGTACAGCAATTAGAAGTACATCTTCATTTCGTGTTCGCCTGTCCATATTATTTATTGGGCGTTGCCCAGACGCTCGGTTGCTGGAAGAAGGATTAGAAGAGCCCATTAGCAAAGTGTTTCTATAAAAATATGTGGACGGGCTACTTTGTTGGAAGGCTGTGCTTATTTATTTAATTATGCAATATAATGGCACCCGGAGAAAATAATAACAACGAGAAATTCTTTCCACTCCGCAGTCATATATTATTAGACCGTAAATTTTATTCACTTCCCCTGCATGAAATGAGTTTGCGGCAGTGTTGATGGATTATATGAATTTTTATTTGACATGTCCCTTTCTTAAAAGAATTATGGACAGATGAGACTGAGACTCATTTTTTGGACCCAGCACTCAACAGTAACGGGCTAGGTCCATCGATTTTCTCCGCAGGCATAGCTTCATATCCACCGACTGTATGCTTGAAGATTCGAGTTGATGTGACTTGTTTTTTGTGTCATGTTTCCAAGGTGAGGTAAGGTTGGGATCTTGTTCTTGCTGTAAAAAGAAGTACGTAGTTCAATCCTCGTTCGTTTTTATTCGCACATTCAAACAGCTCTTGGTCGGTGGATTTCAACAGACTGCTGGTAATCATCCAGCTGCTACTACTAATTCATCCACGTGTGCAATTATCATAGTGGTAAGGAAAGTATGGATAAGCCAGACTTACGTCCTTATTTTTTCGGTAAGCGTACATGTTGAATTTGCAATCCGAGTCGATTTGCACAAAACGTGATAGAACGTTAGTGAGTGGTTACTAGATAGTGTCTTGCAGATTTGTTGGTATGGAAAAAATGCCAATACAACTTCATCTCTCTTATCAAACATGCTTCATCTTTGCAATATTTCAAATTAATTTATGCTGTTTTGTTATAAATTAGATACATATCTATTAATAATTCCAAATTTTCATGGAAAATCAGTAAGAGGTACTTTTTCTTATAAGGAGTTGGTTAAGTGGCTGCCCTCAGTATCAAGATTAGGGCTGAATCCTACAAATAACACACTTTTTTGTAATTACTACTCAGGCTAATAGGATGGCCATACAGCAGTGGTAACTTTATAGCTAAGCATGCCAGAATTTAAAGTTCACCGCGAAAAATGTAAATTGACGCAATCCTCATGCACTCTCCGTCTAACTAGATTGCGAACAGGCAATTTTTTGTTTTTAAACCCTTCGCTATTTTCCAAAATCCAATTGCAGTAGGAATGAAGCATTTGTCTATATAAATAAATGTTGGTCTTATTCAATAGTTTTTAGTAATTGGTAGTACCTTCTTGTCACTGAATCACTTCAAGTAGCCTGCTGTGTAGAAATTCATAGAGTGCTGTAAAATAGTCGTATTATGGCTCCAAAACTCTCTTCCGTTGCATTATATTGCCTTCCTCCGTCGTAGAATTTTCTTGAAAGTCAACCGCACACGTTTTCCATGACGTGTAGGTCGGGTGAATTTTGCGGCTATACAAGTACGTTAACATATTGGTTTTGCATCCAGGCTTTTGTTGTCCGTTCGATATATGCTTATCGCTGTCCACCAAATATATTCAAAAACTGCAGAAAAGATTCTTTAGTATCGTTTTGTAAGTGATTGCCGTCATTTTGAAGCTTTGGTAATACAACTCCACGAATCCGTAAGGAGAAGCGGAAGAATTAGGAGTAGAATGAAAGATTATGTAGTGGTTTGAGAAAGTCAGGTTTATATAGTTTCAAATCACTATCGTGGGTGGAGTCCGAAACGGGAGGGAGAATTTTCATATCGACCTATTAGCTTTCACCTTATTTGCAGGATTTTATCAAACATTCTATAAGAATCTTAACAAACCACTATTTTGAAAAACACGAATAAGGAACTAAGTCGATACAACAACCACTACAATACGCCACCCATTGGTCAGACTACTATGGCTGGTCGAACAATCCAGTGATATTGCCATTAACTTGGCAAATGGTGAAAGGTAACTTGAATCAATTGAAAGGCAGGCGCTGTACCAATTTCGCCACCCAGCTGTTGAACGTATTGCTCCCTAATCCATTAAACCACCTCCTTTACTGTGCCGCCTTTGAAGATGTAAATCTTCTTTTCTCAAAGCAGGGAAATAACTGCTGTATCCATCAGGTCAGTCCAAAAAAAAAATTTTTACAACAAAATCAAGCCGCTGGATTTAACGTACCGCATTTAATGGTGGTTTCCTCTTCATTTTGTTATGGTGAATATAACTGGCTTCTGGATCACGCGATGAACAGTCGATCTGCTAGATGTAACTTCAGTTTCTTCCTTAACTTAACTAACGGAGAGCCTTGAATTTGAAGCAGCTCTCAGTATCGCACGCATTTCCTGGCATGCTGCTTTGCTGACTCTTCCATTGCGTTCTTTTCCATACTTCTCTGGGTCCTTAATCTCCATGTTTTCTTGTAAGATGCGGAAACTGTAAAATGAATTGATCGATATTTTTTTTAAGTCATAATTTATAACGATTGGGCCGATTTTGTCTTCTTCTTCTATTCATAAATTGTTATCGTTTGTACCAAAATTGCTTATATTCGAAAATATTTTCTATTTAAACGATTTTTAGCAAAAAAAAACAAGATTTTCGTAACTTTTTTTTATACAGTCAACCATTTTTTAAATGAAATCGGCTAATTTTGGTAGAGAGAGCGACAGACACCTTCTTTTATTGTTGTGTCTTATTTAAAAAAAATAAAACCTGTAAATTAAAAAAAAATGTTTATGCAGTTTAAGACACAAATAAAAAAATATAAGAAAATTAAAACTTCCCTAAACAGACGTTAAATGTTCACATGAGAATACTTACTTAAATGGAGTCCTTTATGAATTAAGTTTATTAAAAATCAAAAAGCTTTTATAAAAGAAGAAAAATCTAGCCCCTGGCAATAGAATCGGCCCTCAGGCTCTTCCAAATTGTGGTGGTAATCTTCTCACCACAGGGAATTGTGAATGTATTAAAGTAGAATATCCAGCAGCTGTTAGATGGCTATGACCAAGTGAGAATGAAAGGGCAAGAAGAGAACCAAATCTTGTCAACGAAGTACCAGCCCCAAACACCTTAGAAAAAGTTGGCGCAGCAATTAAAAAGCTGAAGAACAACATGTCATCAGGTTCAGACAAATAAACGTCTGAACTTTTCAAATGTGGCGGCGATGCCCGACGACTGGAATATTACTTCTATCTACCCCACCTACAAAAAAGGCGATCCTTTATTTTGTAAAACTATCGAGGCATAGCCCTACTTAAACTAATATCAGGGTAGCTTCTTGCCCGACAAATCCAAAAATGTTCATTCCAAACCAAAGCGACTCCGAGTTTCTAAACCTCCGAACTATTTCAAATCGGATATCGGCAAGTAGATGCACTGTCATGTGACTTCTTCAATCTTGACTTGTAAAAGATATTATGGCGGAAGATAATTCTTTTTCCGTCTATACGCAGACCATATCGACACCATGGCTCGTTCACAGCATGACGTAGAACAGGCTGTCAACCAGCAATAGGTCCGCCGAACATCATCGAGGTAGAAAAGGATTTCAACTAGCTTGGAACTAATATATCTTCCACTAGCGATAACATTGTGTCGATCCGTCGAAAGATAAGCCAAGGCAACCGATGCTGCGTCGGTTAATCAAACCAACTAGGATTCAAGCTCCTTAAACGAAGGACAAAAATACAGTTCTTTGAAATGCTGGAAAAAATCCGTGTTTAGGACTGTCAGGGCTGGAGGGTAGCACTGTCTCACTTTCTGATCCTTTCAGCATCGTTGGCCGAAGAAGTATATAAGAATGTTAGTCAGTACAAGTCCGTTAATGAGAAACTCGGTTTGATGATAAACAAATAATTAAAAAAATTACAAGAAACGAAAGAGTATTTATTTATCAATTTAATATTATGAAAAAACGTCTCGAACTTTAAACAAATCTTTTTGTCATGGATGACACATGACAAGATGTGATTTTAATTGCGAGAAGAGAATGAGCATTTTTTTCGACAGGCGTGCAACTGACTGCGGTAGATCCCTCGTCTGTAAAGATTTTTAAGATAAGACAAGTACATTTTTCTTTTTTCGTATTTATAACTTTTTCGCAACGGTGACAGAGTCGGTACAGCACTGTTTGCGAAAAAATGCAACACAATTCACAAATTATTTGAATCTTAATTTTTTATTCGCAGCACGTTTTCTGTGATTTTACACAAAAAATAAAATTCAAGTTATTGGCGCGCACAAAAAATAAAATGAAAACAAATCTTTTGTAACGTACAAACTACATATATTTTCTCGAAATTGAATTTACAACTTTTGCACAATTTATCCGTAAAATGAGTATCCTCCATAGTAGGGATAGTAACCATATCCATAGTATGGATATCTCCGGTAGCCATAAAATCCAGATCCTCCGTAGCCACCGTAATATCCACCATATCCACCGTAGCCATAGCCACCGTATAAGCCTCCATACGGATTGTAATAGAACTGACGGGCTTTTCTGCCCGACTCATTCTCGTGTACGTTCTGTGTATCAACATCCAATAATTCCTCCGCATTTGAGTTGGATTCCATTTCATCTTCCAGCGGCGCGGCGGCACAGATTAGCATGACTGCCGACAATCCAAGTAAAACTTTGCACACTCGCATTTTGGTCAACTTTATTCCAACCACTTAACGTATAATCACGAGCTTCACAATGAAGTACTTAAAACTGCGAAACGTTCTCACATATTTATATGAAAAAAGTGTTTGTCAAGCAGCAAACAAACTGGCGCGCATCTGCTTAATGACATCTCTGACACCCTGTAATTATGATGACGCATAGCCAAAGTGCTAGTCTTGGGTTTCAGTTGACAGATTTCTGAAACTTCATCACGCAATTATTATTTTTGCTATTATTCATGATTGATGTTATTATCAAGTCTCGGTTGGTCAGGGCTACTGGGCTTGAACGACCTTGGCCGAGGGCTGTGAATTGAAATCTTTGATGCATTTAAGCCGGAAAATGAAAGTCTCCGAGTGTCATTGACAGCAATTTAGAGTGAATTCTAGATTTATGATTTGAGTCTTGATTAAGAACGTAGATAATTTGGAGACATCTTCGCTGATACGCACAAAGTTTTAATTCTAATTGAGTCAGAGAAGTATTTTTAGAATGGATCTGAAGTTAATTAGCGAACGTAATGAGCATAATTTAGAAATAATTACAAACAGGAAAAATAATAAACCAATTGCAACATTTTTGACATTGAAAACATTCTTACCAGCGAGGAGAATGGGCTTAGAAGTATGATTTGTTTATTAGTAAACTAAGTCGCGTAAGCAAACGATGTTTCAGTTTCATGATACAAGGTCAAAATATGAAAAAAGCTTACCTCGGCAGTTTTTTCAACTAATTTTTTTCTATTAATTTAAAAACCATTTAGTGAAAATTTTATTAATATGCCTCAAAAAAATTATTAAACTTACTGAAAACAAAAGTTTAAAAAAAAATTGTTTATAAAGAAACTGGTGTGCCTCGCAATAAGAATCCTTCAAAAAACAAAAGAACATTAAATAATACGAATGTGTTAGATTTCAAACAAATATAAATGTTTAATCGATTGTGAGTCTTCGGTCCGTAAGGTTTGTGCTGAAATTAATTTTACCGTGAAGGTAAGCTCCTGAAAAAACCAATTGAGCGTCTTTCGGATGTGGAAAGCTGTAGGCCTGTTGATTTACTCTTAGTTTAAGCAAAAATTTATCAAAAAGTAATAAAATAAAAACTACTTAAATTAATAGATGAGCACGAAAATATATCAGTGGCCACAAGCCATAAACGCTTTAGTCCATTTTTCCTACTTTTCTGGAGAGCAGTTTGAAGTTTTGGATCCACTATGAGAAAAATGTAATGGTGATTTCCAAATTTTGCCAAATCAGAAATGAAGAAACCGTTTTCGTATTTGATAAATTAAAAGCAAATAATTTGATATCAGACATTTAAAAAGTAATTTTAAAGAAAAACATACTTAAGCTGTTATGGCTTAAGGAACGTTAAAAAATAAAAAGCTAAGCTCGATTTAGGCTTTTATTGAATATAAAGGAAGAAAAAAATCAAATGTTTTGGTTAAGTTAGGCTGTTATGGCATACGTAATAAGAACGATACAAATTTCTTTTGTTGATTAAGATCGTTATTCCTTAAGTGAAAATGTGGTATCAAATTTTCTATTTCGAGTTGAGTTCATTTCTTTACCAATGACACTCTAATAATAGGACTACCGGTTGAAAATGTCGTTATTGCAGACAACTTCATATCTATTATTCTGAGTTCAATTTTGACCATGACAGCTGTCACATAAGAAACTTCATGTCATTGTCTAATTATTTCAGCCTAGGTTATTGGTCATTAGTGAAAACGCACAAGTTTTTGTAAAGCCGTAAAATGTCTACTTTCGTGCCATCAAAACAACATTTGCGGGAAGTTTTAATTGCTTCTTTCATTTAAAGAAAAAGGCAACCGAAGCGCATCAATTGCTTACCAGAGCTTACCCGGGCTAAACTATAGACGTTAGAATGTGTCAGCGGTGGTTTAAGCGGTTCAAAGATGGTGATTTCGACACCGAAGACAAAGAACGCCCCGGCCAGGTGAAAAAGTTTGAAGACCATGAATTGGAGGCATTACTCGATCAAGATCCGTCACAAACGCAAGAAGAACTTGAAAGCAATGGGAATGATCCAAAAGGTAGGACATTGGGTGCCGTATGAATTAAAGCCACAAGACGTCGAACGCCGATTCGGCATGTCCGAAATGCTCCTTGAACGCCACGAAAAGAAGTCTTTTTTACATCGAATCGTCACTGGTGATGAAAAATGGGTACATTACGATAATCCAAAACGGCGGGCAACGTATGGATACCCCGGACATGCCTCAACATCGACGGCAGTTCAGAATTTTCATGACCTGAAGGTTATGCTGTGCATTTGGTGGGACCAGAAGGGTGTTTTGTATTATGAGCTGCTAAGAGCGAATGAAACATTCGCAGGCGAGGTCTACCGACGACAGTTGATGCGTTTGAGCCGAGCACTGAAGGAAAAACGGCCGGAAACGGTCGCCGTGTAGTCCAGACCTTGCGCCATCCGATTACTATCTCTTCCGATCGATGCAACATGGCCTGGCTAACCAGCACTTCCGTCATTTTGATGATGTCGAAAAATGGATCGATTCGTGGATTGCGGCCGAACCGGTCGAATTTTTCAGAACGGGTATCCATGAATTGCCAAAAAAAAATGGGAAAAATGTGTGGCTAGCGATGGGCAATAATTTGAATTTTGAATTTATATCTATTTTTCCTCAATAAAGCATTGATTTTTGGAAAAGAAAAACGGGTTTTCAACCGGTAGTCCTATTATTTGAAATAAATTTTCCTTTTTTTTCGTGCTTTGGTCGTGAAGCAGTTGTTCTTTGTTTTTTTAATCGGTAAGAATCATTACTTTAAACAAATAAAGGAGAACTTGTCATAACAATATTTTATCAACATTTTATTATTAAAGTATTATTTTTAATACATTTTTTCGACCAACATTCTTGTTCACATATCTTCTACGTCATCATGCTCTGTTTAATCGAAATGGGTTTTTGGCTCATCCGTATTTTGAAGCAAGATTATCATAGAATGAATGAAAATCAGGACTGAAGAATTTTTCTCTCGGGAAATGCACGGTAGTTCCATTATGTTTGTGCGTTTCATTTACATTTACATGTATACATTTACAGACGCTTCTCATTTTCCTGTTTTGAAAATTTAAGAAGACTCATCTTTTTCCAACGAATTTTTATATGCTACTTGATTGCGATTTTTTGTGTAACGCAGCCACTGAATTTGATTCCAGGTTATCTTGTTGCCATCTTCATCAACTCGTTTCCAGGAAAACCTAGATTTAGAGAATTTGGAAAAATCATCGTACTTTAATCTTGGTACCAATGGTGTTGGCGAATTGATACCAATCCCTCGGCGTTTCAATGTGGGCATTCCATGTGCGTATATCCTGATTCTAAGAGTTAGTGATCGATACAATTTATGTTTCGCAGCTACAACCGAGTTCTTGTTCTGCCCAGAACAAGAATCGCTGAAGAAATTTATGCTTTTAGTTTCTTCCGGTAAACTTTTCAATAACTTGTAAATGCAAGATGAAATTTCGTTCCCGCCACGATGAGCCATAGTTTCATGCCACATGAAACATTTTGCGTTATTGGACTCTAAATCGTGGACCGTTAAAATTAAGGTCCATACTTGGCTTTTGTAGAGACTTATGGAATTCCTTAAAAATGGTGTTGATAAGCGTTGTTGAAAATCAAATGCGAAAGTTTTTTTGTATTTGCTTCATAATGCGAATGTCTTTTTTTTGTTCAATCAATATGAACTTCCCGCCCTCGGGTTCGGTTCGGTGATCTTCGAAACGTAGGTATGGCAAGTAAAACAAGTGCCTACTTTCAGTGGCTTAAATTTAAGGCCCATGGTTTTGAAAATGTTTGAGTATTTTGTTATTCTTACCGGATTTGAGGATTCTGATGTTAAGAGGCAGTGCAAAGATGTTAGATTAAGGCTGGCTAGTAAATATTTTTGGCATGTGTCACTTCGACTGTAGTGGCTTTCATGAGGTGGAAAGCTTGAAATATGATTCCTTACTTCCTTTTCTACTTCTTCGTCAAACTTATTGGTAGGAGTACGTTTTCCTCCCATATTTTTAAATGGTATCAATGAACATGACCTTTTTTTATTAATTACTGATTTAACGAAGCTCTTAGCTTCGTCAAAGCACTGAAGGAAATGGTTTTGCATACATGTAAAACGTTTCCGTCGACTTCAAGCGTATACTTCATTGGCCAAGGTGTCATATTTTTTATTATCTTTTTGTGTGTTCGTGCAAGATGTTCGCTTTGTTGGCTCCGAAACCGAATTAAATGGAAATTGCAGAATTTTTCTATGACGCCATGGAACTGGATTTTTTTCTTACAGCATCATGTATGTATACAGTATACAACGATTTTTTATTTTGCTTTTCAAATGAAAATATTGTGAAATTGTGAAATATTGTGAACTTACCTTTGCCTTTCGCACTTTCTGCAAGCATCCTCGCTAAATGCACCATTTCCACTGCTCAGTTAGACATTGTATATGCACTTTTGCAATCTAACTTTTCACTTTTGAAACACTCTTTCACTAACACTTCACTGCAGATGCGACTGGTCATGACAACCTTAATCAACTTATGGACTCCAATTTTCTCGGTTTTTATACCAAATACTTTTAGGCAAAAACGCCAAAGTCAATTAAGATTTGTGATTCTTAAAAATTGTACACAAAAGAATGGCCTTTCTCGATTTATGACTTTGAAGGAAGCATAGTATGGTTTGCCATAACAACCTAAATCATGTTAAACTAAACTATAATTTTCCCTAACAGCCTAGCTCAAGTTAAGAATATTAAATTATTGTTTTATTTTGAGGAATAACAGCCTAGGTTCACTTAAGAAAAATTAAAAATTTACTGTTTTTGATTATGGGAATACTTTCGATTTCTTAAATTGACCTATGATTTTATTTCTAATTCATTTGTTTGAAAAATGCAAAATAAAAATAGCCTATCTGAAGACATGTTTAAATGGCAAAACAAACTACAGATAATTAAAGAACGAAGCTAGTTATGAAAAAGTCGTTATGCAATGTATATTTTTTTTTTGGTTAGGTTGTGTTGGCAAATGAAAATTTTAAAAATGGGACTTTGGTTGTTAGGTTCTTTGTTTACAGATACAGTTGTAAAAAAATTGATTGGGTGTAGATCTTGATATTATGAGCTCGATTTTGCTAAAAACTCAATTTCGTCATAACTCGATTTAAGTGGTTTTGGCTTGGGGGCACTGATATTTTCCGACGAGTAATATAGGCAGCAATCGCATGTAAACCTCTGGTTCAAAAGGAAAATCTGTTTTAGGAACCAAGTTGCTGATCAAATATCCATCCGATTGGTGCTCCTCAAGGTGCAATAAAATCATCAAGTTTACACAATTTGTAAACTTCAGTTTTCCCAACCTTGCTTCAGTGCAAGGCCGCCATCTTTGCTATGCTACAGCAAGTTTTGCGCAAGTTAACTTAAGATCTTTGAAAGTCAGTTTACATGAGCCGTTATTCTGAGAACAAAACAATACCCAGTTGTGACTTATGTACGTCGGTTTCTTCTCATAAACATTCTGTACTGTTAGGTTGTTGTACTGCAGTTTAGTGCCCATTTTTTGTCTGTTTAAACATAATTGTGAGATGTTTTTATAAGTGTTTTAAAAAGCGTTTTTTGTGTACTGAATGAAAAATGTCTCACGTGGTAGCAGAATGTTGGCTTTGGCCGCATTAATACAAGAGGTTTGGTTTTGCGTGATGTTTCTTATATTTAATTCTTTCCATTTCTTAGGAAAAAAGAAAAAACTACAATTCGAAGGACCTTCAGGATGTAAGTTCATCCTTGCGATCTTAGATGTATTGTTCTGAACATTTCAATTTCCTTAGCTGGTATTGCCAGTACTTTTTATTTAATTAGGTCAGAACGTCGAATTTTGGAAGACTCGGATGATTCAATCGAAGATTTCGTTTATAAAATTAACTTAAGTGACGAAGAAAGTACGCAACATAGGTGTAAGGTCCTTGATAGATCTCTTGAGAAAGTTTGTTAGGATACAACTGTGATGATGCATGTTTCACCAGAGTGTGTAATCAATTCTTATGAAACACCTACTATTCAAGAAAATGAAAATATTCCTCAATCATCAATTGATAGAATAGAAGTGGCTAAGAAAGAAAAAAAAACGTTCAGGCCAGAAAACTAAAGCCATTATCGTCATGACGAAATAATTGCTGTTACAAAATATCACTTCAAAATCAAAAACCTTTAGTAATTAATTACTTGGCTTTTTGAATATACAATGCGCTGTTTAACATTAAAGAAAAATCTACATTAAAAGCAAAAGAGATGGGAGTTCAGCTGAAGAACCGACAAATGACTTATGAATACCGTATTGAACTTACGGGTGAAAACCTTGGTATGTTAAACTTGCTTTTTGGGTTGTTTTTGGGAAAAAACTGGTTTTGTGAGATCCGTTATAAAAAAAAAAAATTGAAATCACCTGTCACAACTTTAGTTGATAAAAGCGGATGTTCAAAACCCCCGAATGCACTCTCCACAGTACAAAAAGAGAACATTAAAGCTAACATCCAGAGATTTCCGGCTTATGAAAGCTTACATTAAGTCCACTGCTTGTGGCCCACGCAATCCTCATCGACACTGTCTCAAGTTCAGTTTTCATTCAGTTGCCACAGCTGGGTGGCGAAGTTGGTAGAGCGCCTGCCTTTCAATTGATTCAATTGATAGGTCCCAGGTCCGATTCCTAGAGTAGTGGTCTAGTTTTTCGAATCTGGTCCAGTCACCATTTGCCATTGGGATCAAGTTAATGGCACTTTCACTGGGTTCGTCGACCAGTGATAGTAGTCTGACTAATGGGTGGCGTTGTTGTAGTGGTTGTTGTATAGGCTTAGTTCCTAATTCGTGTTTTCAAAATAGCGGCTTGTGTAGATGGTTCTGCTGTGAAGGCATAACACAGACAGCAGGGTGCTTAAGCTAAATCTTCCAAACTTTCAAAGTTCATAAATCAAAACTAATGTTGAATTAAATCCTGCGAATTAGGTTAAAGCAAATAAGTCGATTTCAAAATCCTCCGTCCCGGAAGTGAGTTGAAACCAATCACACCTGAGTTTCTCAAACCATTACACATTCTTTCATTCTTCTCCTGATTCTTCCGCTCGCTCTGTGCTACACGCATAATAAGAGTCTTAATATCCTCTTGAAGAGCGATCAAATAATTACAAAAAAAAAAATAGTGATAGGCCTAAAATCCTTTGCGGTTTCATGACCTCTTTTGTCTGCTTTGCCATTTTCCATGATTTCGAAATATGGTTCATTATATTGCAGCTTCTCTTAATTGGCATAAGCCAAGAAATTGAAGATCCTAATTTTTTTTTGTAGCATTAAAGGTAGTATGCCGTTTAAGCCTAGCTATTTCTGCGATGGGTATATCAAATTCCGGGTTGCCTTTACCCCTTGAGAGTTGAAGCTGCTTTGCATTTTTAGGTAAAACGAAGATCCATTATCAAAAACACGTTTTTTTTTTTAAGAGATTAATAAAACCGCGATTTTTTTTTGGATCAACTCTTCGTATCGCCAAGTATAAGAGCCTATGTAAGCACACATTTTCCTTCATGAACAATTTTTAAAGCCCCTCTTAAGAAATAACCCCACGACTGATTGCTTGAAAACCTCAACAGGATCACGAGTAATCACAAAACTCAACCCCCTCAACCCTTTAACCAAGCAAATTCTACTCCCAGCCACCACAACGCTGTACACTTTTGCGTGAGTTTACTTTGTGCTAACAAATATTTGTATCTATAGAACATCACCAAAAAACACAACGTCTTACACGAATGCTCGTAGGTCCTATAAATTTAAAAAAAAAAAAACAAAAAAAAAAAACACACACACACACTCACATAAATTTCAATTTTAACGCCGCAGCCCGATTTCTGCAAAGGCAAGCTGATCCTACACAGTATACATTCACACGTGAGTGCCAAGAAGCACTTACAATTTAATGTTCAGTAGATTTTAAAATACCTCACATCCTTCCAACCAGAATCATTTTATATTTACGATTTAATAATGCACACGAAATGCTCTGGAGGTGCAGAGAGGAGTGCGCGCCAAAGCAATGCTTTGTCGTCGCCTTCGTGATTCCCAGACCGCTTTCCATAAAATATTGTTGTTGTTGCTCTCAAGTATGCAATAATGTCGAACATCAGCTTAATCTGAGGCATCTAAAGAAGTAAGGAAAAAGTTGTACACCGTTTGTTTGTATAGCGAACGAATCGGGATCTCCTTTTTCGGCTCATTGTGATTTGTACAGCCGTGGCGGCGGCGAATCCTTGAGCGCAGTAACTTTCGAGACATTATTTGACAGAGGGCTTATATTCCCGATGCGTTAACTCTTCGTCAGGAGCTTGTACCGGAGAGAGGATTACGATACAACTTCACTGACACTTTGTTAAATAATTGAAATAGTTTTCCACAGAAATTGCTTTGTGAATGTTATTCCCTAATTACCACGCGTAAGGGTGTAAACATACATATTTCCCCTGCGGGGATGGCTTTACATCGTACAGATTTGGATTTGCTTAGTGTCATTTCGGTGTTCGTGCGCGAAGGTATTTGAAAGTTGCATGAATTCGCCCCAAGATAATTTTTGGTTGTTCAAAGCTTTTCATTGGAATGTTACTTTGTTTTTCTTTTTTTAAATACAAAACTCAGTTCATAAAAAAATAAACATGCCGTAAGCCTGGTATTGAAAACAACATAAAGTCTATCTGATAGGCAAACAAATTAGGAGGTGCATTTCGTTCAAATGAGTATGCAGTAAGGTCGCGCATGTTTTCTCTTTTCCAGTCATTCCACATAAAACAGAAGAACAAATCACCTATTACCTCCTTGTGATGTTAACTGCGTGAATTCTCAACGCTGACTGATCATTACTTGAAAACAATTGGTGGATAAGGTATACAGAAATAAGAAGCTGCTGTTGCCAAATGTGAAAAATGAGTTTAGAGAGAATGTGCGGACTAGCATCAATTGTTACGATGACTAACTTCATCGGGTTTTTCAATGAGAGCGCTACAAAGGTTTTTTTTTAAATAAAACAAAAACGATTGATATCCAACAATAAAATTCTTTATTCCTGTGAAAGTACGTTCGATGCCATTATGTATGGAACTCGATTTCTTTTGCATGGCCACAACGGGCACGCATACAGAAGTCCAGACGCTGAACTCAATTTTCGACGGTTTTCAAGCATAAATCGACCGATACTGCTGCAATTTCACGTTCGATATTCGTACGAAGTTCATCAGTCGCTGGCTTGTTGGCATAGACCATAGACTTGGCGTAGCCCCACATGAAATAGTCTATCGGCGTAAAATCGCACGACCAAGGCGACCAAGCTGACTGAACCATTTCGTGAGATAACACGTTCTCCAAACTTGGTTTCCAATAAATTGATTGTTACATTCGCTGTGTGACTTGTGGCGCCGTTTTGTTGGAACCACATGTCCTCCAAGTCCATATCATTCAATCTGGGCCAAAAATATTCGGTTATCATTGAACGGTAGCGATCCCCATTCACAGTAACGTGCTGGTCTTGATCATCACGGATGAAGTACGGTCCAATGACGCCGCCGGCCCATAAACCACACCAAACCGTAATTTTTCCGGGATGCAATGATGACTCACGGAGTACGTGCGGATTGCTGCCTGACCAATAGCGCTTATTTTGTTTATTGACGGAACCATTCAGCCAGAAATGAGCCTCATCGCTGAAGATGATTTTTCGATGAAAATCCGAATCATTTTCAAGTTGTTGCTCAGCCCAATTCACGAACATACGACGCTTCTGGTGGTCAAGCGGCTTCAGTTCCTGCGTCAATTTAATCTTGTAAGGATTTTTTTCGCAAAATTCGCCACAACGACGTCACAGAAATGCTCAACGCTTGAGAACGACGTGTGAGAGACACATATGGGCTTTCTGCAACTGAAGCCTCAGCGGCAGCTGAAGCCTGTGGATTCAAATTTTTCCATTCGACGCTCAATTGTTGATCTGCTAGGACGATTATGACGACCATAAATTGGACGTAGCGCTCTTAACTTTGAGGCCACTGACTCCGAATTTCGGTAGTAAATTTTAATAATTTCGACTCATTGTTGGCTCGTATATGTCTCCATCATGAAATGGCAAACCTTTCTGAAGAGACATCTCAAAAGAGCGGCAAGAAATATGGCGTCGTTTGTTGTCCCTCTGCCGCTCTTCTTTTGTAGCGTCCCTATTGAAAAACTCTTGATGTATGATGGATCAATATTTAGTTTAAGTCTCATTTCTCTTCAATCGCGCCGTGAAAGTTTCAACGACGACACGTTGGATGCAGTTATCGATGAACACATCGCGAGTATCGACATGGAATTAATAGAAGATATTGTTCCAGCATCGTTTTTCCTTGCCGCAAGCCACAAAAAGGTTTCAGATGTTCACACAATACATCAGAATATTATCTTGTAACCGTTAAACAGTCATATGCCTCACTAATTTTTTAGACGAGACAGATGGGCACTAACTCTCTGGTCTTCCGGCACAGTTTCCTTTGCAGTATTTTTGTTGATACTAGCAAGTTGATTATGACGACGGAAACTTAGAGTTTCAGAATCAGACAACAATGTCTAATGGACGAATGCAAATGGCAAAACTTGCACTAGAATTTTAACCTGTATTCGACAAGTTCGCATATCAAGATGTATGCCTTTCGTCACTTCGACTCTCTTGGGGATAGTCAAGCTGCTGCCGCTAATTTTATGAATCGGAAATAGTTTCGTGTTGTCCACTATTGTTTTCTTTGCCGATTTAAGCATTGATGGCTCTTAATAATATTTTAACGTTGTACTTTGAACCAACTCCTGTTAACGAACTTTCCCTCGATACGCATTACAGTCAGGCAATCGGACATCGAATTGAAATCGACCACCTTTGTTCTCAGATGTATTCAGATGATGAAAACGCATTCTCGAGACAATCCACCGAACTTTATGAACAAGAGGAGTTCACTCGCACATTTTGCTCTTTTAAAGGCTTTAAAAGATTTTATGCATGTCACCAATAAGCTGATGAATCTTTGCTGACTTTAGTCTTCAACCCACTCTAATGTAGCCCATGACAACTTTGTGACTTCAAAATACCGGTTGTGATGTTAAACTTTCAGCGGGAAGATGTAGAATTACGCTTAACCACGGATTTTGTCCAACTTTTGGTACCATCAAAGAGAGCTTATTTCAGGGATAATGAGAGGAAAAATTGGATTAGACTTGACAGAAAACATTTCAGCTTAAATATTACCAAAAGCAGCATAAAGCTTAGGCTTTGCAAGGATATTGCAATTAATTCAATGTCAATGTCTAACAGCGGCTAGATCGGATTCAAAACACTTCATGACTTCAAGTAACTTGATCCTAAGATTCAGATTATTTGTTAACTGAGCTCAAGAGCTTTTTCTATCTTGCGCAATCTTTGCTTCTTTGGTTTATTGAAAGAGTTATGATCAAAATAGTATTTTTCTCAAAAACGCGATTTTATAGAAAACTCCTCTTTCAGATACTATCTATTCACATATCCCTGTGGAGAGCGGTAACATAAAAAGGGTTTATATCGAACTTTTCAAGCTATTAAAAGCTGTAGAGGCTAACGACTATCCAGTTGCTTACAGCGGAAATTTCATGATTTCATGGTCGTGAGCCTTAGATTTGGATGAAAAAGAAGTTCAGAGAAGGAAGTTTTTTTCTTGTTTAGCTAGGAGACGCCAAAGTTTTCCATTAACTAAGGTTGACAAAGTAGTTGGTTTTGGAGAGATTGAATAGTTAAAGACTTACACAAATCTTAAGCTGATATTTCAAAGTAATTAATAGAAGAAGACAAACAAAACTCATTTGTAGTTCAAATAGTCCATGAAGTAAACACAAAATGAAATTGTAAATGATTAAGCCAGCCTGCCGCCTTCCATGACGTCCAAATGCGTTATCCTAATTGATTGATTGTACTCCCAACACGTCCTACCGTTTCACACCTGTATGTACCTTTGTTTCTTATCCACACACGATTGATGTGCGCATACAAAAGGAGTCCGTCGGTATGAGTGTGGTTTCCAAAAGGAGTGGTGGTTAGTAGAAGACCATTTGGGCTCCACTACCTTCAAATTTGTTCTGAATACAAGTTCAAATGTCATTTGGACCATTGTGTCCTGTACACGTGAGTATGTTTGTATGTATCATTGTATTTTGGGGGCGTATAAGCGTTTGTGCTGGGGATAACAAAAGATATGTAATTTGTTTTTTGGTTGACAATCTTGTGTGCTGCTTTGAGTTGAATTTTAGCATGAAATTGTTTAACATTTGGGTTTTGAACAAGCAAAAGGATGAGCAAGCATAACTCAATATCATCTCTCATATACATACACAGATACGTATTGTTTGGGGAAAAATTGTAACGAGCTGAAGGAAATGCCAGAAGGGAACGAACTCGTAAAGGAAGTCATGAATGTTTGGAGAGAAAATCCAAGAGGTAAACACGTATCATCGCAAATGGCTGCTTTTGAAACGTGTACAACTTTTACGACTGCCATTTGTATCTGTTATCCTTTGGAATGGTCTTGTTTTCGTTCCTAGGTTTATTTTTGGCAGGTATAGTTGTGGACACAAAATAGGTGGCTTACCTTCTGGTTAAACAGTCATGATTCTTTGTTTATCGTGTCCTTGTTGTTGTTTTCGCTTTTACTCTATAGGTAGGTAGGTCCTCTTGCTAGCAATGCAGTATCTTGTTGGAATGTCCAATTTTCAAAGGATATTTCTGTTTGCCGTCGAAGTAGTAAACGTGTATCATTGATGGACCTTAGCAGTTAGTGAGCTCGTTCAGTTATTTTGTCATTTTATGGCAACTAAATAGACAGACTTTATGGACTCGGGAATAAGTCATAGGAGTCGTGATAGTTGCTTAAGCATTTCACAAATGCTTTCACATAAAACGAGCAGTAATTCGAGTCGATTTGGTTCACTACATATACTTGGAATGCATACTTATTCTGATTTTAAGTAAATGATTGACTGGGAGATGATGGAAACGTGTGAACATGAGCTTAAGTATAACAAATTGGTAAACAATTGCCCGAAAGCTATAATAAATGAGAGTGGGCTGTAAGAATCCTTATAAAAAGACTATAAAATAAACTGCTCATTGCAATTATTTTGAATGGTGGATATTTTTACGATTTTTTCAAAAGCTTTTTCAAGTTCATTAAAATTTTCAATGCACGTGCCCTTCAGTAGAATTGATAAATAATGACGAAGTAACCATCCTTTCTCAATAATACGTTGCATGTTTTTTTTGGCATTTGGATCTGTAGCTATTTTAGGAACCATTATAGCTTTTGAATTTGAAAGATGTTCTTGCAGTTTAAGCTTAAGGCTTTGATGTATTCTCTTTCGAGTGCTCCATAGGCTTAGTCCGAACACGGAAAAAAAATTCAGCTTGTTTTTGCATTCGGTCGAAATTCGCAGTATTTTATTCACTTTTACTTGTTATGTTAATAATTGCAGTTTTGTGGTTAGGAAGATTGTTCTGATCGATCTGCTGTCAGTATTATGCCTTCAAGTCAGAGCAAATGACACCATCTTCCCAAATCAATACTTTGGATGGAGCTGCAGACAACCATCAATATACGCACACTTGGATGCACTATCCCTGAAAATCAATAAGTAACTGCGACTAGACATTCAATATACAACGAAAAATCCTAGCGAGAACATTGCTCGAGCTCTCGGATATCACTGAAATACTAAGTGAACTCGCTACTGCCTGGCAGTTCCTTTAAGCCATTCTTCTGAATATATAAATAATTGTTTTCATCTTTGAATTAAAACAAAGCAGACAGAACCTTAGTTCTATTTAGTTATTAATCATAAAGCAAATCGCTATTGGCTTTCCTAGTTTTTCAGTTTAAAGCGAAGGCCACTTCGTATCTTTAACATGAACACAGGAATCTCATAAAGAAACTTTCCGAAAGCCTACATTTCAACCACCAAACCGAATACATTTGAAAGGAAAACTTCAACCTTATGTTAGAAGTAAAACACATACAGATGGTAAATTATACGATAGAGGACGAACAACGAAGTGAAACATTTAAGGACTCAAATTGTCGAAATAGGAAAAGTTTTCGAATTCAAATCCCCAATGAGCACTGCAAGGTCGTGTAATATCAATTGAAATGGTACATATAATTGTAGGTAATAACTTCTCTGTGTATGAACCACATCCGTAGTAATTTAGCTCAGAATTATAACAGCACAATTAATTAAAATACCCTCTGGGATCCGGTATAAAATGGGTTTCATTGTATTTCTATGGAGTCTAGAGTCTAGAGTCGCCAATATAAGCAAGAAACAGATAATGATTGTTAGAAAAAGCAATGTTTGGTTATGTGAAACCATTCAATAAGAAGAAAAGCCATTTAAACATGGAGGCATTTAAATAAATCGTTCATAACCGAAATCGAGTCTCAAAGAGTTAACCCGCTTTCATTTGTAGGAAGAAGCCTTCAGTTTTGGATTTCGTTGCTGGAATTAGAATGTGCGGCTTAAAGAGCTGAATCTTTTGAACTGTGTCGATTATCTAGCTTGATTTTTTTTACAGCGTTTAGGGACCGCAGTCATAAATACAAGTATGTGCGAGTTCCGTAGAAAACGGTTTGTGACGGAATGACAAACGTTAACGACGATTAAAGCATTTCCCACATTTCGTAACACCATGCCTTCAAAGACCTTGTGGTGGTGTTAATTTGGGTTGTTCGGAGTCCAGATAGCGACATTTCTTTTTGTTGAAAATGTCAGCCAAATCGCAATGTTCTTCGTCGCTCAAAACCCTTTTTTGTTGAAATTTGTTGTCGACTACGTAGGCTGCTAGATATATTTCTGGCCTAATAATGAAAATGCAAATATTTATCATCAAAAGTGGTTTTATTGTTTTTCAAAGTGTTCTTCAGCATGATTTATACACTTTTGCATGCGCTCAAACCAATTGTCGAAACACTTTTTCCACTCCGATTGAGACACCTCCAAAACATGGTTTTTGAACGCTTCAACAGCATGTTCTGGCGACGAAAATCGTTGACCACGCAATTTTTTCTTGATGTGCGGGAATAAAAAGAAGTCTTTGGATGACAAGGGCTGTACGGCGGATGACTCATCAAATCGTCGTTTTGGCGAATTCATTAAACCAGTTTTTCACAGTGCTATAGGATGGTGCTTCATCGCCATACAAAGATTTAAGTTCATCAATGCACCCTTGTCGTGATAATCTGCGTCAAAAGTTGTGAAAAATGACCGCACGAAAGTGTTCACGAGTTAGTTCCATTTTTGCCGAAATGAATTTTTCCAGTCTCTGTAAATAAAACAGTTCACGATTAAATGACATTACGTTCTGAGTGATGTTATGCTAAAAAATGTCAAACTTTCCACTGGAAATGTCAGCTGGCACCTGGCAATACTTAGTGTTGAGTAGGCCAGAAATATATCTAGCTGCCTACGTATTATAACCTGGAAAACTCGAGTTCTCCAATTGCATCACCATCCAGGGTCATTTTGCTATAGCTACAATGTCAATTGAATTTCATGCGGATCAAATTGCAATAGGATTTTGAACAAACATGATGAGCAGTATCCGGACATTTAGTAACGTTTCGGCTCCCTGCAATCTTTTCTGGTGTTTACTTTATTTTTCAAAGCACTTACATTTTTTTGAAATGTTGACTTACTCGGTACAAAATCGACTGCGTTTAGAATTTTTAGTTTGAAAGAATGCGAAAGCTTTCCCTGGCGAAGATACGAACAATTCGCGATATTACTGATTTAAAATGACTAATCAGTAATTAAGTTTTTACATTTATTTTATTTACTTTGGAACCGAAATAAAATTTCTTTGACTGGCCATCTGACATATCCTTCATATTTCTATAGCTTGCATTCCAATTTAAATTATAATAATGAAATATTTAACCGCTATTTATATCCACTCCCCTGGAGTTGTTCTCCCAAAATTAAAATATTAATTTTGCTTCTGAAAACGTTACAAGAGTTTTGAATACAAATTTCAATTTTTAAAAAAACTAACGCTTTATATATCTACTCGAAAGTCCTAGAGATCAGATTGTTTATCGAAATGCACCATGACCACGAGTACCTATTATTTATGACCTCATTACCATAGAATTTGCGGCTCTGGAGATTTATTAAACAGAAGCAAGTCCTAAGAGATTGTCATTCCCTTAATGTTGCTGCCATACACGTGGCATTCAAAAGCAATCATTGGTCTGACTAATTTGCAAATTTATATAACTATATTTATGATAACGACCTCAGGGCAAGCAGAAGAATAAGAACAAGACTGGGTGGTTATATGAAACTCAGATATATTTCCGGTTTCGATAGTTTTCGAACTCCTTCTTCACTTTCCTGTCAGTGTTATGCCTTCGCAGCCAATGACTTAAGATCTACGATTTGGATGGGAAGAAGTCACTATTGCATGGCCATCCACTTTGTCACACTACAACTTAAAATTGTGATTGGACCAGATTCGACAAACAAAAAGATTCGCTTAACAAAACTGCATGATTTACGCCAGAATTCATACCTGAAACCCGTCAATTTGTGAATTTCAACCTGACAGCGAGGATCTGGATAGAATGACATCCAGATCTTTCTTAAAACAGAAATATTAGACAGATGGATAGTTACTCAAGCATACTTTTTGAATACCTGGTCAACGAGACTTCTTGACTGCATCTTTGCCAGATTGAACTTATCTTTACCCCTTTTGAAAATGGGCAGCAATATTTTTTTTGTAGTCAATAGCTTTTTGAGGGAGGATTATGTGCGATATTCCATCGATTCCTGTAAAGTGTTTGCTTACCTTGTCAACTTTTTTAAAACATCATTTCGCCTTAAACATACACATCCGCATATACCTACACAAGAGAGGTATTTTATAATGTCACCGCCGTCAAATGTAATTATGTGTATTCCCCTATTCATTCTATGCTGATATAATGTACATTACATTTCATTGAAATATTTCAATTGAAAAATAATATTATTATCATATTACTACATATTTCCAGTGATCCATTGAACTTTGTATTTCATCGAACTGAGGATAATTTCTCGTATCATTTAACTTTTTTAAACTCTTTAATATTGCATTGTTAAACTGTCAATAGTTTTCGACTTAAAAGGCTTGGGTTTCAATCGTAATTAATTTTTAATAATCTGTTCCAGTCGGCCAACAATATAAAATTAAATAATGAACACTGGTACATAATTTTATGTTTCCTGTGTAAAATTAAAATGTTAAAATAAATCGGATCACCTTTTTATAACGAAGTTGGGTTTTTTTACTTTTTGCAAGCCATCTTCAACAGAGGTTTTGTAATAATAAAATGTTGTTAACAATAATTAATTAAGGCAGATACGGTAAAGTGACAATTCATCACTTCGAATTTTTAGAGTTTATCATGTTACTGTAGCTGGAATATAAATACATTTAAAGTATACTATATATCGCACTTGTTTGAAATATCGTATATTTTAATTTAATGCTGAAAAATGTTACTATTTAGAGTCAAATATTGTCACAGAATCATATTTAGGATGAAAAGGAAAACCTGTCTAACTGAATATTTGAAGACCTCTTGGTGACCGGTGAATGTTGTTCCACGATCACTTGTAACGAGATAATTTGGACACCCAAAATTTTACGTAATAAATTAACAGATTGAAATAAATAACGAACGTTTAATATAATGTTCGTGTAAGTGTATTGATATAATCATAAATAAATAAATATACAAAAATATGAAAAAATAAATAGTCAAGAAAATATATATATGCCTGTACAGTAAATAAAGTTGATTTGTACATAAGTTATAAATATAAAAAGAATAATATAGCAACTAATTACAAATTGACATACAATAGTAAACTCAAGGGATTTCTCTGTTTCTTAAGTAATTAAAATTTAATTTAAAACCGATTTTAGATTTAGTTTTTTGTATTAATTTTATTTCAATATATTGCTAATATTGATTTTTACAATGTTAATTTCAATGACATCAGATTGGCCATAACTTGACTATATTCGTTTTCAATGCGGCAAGAAATTGCGGGTTCTGTGCATACACATGATCATTTGTGCAGCCCCCAAAAAAAGTCGAATTCAAATCACATCATTTAAACGCGAAATTTATAGTCTAAAAGTGGGTCAAGATGTGAAAGTTGTGGCACCGTCTTGTTGAAACGTCGTGTCTTCCACATCCGTATCTTGAACTTGAGGCCAAACAGGATCGGTTAGCATTTGGCTTTGGTGATGAGAAATGACGGTGAAGTAGAAGTATGACCCATGAAACTATATGAATGAACATTTTTATTTGCATCTTCAATTCTGCAAACGTGACAACGTTATTTGTTAAGTTTCCACCGAGTGAAAAATGAGCATCATCGTTAAAGAAAATGTTGTGTGCAAATTGTGCAACCAAATGCTAACGTTAGTGCACCCAATCGGCGTATGTTCTACGCCTTCCGTAGTCAGCTGGCTTCATTTCTTGAGTAAATTGAACTACATAAATGTGCAGATGTAAACTCATTTTTTTTTCATTTTTTGAGTAAATTGAGCTTCATAAATGTGCAGATGTAAACTCAAAGGTGATATACTATACATCATAATTTGCAGTAAGACAACTAAAGATGCTTGATTTCAATCTTCTTCAATATTTTCACTAAACCAGACAAATTCAAATAAGAAACGAGTATTTGTTACAAAACCGGTGTCTGCAAATATTTCTACAGGTTTGCGTGGAAAACGCGCAGGTGGACAATTTTGTTAATTCCACATCAGCCTCAGGTATTGGACATATGACAGACAAAGAACTGCTAAGCCTAAAAGGTTCAATTGCTGCAAGGAATCAAGAATGTATGCCATCAGCACAAAAGTTGTTCATAAATTCTTAAAACACATCTGCAAGGCATTGTTAGAAAACGGATTTGTCTTTCCTGTCAAAGGAACATCAGTCCCAAGATATAGGTAACTGTTTAGAGCGATTCAATGGGAGATCACATCACTAAGACTTTCAAAAATAAAACATAGTGAATTTTACTGTCCAAGCCATGGACAATCTCTGTGGCTAGAAGTTAAAACTTGGGTCTAAGTCGATACTTATTTGCAACTAGAAAATTATTACAGAGCCATTTCTGGATAAAGTGGCGAGGATTGGTCGTGAAAGAAACGTTGAGCGCCAAAACTGCCGAGTTGATCAAAACACTTTTTATAATTTTTAACTAAATTTATAAAAAAATAAAAATTTAACTAAATAATATTATTTGTCATCATTAATGAGAAATATTGCCTCATTGAAAGAATTAAGAATCAAATCTTTCATCAAAACGACCTGTTCTATTTTTAAATCAAAATGAAACCTTTCGTCAAAGGTACCACTGGTCTGGATCCTATCAACAAATAAATCGCTAATCGCATGAATGACATTTTGATTGACACAATAATATTTATTTTAAGGCAAATCCTAAAACAAAGACTCGCGTGGGACTACTTTACGCCCACGAATCATGTCCACAAAATCTAAAACAGTTTTTGTAATCATGGGAATTCTCCGAGCAATAAATTAATTTACAGGTGGGAGTAATTAATCCTTCAATGTTCGATTATTATATTCAACAAAGTTGTGGTATTTTGATTTGACAATTTTACCGCTGCCATAACGTGGAATCAAGGTTCAAATCAAAATCAGATATTCTATCATTCTTCTTGTTGTTTTTTTTTTGTTGTTGCTCTCCTCATTTTGTTTAAATTATATCCATCCCGCGGGACTTTATAATTGAATTAAATTCTTAACCTGCTTCGTTTATATTTAAGTGCCTACATAAAGCAATATCAAAAGTATGATGCCTCAACAAAGATTCCGTCATTTTGTGGGGCTTCCTGCCCCAGCATTTCTTCCGTCGTTTTTCACTTCCCTAATAGATGCTCCTACTTCGAGTACGAAGTTAACCAACCCAAGATTTTAAGAGCGCAATTCCCAAGTACTATAACTTGATTAATTCTAAAGGATTTCTTAAGTGCTTTTTGATGCTATAAAATATACATTAGCTTTAAATTTATACTCCATGGGTGATGTTTAAAAAAACAAAAAAAAAAAAACAACGGCGCGTCTATAAGCCGCCTTTATTATGCTGTAAAATTTATATTCACCGGGCCAGGAAGTTTTCAGCATTTGAAAAGCAAGAAAACAACGAGAATAAATTTTGAATGTCTCATTTGAGATATCTTTATAAATATTCTGGTATATTAACATTGTCGCATATAGGTATTATTAAAGGCACTAATATAAAAAGGCCAGATTGTGCTTTTGAAAAATAGTAATATAAAAATTGAAGTTCAATATTAAAGTATATATTCTGATTTTTGTAATAATTTATATATCTTGTTAAAGTACTTTTTTACAATCCAAAATATCTCCAAGCTTAATTATATGATATGACATTGCAGGACGATGTTTATTGATGTCTCTCTAAGGGTAAAGAATTTCCATATAATAGTTCAAATAGTGATAGAGATTCAAACGTATTAATTGTCAAGTTATAAATTTGATGTGAAAAGAATTAGTTGCATGGAGCCCCACTATATGATGTTACGTGTCCCATCTCCCCAAGCAGTCTCGGGTTCGAGCCTTGATGAGAATTGCATGATTGGTTTATTTATTTGTTTGTTTCAAGCACAACAAAAAAAAATAATGCGACGGAATAAGGGCTAGATGTACTACAGTCTGCTTGGATGAGAGTCGTTAGCTTGGGTCGGCTGTTGTCTTCAAAAATGGGGTCTTCAAATAACTGAGCACGAAACTCCCGAATTCGTTTGGTATAAGAGGTGTGTAGCCCAATAAAGCTAGAAAGATGGGGTATGAGTCCATGGGTTGCAGGGAGCAGTTACAAATAACAATCTAAGTACCTTTTATTTTATAAAAATTCTGTATAAATTTTTTTTCTTTGACTTAGTGATCCATGATTAATTATTTTAAATTTAAAAAAAAGGTAAAATCTTGTGCGCAGTTTCAGTAAGTCTAAGAGCCGCGATATTAAACTGCTAGAGTTCTTTTTTTTTCTTTAAACAGATGTTCATGTTGTGGCCATAAGGAACAGTGACGGAACATTAACATAAACAGTACTAAAATAGGAGAGATTGGAGAAGGGAACAGAAACACATTGATCTGCTGTCAGTTGGTTGTGGGACTTGAACTAGAAAAGAAATAAACTGAATTAATATATACATTTTAGTTTGTTCTTAATTATAATTATAATTAACAATGATATTTCTACTTTTGAATTAAGTAGGTCTAATTTTATTTTTTGTTCTTATTACTTTAGTGCATCACAAAAGTTTTATTCCTTTAATTCGTTTTAAGCTTGTCTGCCCAATTAAACCACTTTGGCTTTACTTGCGGCCTCTTGTCGAAAAATAGTAATATAAAAATTGAAGTTCAATATTAAAGTATATATTCTGATTTTTGTAATAATTTATATATCTTGTTAAAGTACTTTTTTACAATCCAAAATATCTCCAAGCTTAATTATATGATATGACATTGCAGGACGATGTTTATTGATGTCTCTCTAAGGGTAAAGAATTTCCATATAATAGTTCAAATAGTGATAGAGATTCAAACGTATTAATTGTCAAGTTATAAATTTGATGTGAAAAGAATTAGTTGCATGGAGCCCCACTATATGATGTTACGTGTCCCATCTCCCCAAGCAGTCTCGGGTTCGAGCCTTGATGAGAATTGCATGATTGGTTTATTTATTTGTTTGTTTCAAGCACAACAAAAAAAAATAATGCGACGGAATAAGGGCTAGATGTACTACAGTCTGCTTGGATGAGAGTCGTTAGCTTGGGTCGGCTGTTGTCTTCAAAAATGGGGTCTTCAAATAACTGAGCACGAAACTCCCGAATTCGTTTGGTATAAGAGGTGTGTAGCCCAATAAAGCTAGAAAGATGGGGTATGAGTCCATGGGTTGCAGGGAGCAGTTACAAATAACAATCTAAGTACCTTTTATTTTATAAAAATTCTGTATAAATTTTTTTTCTTTGACTTAGTGATCCATGATTAATTATTTTAAATTTAAAAAAAAGGTAAAATCTTGTGCGCAGTTTCAGTAAGTCTAAGAGCCACGATATTAAACTGCTAGAGTTCTTTTTTTTTCTTTAAACAGATGTTCATGTTGTGGCCATAAGGAACAGTGACGGAACATTAACATAAACAGTACTAAAATAGGAGAGATTGGAGAAGGGAACAGAAACACATTGATCTGCTGTCAGTTGGTTGTGGGACTTGAACTAGAAAAGAAATAAACTGAATTAATATATACATTTTAGTTTGTTCTTAATTATAATTATAATTAACAATGATATTTCTACTTTTGAATTAAGTAGGTCTAATTTTATTTTTTGTTCTTATTACTTTAGTGCATCACAAAAGTTTTATTCCTTTAATTCGTTTTAAGCTTGTCTGCCCAATTAAACCACTTTGGCTTTACTTGCGGCCTCTTGTCGAAGACACACGAGTATTGTGTTTGGAGCAGGTTATTGCTAGTGTACCGTTTCCTTCCCTCGGTTTTCTTTTTTTTATTATATTTTTTTGTTGTTATTATTTCTTTTTTTATTGCTGAGTAAGTGGCTTTTACCGACATTAGCTACAAAGGGTAATCGTGTGGCGCCCAAAAAATATTATCACCCACGACTATTCCTTTACTAAGCAGTTGGCAACCCTTGCCCTTGAGTCTGCGGAGGACGAAACGATGGTAGCAGCTCAAACTTTGCAGGCTACGTTTGATTGATTCTCGATGATTTGCGATCGCGAAAAAATGGTTCAGGAAATCTGTATAAAGTGTTGTATGCGAAGTAAAATAAAGGACTCCAACATAAGGAAATGTTGACTGCGACATTTGGTGAGTCTACTTCGAGTAGAAATAAGTTGTACAAGCGCTCTACAGAACACTGGGCAGATGTTGCTGATTTTGCCCACCGTGGACGCCGCAGCATGTCAACAACCGATGAGTAAAGCGCCACATAAGAGACGTTGCGGGTCATGTCGGCATTTCGGTTGGCTCATGTTATGCAATTTTTGCGGATGTCTTGGGCCTGAAAATTCGGCACCGAAGCTTGTTCTGAAATAGCTAAAATTCGACAGTGATAACCGTCGCCTTTGTCCAAAAACCATTTCCTGCTGCCAAAAATGATGGCGTCTTTTTCAATTAAAGTTGTAAGGATCGCTAGAACAGGTCGATGCAATACAAAAAAGGCGCATATCAGAAGTGTTTCGAGAACTGGCAAAAGCGTATTACATTTTTGAATTGAACAAAAAAAGATATTAATAGACTGATTAAATAGATTGATTGATATTTTACGAGACAAATTTCACATGTTTTATACAAACCTCGTATGTTCACTTCCTAACAAATTTCTGAACCTCCAAAGATTAGGGTAAGACAAGCCCGACACAAGTTTTCACTAACGTTAACTTATGTTAACTATACAAAATGATTCAAGTATCCAATAAATTGTTATTTGATAACGAAGTACATACTCTTCTAGCCAACGGCATTCCTGTGGGTAGGCTAATTGAAGTAATTTAGTACATAAGACAAGATATTCATCACAGATTGAAGTCAAGTTTCTCAAAAACTACAGCCGAAAAAAAAACGCATAGTCTTAAATAAAAGTATTTTTCTAAATGAGCACCTTGCTATATGCTAAGCTTCAATCCGAAAGTTGTTTTCCACAGTAAGGTGCCTTTGTGGTGTCGAACCTCTTATATGCGAGTTGAACAGAAGCTGGTCTGAGTTTTTTTTATCATGAATTTGTTAACTCAACTCAACCCATCTTGGCAGAATATCTGGGGGCTATTGAGTATTTGTTGTAGTTCAGTTTGGAAGTTAAACATTTTCGAACCGTGAGTATATAAAATATTATCAATATAAAAGAAACCAGATTGGACTCAGACTATTTACGATCAAGCTTAGTTCGGCTGTCCAGTAAGGTTAAATATAAATCAATTTACATGGAATAAAATCGAGTTTTTGAAACAAATATTTACGAGCTTGTTCGCAGCTTTACAAAAGCGCTCATTCCGATTATCGTCGTTTAGTCGCAAATAACACTTTTTTGGATGCTTTTGGTGTGCCCAGAGTCGATAATGTTGTCTTGGATCTTCAAAGAAATCATTTTGTACGGCCATTTAAAGTCACTGAAAGGGAACTCGTGTCGGACTTGCTTCATACAACTAGACATATACCTCTCTAGGCATTTTTATCTTAACCCATATTACTAATTGTTAGACTCATTTAACACCTCATTATACATATCATGTTGCTGGAATTGCCAAAAAAATTCTACACGCGCCTATACACTCGGTCAGAAGGTAAAAAAATCTTATAAAGTTTAATCCTGACGGTCACGATGGCTTGATCTTTCATTTCTGTAATTAAAAAAAAAGGGGAACTTATTTTGTCGAGACATCACAGCCGTACATATGGTGTTGTGGTGTGTGTGGCAATCTTCTTCTATTGCAGAATAGATTGGAGTTTATTGCGTATCAACAAACGTTTACGTGTACATGGAGACAAGATAAGACAACTTGAGACTTTCAAGTTTTCCATAAGCCTGAGCCAATCAGAAAACTTGAAACTTTTGTCATACTCGAGGGCGTGAGCGAAAGTGGTAGACAATTTGAAGGCGATGACACTTTGATCGAAGCTATCCGCAAAGCCTAATATGCGATTTCACTCGACCACCTAAAACAAATTTCGGATAAAATTATTCAAAATAGGGTTTATGTAGATCAATTGGTCGAAAACAGCAAAAAAAAAACAATGTTCAAAAAGAAATAAACCACTCCTTCGTTTCCTCTTTGCAAGTGCCTCCATTTTTATACCCATTTCATTTTAACATTACCAACATGCTATCCAAGACTCATATCCAATAGATAACCATGAGCACTGCAGCAAACGCATTTTTTTTCGAATGAATAACAATAATAAACCTTCGTAAAGGTGCACAAAACAGGATTTTCTGTTTACATTGTCAAAGATCAACAAACATAGGTACATACATGCCAACTATAGTAACTATCTCCTATCACAGATTCCGCTAATATAGCTTTTCAAAATTCAGATGTGAGGTAAAAAACCTCTTAGCAATTGGCATTTTCATTAATAATTACATTAACCCAGATGCAGAGTGAGCCGAAGATAATTGACATTTATTGCTTAGGCATGTGTAAACAGATTTCTTCAAACGTTTCACTCACGTTCACATTTCGATCGAATGAAGGGTGGTTTGGTTTGGATTTTTCATAGAATCAAAAGCTTCGATCCACTCAAGCGCGTACACATTCAAGAACATTTTGGCATCTTCCATGGAATGGGAATCCGAGTTAAAGTCGAATTCCAAAAATAAAGCAACTGAGGAATGGAGAAGAAGAATAAACTTCAATCGATGAAACCGCTCACATGAAAACTTCAAATTGCGAATAAGGATTCAAACATTTGGAACCATGATGTGGGTATACCATGCTTATTTGCTGCATTCATCTTTATATTTTTTTTTTATTATAATGTGCATTTCATTGCCAACGCGTTTCTAAATATAAACAATTTTATGTGCCCGTGACTGACGCACACTCGTATCGAGATAAAATTCTTTGCCTTTTTCTCCCGGAGTTGAAGATTTCTTAGAAATCGTCTTGAATACGATACAGATATTTTTGATGCATTTGATGTCATTTAAGAACGCTTAAATAATCTTTAGTTGCCTAAAGTTTTAGAATGTTTTACTTAAAAAAAAAAAAAAACATTTAAACAATGTCCTGAATGGGTACTGAAAAAGTGGCAGACGCCAGATGATGGCAGATTGCTGTAACGTGCTGACATTTGCATAAATAACACGTGCGCAAAGTATCAAACAATTACAAGATATTCACGAATTAAAAAAAAAATACAGCAAACATGATGGGCATCCTCGTATACACAGAGTAGTTCTCACATGTTTCCCGACAGCAAACAACCGTGTAATTACGACCCGTCCTAATTCATTTTTAATGACTGCGCTGATGAATTTAATAGCTTGTACAGAAATTAAGCTTAAAGGTGAATGTTGGAGCTTAGAAATTAACGTTGCAATGGTGGATTGGCATTAAGATGGAGCTTTTCATGTCACCGAGTTGTTAAGAAATTCTCAAGAATTAAATTGGTTTTAAAATTTTTTTTTTTTGCATTTCGACTTCAAGCATTAAATTAAATTCAACAGTTCGATGTGTGGGTATGTAATTAAACGCACATATTGTTCATTGAAATATTTTGCAACTTTTGAATTAAGACAAGTGTTTTAAAAAAAGTTCAAATTTATTTAGATGAAAATTCTGCTCTTATGAAACAAATAATGAATGCAAAAAAAACTATGAAATAGTATCCATTAAAAGCGATAACGAATACTCTAGCTATGATTCCATTCAAGTGGCAAATGAGCTTGCCTTTCTCGGGCCCGACGAAGACTTATTCTAGATCAAACTCTCCACGAAACTTACTTTTTTTCCAAAATATTTTCCTTTGATTCCATGGCTTTTCACAGCAAATCAAGTTACATGGTTTTTTGAATGCAATTTACAAGGGTTGTTATAATAATTCTCATTGAAATGTTCAGTCGCTTGACATTTCAGCCTTCTTCGTCTCTAATAAGGTATGAGGATATTTAAAGATCCACAGTATCTGACCCTAATCTCGCTATTTTCGGAGACAAATAATTTTAATTTTCAGAGGCTCCTAAAGGCACATATTGGTTGTTGCGCTAAGCAAACAACAAACAAAGCAAAGTCTCTATAAAAGGTTGCCTTTAGTTATAAGTTGTTTTTGATCTGATTAGATGACATGCTTCCTTAATGGCAAAGATTTTTGCCTGAAGGATGCTGGCGTCACTCGGCAATCTCAAGGCTATACATATATTCAGATCTTCTGAAAAGATACTTGCCCCGAATCCACAATTCATCTTTGAACCGTCTGTTTGGATTCTCACGTCTGAGATTAAATAAATGTCTCCACTATCCCAGTCCTCTTTTCTCGGAAGAACAACGTCAAAATCATAATAAGTTGGCGTATAGTTTGTCAGATTAGGTGAAAATTCCCTCGGTATTGATTCTAAGATACAGCTGTGTCCATACGGTTTTGAGGTCCAAATCTTAGATTATCTGAATTTAACTGCACTATGTGTAGGCAACAGATGGAGCATGACTGTCATGACATCCGAAGGAGTTGTCCTAAGGGTGCCTATAGTCCCTATGCATACTATTCTTTGTACTTTGTTGAGTTTTGCAATATTGTGTTTTTTCTAAAGAGCCGTCCACCAAACTAATTATCCGTAAGTGAGAATTGGACGTACTACGGCAGTGTACATCCACTTAACCATTTAAGGTCCTAAGTCCCACTTTTTACCAAAGGTTTTGTTACAAGCTATACATGCTTTCTTGACCCGTTGATTAAGGTTGATCTTCCAGCTGAATTTAGGATCTCGATAGACTCCTAGGTACTTTGCGCTGGGTAACAGAGACAGTTGTTGACCGTTTGGGCGGGAGAGGTTAAAAGTTGGAATTTAATTTTTCTTGCTGGAAAGCATCATTTCCGTTTTGCCAGGGTTAAAACTTAGGCCACAACTTGTAGCCCAGGTGTCAACTTTTTTCAAAGCAAGTTCCATGATCTCGCTGATCACGGTAGGAAGTTTTCCAAACATAAGAATCACCAAGTCATCCGCATATGCTACTACTTTAATCATCTCCCTATCTAGTTGTTAAATTATTTTATTCATGACAATAAGCCGGAGAAGAGGTGAGATAACGCCTCCCTGGGGTATTCCTCTGTTGGCTATTTTTAATATAGTACAGTTCCCTAACGTGGCCTCTATATTTCTGGTTCTGAGCATGGTGAGAATTCATTGACTGATGAATATCTATGCTCAGACTTGTTAAGGACGCATGAATTGTTTCCGAAAATACGTTACTTAAAGCAACTTCAATATCTAGGAAGGTTACTAGTGTAAATTCTTCATTTTTCAACAGTTCCCACCAACTCGTTTAGTGCTGTTTTTGATGATTTACCTCTAATGTAGGCGTGTTGCGATTTTGATAGACATGTTTCATTTTAAGAGTTTCGCATGTGATTGTCGAGAGTCCGTTCAAGTGTATTCAAGACAAAGGATGTGAGGCTTCTTGGTCTGAAGTCTTTCGCATTTTCATGTCCCCGTGTGCCTGACTTCAGTATGAAAACCACTCGCACTCGGCGCCGTGACCTCGTTATGGATACAGGAATGAAAATTGGCTTAAGCCACTGAATAATTACATCCGATACTTTTTACCTACGATAAATTAAACTGGTAAATCAGCTGCAGGCAAATGACCACGAAGGGTTTTGACTATTTATTTCTATGAGAGCTTCAGAAAAAATTTAAATCAACCACATGGACCTTATGTGATATTAAATTGTAAATTGCTTAAAAGTTATCAAAACAAACATGTTCCTGTAACGTAAATTGTGCCTCTGCCTGAACAATGCTTGAACGAAAGTCATTTAAGTGAATCCTACTATCTTTAAGCAGCACCATGTATAATCCGAAGCAATACTCCAGAAAATGACTCCTGGTCACTAATACACTTTCCTCAGCATTACATGTTCATCTGTTCATTAGAACTAAAGTTTCTTGCTTTTTAACTGAACCTTATAACACAATGTAGGAGTCACTTTCAATCGATGAAATCGAATCCTACAACAATGTATTTCTGCCAAATAAGTCCTCGTTTAGCCCATTGATGCATCTAGACGAGTGTATTCATGTACTTTTTTACAAGACAACCAAAAGTCTAAACCAAGGCTACTGTCATTACCAAGAAAACACAATCCCCCATAAGCACAGTAAAGTAATTAAGTTCAACCAGGTAATCTACCAGACCATTCACAAAGTCATGTAGGACATCAGAATGAACTAACTGACCTTTCTAACGTACGACTTTGTGTTTTTTTTTTTTTTTTTGATTTAGAGGAAAATCGTTCAACAAACGAGCTGGGGAAGGGTATAACCATCCGTCATGGAAAAGTCTGGACTGCGATACTACCACGAGCGTACTGGTTGTGGACGTTCTTTTGATGGATTTAAAAATTTCATTCACTGAGATACGTAGATAATTTTCGAACTCGAAATGCGCAGCACAAAATTTAAGGTGCTCAGGACTCTCTCTCAGTATTTTGAAAAGCTGGTCAGAGAAGAAGTTCACATTGCGCAGTTCATTTTGCCCAGAATGTTGTCAGCCTTTTGAAGGATGCAATTTGAAGATACTACGACAAACCTGGCTTCTCTTATTTAAGTGATTTAATCCTTTCCCAATTGCGCCAACATATTTATTATTAACACTGGTAAGATGTGCCATTGTAGCACACACAGCATATGTTCTTAGTTGTCCTTTAATCCACATGCTATCATTAATGGTTTCTTTAATTATAGTAATCTCTCGGAAATATAACAATTAGAAACTAATTTTCGTTGTGTTAGGAAAATTTGCGTGAATGCTTTCGCTTGCGTGCTTTTAAGGATATCGGATTGGATGGTTTTTACGATCGAGAGAAAGGTCACTATGTTCGCACGATTCGAGCCCAGAGAGATGAAAAAGTGGCAATGACGACGGATGGGTTTGGCTGATAACAGTTTGCAATAATCCGACGACGTAGACCCGGAATGAAGTAATGTATTTTGTTTTTTTTTTTGTTGTATTTTGAGTGTCCATAAAAGCAGCTATTAAAGCGCGAACGTGACCAAGTTGAAAGTGACATAAAAACTACAAATCTGCTGAAGCGTGTATACTTTTGAAAATTGATTTTTTATTTCATGGCAAGATTTAAAGGCGGAATTTTAGTCTCGAAGCTCTTAAAGATGTATGGTCATGTAATTTATTAAAAAGCAAATTTTTCGGCGTATTTTAATAATTAAGAACATTCTTTTGCTAATTTGTTGAATAAAAGGGTCCAAACTTATGAGGGTCAATCGGCTTCTCATTATATTGTTTCTAGCTTCTTGAAACCATCGGCTTTTCTTTAACTATATGCATTTTTTACTGCATATTTCATCAATGAAAAAAGGCACTGTCCTCGTTTCTTGAAGTCTCGCAGGTGTATAAATACATGTTGCTGCAGCTGTATATGCTGAATGCTAAAATTTTGGAGTGGTGGCATTATTTGCCCATTTTTCTTTCTAGAGGCCATTGGTATGCTTCCAAAAACATGGAGCTACGTGTTACTCAACCCATCCAACAATCAGCAATATAAAAGAAGATGAAGGAGTTTATGTATGCATATTCTTATGATTATAATTGGCAGAATTGGAGTCCTTTCTTTACCTCAAGCTCATTTCACCTTATCTTTAAGTAATATAACAGAATAGGAGACCGACAAGTGCTTTATTGACAAAAGAATGACACAATACAAAGAGCGGCGAACGGTACGATTCCTCGGTATCCACAAACTTATAACTCAGACATTTATCGCAACGCAGGTTCATTTTACAACTGAAAAACTGTACCCCTGAAGCCCTAAGATTATGGCACTTTGCTCATTGATAAAGACACCCACGACTAATTAGGTGCACAAATGCCAATTGTTTTGTGATCGAAGGTCTTTAAAAAAATGAGAGGTTGCACGAGCGACTTTTGAGGCTATTCTAGGTTGAATTCTTGCATTTGCCCAAACCAAAATTTGTTATATTTCACGTTTAATCATTGTTGAAGTCCTTAGATCCAGTCTGTTAGGAACTCCGAAGTCCAAAAGCGAATTTTGAAGCAAGTGCCGCAACTTCTTCAGGATTGGACAACATAAAGGAAAGAGAAGGAAACTTTAAGTGGTGATTCTCAGGTATATTTAAAAAAAAATTTTCTGCAGTTAGGGTCTGTGTCCCATGCTGATATCACTTGTCGATGATTTAAGAAAACGCTTACTTTGTTAAACCTTGACCCATGCTAACGAAAACTTCTCTGTTTTTACTAACGATAAAAACTTCGTTAGGGTTATTGATTTTAGAAGACATACTATGCCTTGTCACTTTGTTAAGGCAAACGCCTACGGTATAATTTAGCAGTATGCACACACGATGTTGCAGATGTTAAAATCTGTTATCCAGCTTGTAAAGGATCTTTAAAAACTGATCTTTTCATGCTTACATATGCATGCAGTCTTTTTAAAGTTGAATGTGTATGCAACTGAGAAAGCACCACCTCAACTTTCCTCTGCAAGTTGCAAACCGTGCTCAACGAAATCTACACAAGCTGCATTGACCATCTTCTCTGTCAATATTCCGCCCTATAGTAAATTTTTGCACTGAGGCATAAGTCCTCGAAAGGCTTAGCAGAGACAGGCAATTATACCAAATTTCGTAGATCCATAAAGTGCACCATTCGTTTCACGAGATACAGGGATTAACAATCGGTTAAATGTTAATTATATGGTCACGAGCCGCGACCTGTGACTTCGTCCGCGTAGGTTTCGGGTACATTGATAAGTTGTAGGACTCAAAACGGTCTACTCACTGCCCTATGACATCAAAACGAAAAAAAATCCTGCCTGCTGATAACCACTCTGACAGGTTGAAACTTATTTTAAATATATTTTTTAATCTTATTTTAACAATTGGTTCATTGAATTAAGCATATAAAGATATGTCTCTGTTGAATTTTTAATAGAAGGTTTCTAGTTCTAAAACATTTCTTTAGAAAGCAAGTAAATATCTCTTCGCATCGCAAAAACCTGCAGCTTTTTCAATCACTTTACTTAAATAATTGGTCACTACGAAAGACTCTTTTATTTAAATGTGATAAGTTATAGCCTTTGTTCATTCCGAAGTTCCATTGTAAGTATTGGTGAAAGAATTTTTGAAATCGGATACCTACAAACTTGCAAACATCAATATAATATTAGTTTCGATAAGTAAAGATATGTTTTAACAACTCCCCATTTAGGCACTTTATTTCTTGCACTTTCATCTTTCACTTGAAGCACGTTAATTCGGAAAACATCCGTACGCTTTGTTTTTGCGACATCTTGCAAGTTTCCCTTAATATTGAATAACGGGATACAATTTCTAATGATCTTTCCAAGCATTCTATTGACGCCTAAAATCCTCATAGAACTAAACGTTATTGACAGACTCTTCACACGGTAATATTTTATATTTGCTTCTCTTGGACGTTTGAATGTAATAAGCCACTGAACTTATTTTCTGGCCTAAGGCAGTCTGCATTTAATTGGCATCCACGTACCTCGCCGTTCGCTTGATGCAGTTCTAGTTGCCTTTGATGTGCCAAATGCCAAGCTTAACTTAAAAAGGAGCCTGCCCTTGAATTAATTTTGCGAAAAAACGTATATAAATAATTGTGCACCATCTTGTGCTAATAATAATAAAATATTTTTAATTCGTAAGGTGCTCTCTCGTTCTTACCGTGTTCCGTTTTACGACTTTATGACACTATAAACACAAAAAACAGACAGCAGACTGTGTAAACAGCAGTCCTTGTGAGGAGACTTTTTTTCCCCTGATTACATTTTAACATCAGACAGATGACAAAGTACAATTGCGATTGCTGCCCGACAATTCCAACTGTTGTTGTATATTCAATTAAGGCCCATTTCCTTCGTCCTTCTAGCAACTTTATGGTAAATACCAACCAACAAAAAAAAAAAAACAAAACCACAAAGATCCCCTCTCAACTTATTTATACTACCTTATCTTAAATATCTCAATTAAGCCATCTGAAGGCAAAACTCCATTAGAGGACCTGATCCCTAAATTAAACACTTAAGATCATAACGCTTAAGCGTAAAATTCTCAACGAATCCTTAATTTGTTTGCTCAAAAAGAAGCATCACTCACTAAATTGCCAAGTCTCGTGTAATTGCTGCAGATACCTTTTGTACTTCAATTAAGTTTTGTATTCCAAGTCGGCTAAGCTTGTGCTATAGTTGCACAAAACGACCCCGAATTTCAAATTACAACCCATCCCCGAATCCTAATTAATTTACACACCCACACACTCGCACGCACTTTCTAATAGTTAAGCACAAATACGTACGTAGCAAGTAACATCTAATTGAGGCTCTAGCACAGGCATAATATTGACATGGTGGAGAAGAGGACCAAAACAATATGACTGACAGTGTGTCGGGCTCGGGCTCGGGTTCCGGCTCCGGCTCTAGAACATGACAATTTAAGCGACGGAGACGCGGCAACAAAACAGGCAAAACCTTTTTGCAGATATCCCGGGCAAAGGTGAATGTGCGCTTTCTGCTCTTAAATGGAGATTATTATGTGTACAGTTTACAATTAGGAAGCATTCCAGGTTTGAGTGTTATAGAAGGTCAGGTGACTGTCATTGTGTGTGCCTGAGGGGTTAAAAAATCTACGAGGCGTTTAAGGGTGGAATTTAATTAGAATCACCATGGCTAAGGACACCTGGAGTATGTAATTGTCATTCAAGACTTTTGCAAAAGAAGGAATTCAATAATGCTTCGAATTGAGTATACCATTGAACTGACAGTTCAGCTGACAAGCTGAATGTTACAAGTCAAGCTGTAGATGTTACAGTTTGGTTACTTCCAGGATTGCAACATTTCGTTGATGTAAGGCAAGTGGTTTGTAGACCTATCTAGAATGTATCCATTTCTTGTGAAGGAAATGATGGCTCACCAATACTTCACTTGTACGACGCTGTTCAATGATATAGCAAGTAGGTCATTGTAAGAGTCGTTGAAATCAACCTTTCATTAATGGAAATTTTAACAGCTGCATTCTTTTCGATGAACATGTTAGAGTGTCACAGTGCCTGAAATATTTACGATGATGGCGTGGACTTTACAGCTTTTTAACTAAGCATGAGCTTAATTTGAAACGGAATGGTTTTTGAAGCCATTTGAAATAATGTCTTTAGATTTTGGATTTAAAAGCGTTGAGTTGAATGTGTTGCCCAGGAGGTCCTTAGGTTTTTGTGTATGCATCAGGTTTTTCAATAAGGACATGACTGTTTCGTCACAATTGACAGAAATGATTAAATATAAATGCCGAAGTTCTTAGTTGCAATTTTATAAGCACAGTCGCAAATTTTCATGGACAACTTCGTGCCTTAGAGTATTAATTCCAGCAATCGTATTGATTTTTTAATGTTGAGATAAAGAGAACCAGTATCGAAGGCGCAATATTCAAAATAAGCCAAAACAGTCGATTTCGCAACCGTTAATAGAAAAAGCGAATCTGTCAGTTCATATTGTCTCGGTCAACGATAATATCGTTCGCCGGATCAGGATCAAATTATTTAAACGCTGTCTTGATCATTCGAAGCACCGAAACCTCTCTGATTGTGTTCAGCTATGGGCTTTTTAGCTTTATTTATTTTTCAAAAAGCAAAATATGCACTACAGAACAGCAGAAACCCCATATTTTGCTAAAGAGACTCCATCATTGCAACTACGAAAACTGATATTAAAGTGTGGGTTTCACGGAGATAGTCCGATTAAACCGATTTCTCTATCTATAAATTTTGGTGTTTCATGTTAGACAGTTGCTCACGCAAATGAAGGAGAGCTCGGTGATTGGCCCATCGATTCCACGTTTGCCCATTTCAAGTCCAATTTTGAACTATAAATTTCGTGGTCTTGCTTGTGAAAGATTGGTGGAAAATTGGCTCTAAAAATTCAAATATCATACATTACCCAATATTTAAATACATGCGGATCATGCACTTTATACTTTACATTTGATTTATAATCTTTACATAAAAATTAATTATTGTATTGTATTGGCAACTAAGTAATTGCGGATTTCACTCATAGATGGCTCTAGTTGAATTTTTAGCTTTGCTGATGTAGTCGAAATGTAAACACATTTTGTTATTTGATAGTTGGTACTTCAACTGTCAATCATTAAAAAAAAAATTTTTAATCGGTTGTGTTATTTTTGTTTGGCGTCTGTTGTAAAATGGAAAATCAAAACGAACATTTACGTCATAGTTTGCTTTTTTATTTCCGGAATGAAAAAAACGCATCGCAAATCACATCAAAAGTTAAGTGCTGTTTATGGTGACGAAGCTTTAAAAGAACGGTGGTGTCAAAATTGGTTTGCCAAATTTTGTTCTGGGGATTTTTCACTCATGGATGAAAAACGCTTTGGTCGTCAAGTTGAAGTTGATGAAGACCAAATCAAAGCTAAAATCGATTCAGATCGTCACAGTACAACACGTGAGATTGCAGAGAAGCTTCATGTATCACATACATGCATTGAAAAACGCTTAAAACAACTTTGCTATGTACGGAAACTCGATATATGGGTTACTCATGAACTGAAAGAAAATCATTTAACACAACGCATTAACATCTGCAATTTGTTAAAGAAACGTAATGAAAATTATCCCTTTTTAAAACGGTTGATAACTGGTGACGAAAAATTGGTTGTTTACAACAATGTCAACCGAAAAAGATCGTGGAGCAAGCCAGTTGAACCAGCTCGAACAACATCAAAAGAAAAAGATCAGTTTGGTGGGATTACAAAGGAATTGTCTGCTTTGAACTTTTACCACCCAACCGAACGATCAATTCAGATGTCTACATTGAAAAACTAACAAAATTGAAAAATGAAGTTAAAGACAATCGGCCCGAATTGACAAATCGAAAAGGTGTTGTATTACATCATGACAATGCAAGGCCACACAGATTTTTGGTCACTCGGCGAAAATTACTTGAGCTTGGTTGGGAAGTTTTGCCACATCCAGCATATATTGTCCTGACCTTGCATCATCTGATTACTTTTTAGTTCGATCTTTGCAAAACTCCTTGAATGGTAAAATTTTTAGTTATAATGATGATGTCAAATCGTACCTGGTCCAGTTTTTTGCTGATAAAAACCAGAAGTTTTATAAACGTAAAAGGTCATTGCTCAAATGGCAAAAGGTCAGGGGCTCAAATGGGCAACACACTACAGAACAAAAGTTATTTCGATACATGAAAAATTTGTCTTTTATTTTCTTAAAAAAATCCGAAATTACTTAGTTGCCAACCTGAGAGAACAGTTTTCAATGTTAGCCCAGTTTTGATGCGGCAAGTGATAATTAATTTGAAGATTCTGAAATCAGAATCTTTGAAGTTTCATTTATTTTATCTATTTGCGATTTTAATCAGAGAGAGATTAATGGTAAAGATCTACAGGAGAGAAGCCAATGTCGATATTATCCAGAGAAAAGCTAAGTTTCTTTCCATAAGAGCTATTCTGTGGACGTAATGCTAGAGATGCTAAGTTTCCACATGCCATTTATTTAAGTTGTAACTTATGGCAATTTTTTGTAAATTTTTCGTCCGTTATCAGGCTGCTAAAGCTCAAATAGAGGAGCGAGGACGAAGACGGTCGAGTAAATTATACCTTTTAACCTTATTATTTTTAGCTCACCGGAACATAGTAGGACTGATGTTCAGTTGCTGATATACTTTGACACGTTGAGTTACTCGGGATTAAGCGCAGCTGAAATATTCTGCGAACGAAAATTCTGTAAGAGCTTCATTCAATTTGGACGCAACCCTGCAATATTTGGGAATATTATTAAAGCGTAGATCGAGCAATTTCGTATCGGATCATAATACTGATTACCTGCCAATTTTTCGTTTGTATAAAAGCTGCCAGCGATTCAAAAGAAACCAAAAGATGGCCATTACTAAATTCAGTCGATGGCATTATTACTTTCATAAAACAATATTGAACTTTATCTCACGCTTTTTACGGTTACAGTACTTAGCAAATGGTTAAAAAAAAAGAATTTCAAAATTCTGAATGAGAAAATAAAATCCATATGAAGAAGAATAAGTAAAAAAATTATTTGTGCAAGTTCAAACAAAATATTAACAATGGTTTTATGAGTACAGTATTATATAGTAACTGATATTTCTTAATTTTGCAGAATGAAGCTGCATGCGGTTTTAAAATGCGTTCAAGTTTCTTAAGCTGATTTCACATTTTTCACTTTTTCAGTACCATTTACCTTAAAGGAATTAATAAGTAGGTGCTGTGCAATTTATATCATTTATTAGCTGGCATATTCCTCATCTAATTTTCAGTCAAACATTTTTATTACCTTTCCATTTATAACGATTACAGTGTGTTACGGAAATTAAGGGTCATTTGGGCTTGACATTTAAACAATTGCAGACCACCGCCTCGTTACATAAAATTTGGTTTAAACAGTCACAACACATAATTTTCTAAAATCACTTTCTCGCTCTCCTTTTCTAATTCAAATTAAATTCCAATTCATTAGCATCAACAATGTAATATAAAACCAACCAATAACCTACCCGACAAGAAAAGAGAATGCTTTTCCAAAACCATAAAAAAAAACATCTGTGGATCCATGATGCAAGAAAGTACATTTTTTGATTCAATTCACCACAATCTGCAATGTTAGTGTCGGACAACATGCATAAACGTCGAATGTATGCAAATATTTAAGATTAAGTGTCGAATTTTACGATCAATCAGAGTTGGAACATGGTTAAGTAAAAAAAAAAATCCTCGCATCTAAATACATCATTTCTATAAAGAATTTCAATAGAATTAATTCAACTTGTATCGGTTCCTAATCGGCTGTTAAAAATTGGGGAATTAATTAATATCTGGCTCGGTTATGCCGCCACCTGACGACCATCGAATTCGAATAATGGTTATCTACTCGTAAAAATGCGCTCACTTAATCAAACCAAAAAAATAAATATCATATTAAACGAAACGTCCAGACGCTTTTTATGACAAAAGATGAGCCAATTAAAATCCAGTAAAACCCAAATATTCCCAAATCAAGTTTCATAAAATTTATACGAGTATGTATAGTATGCCCGCCTGACCACGACCACCATCATGGTGCCAGGGCTCCATTTCGTCGACCAGTTGTGGCACTTATCGAACTGTCAATATGATTTATAGAAAGACAAAAAAAAGAGGAAAACAAAATTAATTTTATAACTAAGCACGCGAGTTTGAGTACGCAATACAATTTCCATTTGAAAATCGATCGTCCTTTTTTCTGTATCCCAGCGGGTTCCATGGTGTGTGGTCGGGTAGGGCATTACGCATCATTTCATTGCTGGATCACTTTTACCTTGTCAATGGTGAAATGTCACACGTTTTTCCTTTGGAAATGCAGATGCAGGTTCACTAATCGCCCATTGATAGGAGCTGAAGTTTTATTGTTTACAATTTTAATAGCTTCCTCTCCGTGTCTTTCGGATTGTTTGAAATGGTACCATTAAAAAATATATGTAAACTAGAACTGAATGCCAATTGCTGATTCATGTATCGTTAAGACTCTTTGATTGGCATTAAATTCAAGTCAAAGAGGAATTTATTGTTCCACATTTTGCGACTTCAAATTCTTCGAGTCTTAATATCACTGGTCATTTAATAACCCGCCACGTGCGTACGTTTTATGCGTTTTTTTTTTATGCATTCTTCAAGAGAATACACGCGCACCCACTGAAGGCATGAATATAAATTTATGAGAATTTGAAATGTTCAGAGCTAATTGAGTGAAATTTAAGGGCATCAGCTAAATGCTTTGAAGTCTTCATGAATTGGTGAGTACTTTGATAAATGGATTGCCGGCCATCTGAGAGACTTTTACTTACGTAAAATTACCATGCGAAGGACTCACTAATTTAAGTGGCGTAACGATGTTGATCGCCTGTAACATACATCCAGCTTAAGAATTGTACATTAATAAGTATTTATGTCGATTTGAATTGATTTACGAGGGAATCGTGTATCACCCACGGTATATGGGAGGTTTTCAAAGTCTTTTTGATTGTAAATATGGCAAGGAGTGACTTTTGCCCACGTAAATGAAGTTATGTGGTTTAATGGATTCAGTGATATTTAAGCCCTTTTAAAGAAGGGAGCGTCAATCGATTTTATAAATTACAGGCCGATAACCCCTTTAACTTTCGCATCAGTACTGTTCAATTCGGATAACAGGAAAAAAAGTGTTATATATTTGCTCTCAAACTTTTTGCAATCTAGATGTTAAGAAGCTGAAATCAGGCATATGTGTTTATACAACAAAAGCTTTTGACATGGTAAACCACGAGATATTGCTACGCAAACTTGAAAAGTCTGGGCTTTGGGAATTTATTCTGAACTGGTTTTGGTCCTACCCTACAAATGGGTCGCAAATCTTCATTGGGACCAATTCTATTCATGATATACTGCGTTTGCGAATGATATGAGTTTCGTTTATGGCACAGTCAGTGCTCTGGATCTGGATTCAGAGATTTAATGGGACCGGCATTTATAACGAATTACTTAGGTTAAGTTTTTACATTTGCTATTACCGTGTTTATGTAAGCTCCAGATTTTCAAAAATGGTAACTCCCGCATTGAATTTGCAACACAGATAATTTATCTTGTGATTTGTATCGTAATATTAGCTACAGTGTTACATGCTTTCAAGTTTAAATATTCGGACCTTTTACTTGGTTCAAGAATGAGTTTTAGAAGACACGTCTAAAATGTAAAAGAATTCTTTCGGAATACTCCTAGAAATTTATATTTTCTCCATTAAGTTTGCTCCACTGAAGTTTTAAAAAAAACTTTCAATAGTATTTCTGTTTAAATACATCAACGTGAAATTGCTTGCTGCGGTGGAATCCGTTCAGAAACAAGTCATAAAAGAACATGTCAGAAACGTCGTCTATACCACTGTTTTCGTCGCTTCTGACATCTGAAAATTCTTCCAGTCCGTCATATTGTTTTATTTTTAAATTTATTGGCAATTTTGGTTTACGTTGAAATTTTGCAAATCTTGTATCTGATCCAAATGTTCTCACTACCGCGTGTTTTTAAATCAATGAATGGTTGGTCAATGATTTATTTTTGAAATCTTCTTCATGTGTTTAAATGGCAATAAAATAATTTTTGAATAAAATATAAATGTCAGTTATATGATCTTATACAAAAAAAGAACAGTATGCCAAGTTCTATTATGGAGTTTTAAAATGCAGCACCAATGTGCTCCAAAATAAATCAGCCTACCGAAAAATTATGCTTTAACTGTTGCAAATGTTAGTTTGTTAGTTCTGTTTCGTCATTTTTAAAAAAGAAAACAGGAACGCTGTGCCTCTCAAAATCGTTAAGCACTTGTTAAGCACTCGTAACTATGTTCTGGACTTATCCATCAGTGATTTTCGCCCATCATGAATTTGGGTCGGAATATCGCCGTTGACCATTGCACATTAGTCTCGGCACAGTTTAGTAAAATAATTGAAGAAGTTCCCTTACAAAGTCCATCAGCCACTGTCAGTAGACCACAATTTCGAAGTGAAAGTTTTTCGGCCGAAAGTCATCATAAGAGGTGAGTTTAAATTTTATCTGAACGTTACGTTACAGCTTCTGGGATACGTTGACGACATAGCTATCATCTTTCGTTCCCAGCGTGCTGTAGTTGGTCTAAGAATCAATGAAGATAAAAGAAAATACATACGAACATCATCTCGCCCAAAACCAAAAGATTGCCAGCAACAATTTCGAGGTAAGAATGGATTTCATCTACCTCGGAACTAATATACCACTACAAATGCTTCGCTGCTGCTTCGGTTTGTCAGAAAACTAGAATCTAAACTCCTAACACGAACGACAAAAAATTGCGCTACAGGACCTTGATTTTGCCACTCTTACTTTATGAAGATGAATGCTAGATGATAAGCAAAGCAGCTGAGCAAATATTGTTATCCTTCGAAAGAAAAATCGTCGGATATCTGTTCTTAACTGCAATAACTGTGAACTCGGATATAGTCCGAGAAGCAAAAATCCATCGGCTACACTGGCTCGGCCACATCAATAGAAAAGACAATAATGTTCTAGCCAAGAGAGTCTTCGAATCCAAGCCAGCAGGCTCAAGAAGAACGGAAAGATTGAACCTCCGTTTCAAGGATTAAGCAATCTCAAATGCTATGACAAAAAGTTTGGTCTAACCAACTGGAAGCAGCGTGTTCAGGATCGCCGGGACTGGAGAGAAGCTCAGTTTCATGCACTGATGATTCCAGGATCGCCGGCCTCTTAATTAGTAAATTAAAGAGAACATAGTATCAGCAGAAGTTCTCGCCAAAACGATTTTTAATGTGGAACAATAAGAGGGGGCAAACTCGCCGATATAATCTTGAAAATGTAAAAGAAAAAACAAGAAAGTTCAGGCGAACATTTGCAAAAATAAATTTTAAAATTATTTCATTTCATCAAATTTAAAGATATTGCAAGACAATAATATAGGGGCAAGTGTTTTTGGATCACCCTGTGTTAAAATTACCTTGTTAAATATTGAGTTCAATGTTGGCTCATTGCAAAGAATTATTTGGAGGCTTATTGTTAAAATCAAATATTATTTTGTTATAATATAAATCGATCATATTCCAGAACATCCATCCTGGTCTCTTCTTTTTCGAAAGCGTTGTTTTAAGATCCGTTTAAAAAACCGAAATCTCGTAAAAGACACATTCTTTTAATTTAATTGAGACATGTTTTCATACTTTTTAGAAGCTAATTTCTTTTCTAATTGACTTAGAATTCAATTTTTAATACAGTATAGCAATACAATATTTCAAATAAAAGTGCAAAATCATAAGGAAACGTAGTTACGTTTTTTGCTGCTTGGTAACGTTTATATAAAAAAGAAAGGTTCTTGTTTAATGAATTCCAGCTATATCCATAAGAACGTGATGTTTGCCAAATTGTTTTTAACAGGTGAGGAAAGACGCTGACACGAACAATTTTTCATTTTATTTTTTGTTGTAATACTCGTATCTTAATTAATTTAGTTAATTTTAATATTTAATCATTCTCTAAACAATGTTAGCTATGATTTGTCGAACAAAAATTCAGTCTCAGCATTTAAGGGGTGTTATCTTTATTATTTTTTAAGGTTCTTCTTCTTCTCTGAAATAAAAATAAAATTAATATAAATAAAATAATAAAATACATATAATAGAAAAAAAACTAAAATATTTTTTAATTGTCTGGATTTTTATTATTTCAATTTCTATATATCGAGTCGTCCACTCCAGCCAGCTCGGTGTCTAGCTAGAGGTCTCCAAGTTTGTACTTCAAGTTGGTTGAGCTTTCCGGGCCGGAGCATTGGTGTCCATTCTCAGACGTTCGACCTTAATCGTTTTTTATCGCTGTACAACCCATTTAATCGTCGTTACATCTTTTCTTTCAATCACCGTCGATGCAGACGGGACCATAGGTCACACGCAAAAATTTTGTTGTGAAACAACCTTAGTCGTACTCATCCGTTCTTAATTTACCATGTTTCTTCACTATAAAGGATTACAAGGGTGTGAAAGGGTGATACCTTTGTTCTTCGAGAAAATGAAAAAAATTAACAAAAAAAAATTAATTTCTCGAAGAAGTTTCAAAACTAAGAACTATCGACCATACACCCGAAAGTAACCGTAACAAATTGGATTGTGTCTCGCGTACTACGTATGCTTAAGGGAAGTGAGTTTTCCTGCTTGATGGTATAAACAAGAAAACTGACTTTCTGTATCACGAAAAGAATATTTCGGTGAAATTAGTACATGTGAGCGAGATGAAGCAGAAAACCTGATTTTTTTTTAAGCTATGATAGACTTTTATTTATTTATGTAAAGCTTTTGGCCAGCGATTAACTGCGCAAGGAAGCTTATACTTTGGCAACAACTGCCCGAATATGGTTGTCCAGCTAATTGTGGAGTCAAATCAAGTTTTTCTAGTCGCTTCTTTTAAAGCACAATGCATTTGGATTTATTTGGATGTAGAAAAATTTTATTGCTGTCCGACTAATATTTCGTCTAATATTTTCAAGATCACTTTTAAGTCTCCTTGGTCGTTCGAAGCTTGATGCTCAGGTGAATTTTAAAACTTTTAGTATAAAGATGCTTTGATGAGCTGCGTTAAACATTTGGCAGCTCACTTATGAACATAATAATTCTTTAGTTGATTTCAGCCTAGGTTTTGCCCTCGTTAACTGCCAAACACATTTTTGCCGCTTCCGTTTCAATACTCACAAAAGCTGTGTATCATCAGCACATGCGGTTAGTTGAACAACAAGTAGAGCCAACCTTAATGTAGTAACGTGAATTCTGCACAAATAGATGAGCTTAGCATGAAAGCGAAAATTACACAGCTCGTCGCTGAAGATGTTGTTACATGCAACCTTGAAAAAGATGAAATTGTAGTGGGTGTCAACCTGCAGCTTCTGGGTTTTTTTCAAGATCTGCCGTTTCGTGTTTATTTTGTCTATGCCATACTTGTAAGTATCAAGTTGTTGAGATACGGCGTTAGACGTTCACATTATATGGCAGAGAAGATCTTATGGACAAGGTTAAGGAGACTGATACCTCTATAGTGTTGAGAGGCTCCTTTCTTCAGGTTCGGGCTCTGAGGTTTCATTCATCTTTTATGCTTTCTTCCGAGCATATGCTGCAGATAAGTTCCTGCATTCTTCTAACCGTCCTTAAGCCGCCCGCTCTAACAGCTTGATTATCGTCTAAGTAGGATGGAAAGCATTGTTGGTCAGCCTCGTGTTCTCCGATTGGTTCAGCCTGGCTGACATCGGAATTTTATTCATCATCATCGCGGTTATACAGTCTGCAAAAATGATTCTTCCATATCCTCGGCATTGACTGGAATTCTACTATCGATGTTTCCATTTCGATCTTGGCAGGCTTCGGTTTTGGGGTCTTTAATTCTAAAATAATCGTTCGATCTGTTTCTAGAATTTTCGAAAACCACTTTTGTTTCCTTATCTTACAACATCCTCGATCACACACTTCTCATACTGTTCTTTTTGAGAAGCCGGTGTTCCTCTCTGGTCTTCTATTCGTAGATATCGTCCTACAGTTCTGGTCCTACAGTGTAGTGGCGCTTTGTATGCCTTTTATTTGGCTGCATGTGCCTGCTGAAACTCATGTTTCATGTCAGAGCGAAACTTGAGAACTTACTAAACTAATGCGAATATATTTTTGTGAAGATTTGTGACCACAGACAAGACCTGAATCCATCACTTTGATTTTGAGTAAATGCAACAGCCTCTGAGCAAAAAATAAATAACAAGTCATCGCCAATACACAAACGTACAAAAAGTTGCAAGCTCAACGCATTGAATCATAGAGAATTACCTGCAAAGGGGAGCCTTTGTACGCAGATTAATTTACGATGTTACTTCATTTCTCGAATTTCTCGAATACACATCCTCCATCCTGGACAATAGAGACTTCTGAGCCTCTTCCCGAATTAAAGAGCAGCTTGAGCATATTGGGACTGTGCAAAAAATATATATAAATTAGACTTTTAAATGTAATGCTTTATTATAGGGTCCTAAGTCAATAAAGAGAACACTACAACGAATGAGTCATCATTATGGTAATTCAAATATATGTACTCACTTATCAGATTATAAAATAAAAGTGATTGCAGTAATGACACTTTTTCCGTTTTCTTTTATTTATTATAAAATCATGCAACACGAATTAACTTTGTTGTAGATAAAAACCATTTGATATCATATTTACCGCAAAACAACCCCCAACCAATTGATATCATCATAATTGTTCACGAACCCCACGGAAAATTGATGTCAATGTCAGTGTAGTCGATTTGTTATACATTATTGGGGGTCATGCAATGCAAGGCGTTAACTTTTATATGTGAGTCAATCCCTTAACGCGATCTACAAGGATATGCGTGCCAAAGGGTTATCATGTCAATGTTTATGTTTGTTTTTATCATTTATGAAATAGAGTAATTTGATGGTTGGGTTGGGCTCCACATTAAAATGGAAAAGAAAGGCAATGGTAAGCAATTGCATCCGTGTGGGAGTTAAACAATACTTTCACTAGATATTCTTTATGATTGTGAAAAATGAAATACAAAAGCCTTTAATTGAGAGCTTTATTATAATAACCAAGTTCCGAATTCTTTATTTTAAAGCATAAGGTCTAGGCTATGGTACGTAAGATTACGTTCAACAAGGGGGATTCAACTTGCACCAATTTCTGCAAAAATTGCTTTTCTGGAATGGTTGAATATTTATGACTAATCTTTGATGAAACTTGTGTGTGCGATGAGCAATATAAGTTACTGGGAACAGTTTGAGCTCACAATCCCAAGTATGAAAGTGGTTCTGCAGTAGTTGACCCATTATGAGGACGACAAGAGAAAGAGAAATTAGTTGGTCTTAAACTGAAGTTGGCAGCAATGAAAATTTGTATGAACGCTGATGGATCGTACGTTTGAACAATGTTTATTTTCCCTCGAAAATGAATGAAAGCTGAGCTCATGGATGAAATACCACCTAATTCATGGGGCGAGTGTGACCAAATTGGATGAATTACCAAAGACTTATTTTTAAACTGGTTCAAAAGGTTTATTGAATGGTCTCAGGCAACGAAGGATCAACCGGTTTTGTTACTTCAAGATGGACATGCAAGCCACGTTAAAAGAAGTCATAGACGTAGCGAGGGCCAGTGGTGTGGAAATGCCCACCACATTGCAGTCATTGGTTGCAACCCTTGGACGTTGCTTTCATGAAGCCCCTGAGTACATACTATGGAGATGAAGTAACAGCTTACAAAAGACTGTAATATGGCTGGTTAATTCAAATGTATTCGAAGACCATGACTTTTTGCCATGCCAAACCACGGACATTCCAAATGAGGAGGAGTTTCCACTTTAAGGTGAAACCACTCTTGTCGATCTATATTCAGTACTTACAAGTTAATCAATAACCACTGATCCACTGATATTATCTCCAAACCCTGTTTCCCAAACCTTTGATACCAGAGCCCGCAATGACCAGGAAGGAAGAATATTCATCAGAAAGCGAGGAGGACGAGGAGTGTCATTGTTGGTGGTACTTATACTCCCAGTCTAAAGAAGCGTGCGTTTCCTGTACATCCTGTGGTAAGTGGGCGCATTGTTCAAGTGCTGCAGAGGATAATGTTGATTATGAATCCAGTCACATTTGCTCGCGCTGTAACCCAGTTCAACTTTGTGCCCATCATGCCCCACCTATGTCCATTGTGCCCCACCACCGGGGTATAATATATTCACAATATTCAATATAATTTTGGCCATGTGTTTCTGAAAATCAGCTACTGTGGTGTCAATGGTCCATTTCTGCTCTTCGTATTTTTGTGGTGTAGTGTTTATAAATATTCCGCTCCCAGAACGCTCACTTTCTTCAAAAACTGTCTCACAGTGCTTTTGTGACATCCCACAACTTCTGTAATTTGCCAAATTGAAAAACGTTCACCATAAGGAATGAGGATACACCCTTCGTAAATTGCTCAACTCTTCTCAAAACACTTTGTCGCGGTCTAGAGCAAAAATGCGTTATTTTCTTGAGTGTTTTTCACACATACACACACATACTAAATAAATAAGCATATCACGGCAAAACTACAATCGTTCCGACATATGTTTCAAATATATGTAAGGAAAGCACCCGAAACTTATAAATTCATAAAATCTTTATAGTGCGTCGTTCCTTATACACAGATTATATATCATATTTTATTTTGCCTTAAGATGATATATAATCTGCTAAACGAAATCTAGTTATATATTTATAATTTAAAGAGGCACAAAGCCTTAAACGTAACATATGTAAATACGCTATTCGTATACTCGTGCGTTATCCTTTGCAGGACTCTGAATCGGTTTCCATGTAGTTAATACTCCCAGTCACGCAGACCTTAATGTCCTTCCATGGGAATAATTTCGTGTTTCGCAAACCTTCGTCAGATGCGAATAAATCTTAAATTGTTTCCACTATCCTTAACTCCCAGGACCATTCCAAATCATTTCCCAAAGTCCCCATTCCTCCACAATACTTAGCCGACGTGCGAAGCGGTTATATTTTCCTTTATTTTTTTTTTTTACCTGAATCAGCGTGAACCATCTCCTCCTTCAACTGGCTTAAATAGAAGTCACATTATTTAAATTAAAAACTTCCAATGTTCCACATTAAACGTTGATTCACGTTTCATTTTAATTTCTGGTCGAGTTCCTTCTACCACGTTCATTCGATGTGGTTACTCGTATATTTTCTTCTTTTCTAGGATAGATAAAAAAAAACATCTGGAAATCGTGAGGTCGTCGCATAGAATCAATTATGCCAAATAAAGATAAAGGAAATCCCCCAGTACCAGGTACGCCAAGTCAATGTAAGGCAACCGAACAGGGAGTGAGGCAGTGAAAAAAAAACAAGTGCCATACTGCGGAAAATCCTAAACTTTTTCTTAAAAAGAACCAAAAAAAAAATGAAACAAAAAACAACGAGAACAAACGCACTAAGGACGTCTCCAAAGGATGCTCTATTCCTGTACTATACCAGCGAAATAATAATAGAAAAAAAAATCCAAGGAAGACAAACCGCCTTGCGGTTGACATTCTATTGTCTTGCGCGAGGTAAAGAATGTTTCCACCATGATTACAGTGAAAGTCACAAAAAAAGTTAGTACGAAACCCAAAGACATGCATAAAGCAGCAGAGAAAGAGGGAAATTAATGGACAAGAAAAAGTCTACCCATTAAAGCTGGATATATACATTTTGCTTCGTGCAAAGATACGAAATGTGTAATGGCTTCACCGTCATATTCATGCTTGAAGAGATGAACGCCAACGCATAATGACTACATTGTCGGGATAAATGAAAAATTATACAAATTCGTGATGTGTTTTAAGAATAACTTTGAACATATTAAGGACGTTAGCTTTATGGCAAACTTTTGAACGAATTGTTTTGACTGTTTTACAAAGAGTATTGAAATTTTGACCTTTCAGAATGGAATCTAAACTTTTACTCCAGTTTACCACCTCCCTTTTGGAAGTTACTGTAATGGGTACGATTTTAGGAACCTAAAATGTTGACATATCTCTGCAGCCTCCACAGTACATTTGTATTTATTTTTTCATCTTGTGTATCTTAAGAATGAATAGAGATATCAAATTCAATTTGGTTTGATTCGAAGCGGAATTGTGGCAGTTTAATTTTTATAACAAACACTTTTTTCTCTTTTTCTGTTTTATAAGTTTTACAGTTTAAAAAAATGTCCATTCATTTGAAAACTTTCGTGAACTGGTTATTGCGCTTACAAAGCCCCGAGAGTGAGCAAAACGACAAAAAATAGTTTGCTTAAATCAAAAGGTTCTAATTGAACAAAGACGGTGTCGAGCACAGAACTTATGCTTCTGAGAAAGAGTGGCAAAAGATTTCGAAGTATGGATAGTCAATTTCTTTCGAGCATACATTCACAAATTCGCTGGTCCATATGATATTCCCCCATTCTTCTAAAGAGGTGTTCCTCCGCATCGGCAAGAATCTTCTTCCCCCTTAAAAATTTCAACTCACTAAAGTCGCTTTTTGCCGAAGCCTATGAAAACGCGCAATATCTCGAAAGATGAAAAGTTAGTATGGTTTTCGTAAATATTTGTGTTTAATATTTTAAAGGCATTTGACAGAGTCTCTTTAATCAACAATGAGTTTATTGATAAAACCCAATACATTATTCTATGATTCAAATCGGCAATTCACCATACAATTGCTGGAAGTCCCCGAGGGCGTTCATTTTAAGATGGGCAGCGTATGTTACACTCTGTATGTTTAACAGAGTGAAATTTAATGCTGAAGCTGAAAAACGGAATGTGAATAAATATCACCCTTGGTTGGAATGCTCAAAATGTTTCGACATGTCTAAAATCTGATTGGGCTGCCGCACACAAAGCTCAAATTCGCCTCGAGTATAATTCCCGTGTATATAATAGAGGTCCAAAAACTATCATGAGAGTTAAGAATCGAGCGATAATACTCATGGAGACGAAAAAATTACGAAGTTATATCGTCGTTTTCTGGCTTTCTATATTTTATCGTTTTTATCATAAACAGTGCTTCACCGGATAAGCCTGAACACTTAACTTAACAGCCGCCTAGATCAATCAATTCAACCCCAATTCCGGTCTAAGAGTCAAGCATAAAATTCCTTTTAAGCCGCTTAGCATGAATGTAGAACACTCACTCACACTCGGATTTCCCTACAACCCTTAACAAGTAACAGTAGTTTATGAAATTTTTTTAATGTTCTTGTTCATAAATCATTGAAGTTAAAATGAGGTAAATGGCTCTGACCCTTGTGACGCAAGTGCATGTGATCATGATAAGAAACTTCTCTAATTTTTGAACTACTTTGATTTTTAAAGAAAAATGGCTCACAATCCTGCTTTCAGGATTGCCACCTTAAATAATATTTTGGCTATTTTTATACATTAAATTAAATTTTAATTTGTCAACAAGTCAGTTCGTCATTTTTTGACCTGTAGTCCTCGAGAGTCGTTTACTTTTATTTTATACTATTAAGACCCTTACCAAAAACAATTTACAATTATTTTAGCTAATTTCCTTCACATCTGAGAGCGTTCTTATAAATCCAGTTTAACCAACACAAAGTCTCACAGGCATCAAGTCGGCCTTTACAGAAAAGAACTCTCAAAGACAAGATAGCTTGGTAATGGATTCTGTCTTGAGAAAGCTTAACAACAAAACCGGATTACTTATCTATGATACTATAGTTATTCTAATCACTGGTAAAAACTGCTATTAATTAGAAATTAAAAATAACTTTTGTTAAACACCCCTAAACACCGAATTGCATCAGTTAAAAAAAAAATATAGAAAGAAAAAAACACTCTCCAAGCTCAAATAGTAACCTCTCGTCAGAGGACTGCACAATTGCCTGAAGTCAACCAAAAGACTAAAGTGGAATTTTGATAAATCCACCTTATATGGCCCTCCTGAAATAGAACTAGCCTCGAAAAGTGACTAATGGCTTAGGCTCCGCTGATGAGGATAAAGTTGAAAGCAAGTAAAGCTAAGATTCTCCGAGCCGAAAAAAGGTCAGCATTCAAAGCATAAATATATTTATTCGAGGCACTAATTTATTTGAAAAAAAGTTTTAATGTTGCATAGTTCATAACTTTAAATTTGGTCTTCAATTTGTGACCAACTAATGCCAAAGCCTTGAATATTAACAAACTCCACTTAACGTTCTTTTGCATTGCATTTTATTGAAAGATTTGGAGCAGTTTTATTAGAATGTGCAAACAGTTCAACAGCTAATTTTTCGGTAAAAATTCATTATTGGCCACAAGGACTATTTACGTTTAAACGGATACATTTACTAAATCTACCCGTCAGAAAATTCATGAGCAGCCTTCACATTTTTTTGAGGACACTTTGAGCCAAATATTGATACAATTTTTTCGAACAATGGCGGGGAGGCCGTCCGGACCTAGAGAGAAGTCGCCTTGCAGACGATTTATTTTTTCAATAACATCGCCAGGAGAATTATCCACATTATCACATTACAAGGACGTGTGAGGGCAGTTTTTCAGATAGGGGGGGCCAAAGCAATTTGCCAACAGGTAAGCTATAATTTTAGGGAAAGCTCAAGTGAAGAGATGACGCCATACGATTGTTTTAGTATTCATAAATTTGGTAGAAGTGTTTTGGACCGGAGAACAGCCTGGTTTGCAAATGTTTAATATGATCATGGTACAGCGACTCACAGAGAATGGAAACTACGTGGTAACGTTAATAAGACAATGACTAGGTCCGCAAATAAATTTGCCGTAGCTTGTTTCGGTTATAACGAAGAGTACGTAGTTCATTCTTGTACCAGTGTGCACTTTTTATCAGGTTTGTTTCAGTTTGTTTTAATTTTAAAGAAGATATTTATATCTCATTGACTTAAGGCTTTTTAATTAATATATTAAAGGTGGGGTACCAAATTATAATTAAATAAAAAGAGAAATAATTCCTGCCCAGATATAGAGTAGTCTCCGTGAGAGCGAAATTCGCATGCTCTTGTATGTCATTTATCCAAGGACCCTAAAAGTCCTGAAGGCCAACATGTGCTATAACAACGCTAGAAATCGGCTTAATCATTGTGAAGGAAATCTAAGTGATTTGATTTTCCAATCTGTCAAATCTTCATATTTAATGTAACCACAACTATCCCCGTCCCATTTAATTTAAGCCACACTACCGGCACTAAAAAAAAAATCAAGCTTTGCGGCTTATAGTTTAAATTTATAAGAAAATTGTAATAGATAATTTGATCCACTTAATAAATAGACTCAAAAGCATAAGCCTCATCGATTTTTGTGGTCTTTGATATAAACTGTTAAACATTGAGCATTACAGTACGTTGAAATGTCATTCAATTACGCCTGACTTATCGAATTCCAAATGCGACCAATTTAGTTACCGTCGCCACCAAACGAGATTACCTGAACCTGGATTACGTATAAAATATTATCTAGAGAGCGTAACATTATTGTAAACCTCTGAAATTACATTCTGCACATCTGTTTCGCCTAAAACAAACATACGGCTGCTGCCGTTCTCCGTCCACCCGCCAATGCAATACAAATACATCCTGTGTCTATATATGGTGTGAATAATTAATACAGATCCACCAAAATACAATTATGCATGCGGTTTTAATATCCATTAACGTATGTTTAGGTTTTTAACGTCACCTGCAGAGTATAGTACCGGCAGAGTCCGCTATTCGAGGAATCATTCGTTTTGTATGGGTATGGCGATGCCGCATTGGAATGGTCACGAATGCACGCGGCATCATTGAGGTCACTGAGGTTGCACTTAATTCCCTAACGATGTAACATCAAGTGGGCGGTAATATTCATTTGAAGCTCTTTTAATCCCGGTTGTATTAAGATGTAAGCTGTTTTTCAAATATGAGGATGTGTGCACTCGAACACGGTACAGAGGCAGGCTCAATTTGGTGCACCCGTCGCGTAGGACATCGATAGGTGTTTGGTTTGCTATGGATTTTGTTTTGAAGTAATTAGTGACGACATTTTATATACGAATTTACACGTGCTGCGCGTTAATAGTTTCGGGAGCGTTAATTAAAAAGGACTACTACTGCACCCGACAACGGCATGTTTGTAAATGAATTGAAATTAATTTATTCCGCCCGGCTTAGATACAAACTTTTACTAAAAACAACTCAATCCTTGTCCTTTTTGAACATCAATACAACTAACTCCCTATCCTGATTCTCTCAACTTGGACTTCACAAAATATCATCGAGATCGTAAATCTTTGGCAAACTTCATTAGGTAACACGAAGATGTAGTGTTCTATTCCTCTTGGCTCTTACATGGCACATTGCACAAATCACAAAAATGCGTTAGCTCATCGTTCTTTCGGAGGCAACCAGATGTCCTGCAGGCGAGAAAACCCAAATTTATCGCAATAAATCTAAATTCTTCGAACTACCAGAAGCCAACATTGCAATGAAATGAAACTATCAAAGAACTTGTGCTAACATTCCTTTTTGGAATCGGACGCGCACACAGACAAGTCAAGATGTCTGCATTCAGGACACGGGATTTCTTCCCAAATTGATATATTACAGAGTGTGAACATCTCGTACTGTATGTGAGAAGATAACAACTGCAAAAGGTATGCCAATGAAAGGATAAATGCCATATAATGTCTTATAAAATATCACCTACATTCGGCCAAGTAATCGATTTTCTTAGCTAAGGTGTCCTTCGAATAGAAGGCCATTATTCTTGAACTGATTCGGATTCGGAATCGGACTCGGATTCTGACTTGGAGTTCATTTTTTTGCGATTTTTTTTATGGACAACTTAATCAAGGTGACATAAAGTTAGATGAATAACATTTATTTTCGAAAGTGAAGGCCTGGATACGTGTGTCCTCAACGTTTGGTACATTTGGAATATTCAATAACTTTGTAGCTTATGTTTGAAAATTCGACTGGGAGGCGGTTTCGTCAGCATCATGTAATAACAATTCGAGATTTATGCGCCTGTGGCCTCGGACCCAGGAAAAATAAGCCTTAGTTAATCGTCAACAAACGAGTTAAGAAAAATTCAAGTCAATAAGGTTTAGTGATTTGGCTGCTGCGATGTGTCATTTCGACGAAATCGATATCTTTTCTGACATTGATCTGCCTTTACGGTGACAACGGAGCAGCTAACTGCAGGAACTTTTTGGATGAACAAAGTTATTGAGTCTTGGCAATCTTGACTGAAATCTCGCTACAATTTTTGTTGAAACTCACAAAAATATATAATCTATGTGGTCAACATTGAGCATATCCAAATTTTTAAGGTGCGCAAAGACAAAATATCGTTCCTTTCAGCAGCAATCATTCGGAAAACGATGGAAAAGATAGAAAAGCATCAATGAAAACGATTCGGAACAAGCTCATGTAATTCAAAATTTGCGAGGTCTATATTTATCATTTGCTCAAAGGTCGGTCACACAAAGTGGATCCAAAACACCCAATTGAAGTTATATTATCAACCTTCTCAGATAAACTTTGGGCTATAAGTTCTCGCAGTAGTGTCTATATTCTCTTCGAGATCTTTGAGAGACCTGTGGTTTAACGACACCTTGTCTTCTTGTTGGAACCATATGTCCTCCAGTCGAAATTCATCAATTTGCATTGATCTCGGCGATCAGGATTCTGTATCGCTCAATTTTCACAGTCCCCATGTTACCTAACGAGTCCTTGAAAAAATTAACCCCAATGATGCTTCCAGCGTAGATATTGCTTAACGCAGAGTAGAAGTGACTCTTTGCGAATGAAACATTTATTTCCAGTATCAGAAGGGTGCTCCCCTTGATGATCTGCATGAGGCAGTAGCAGTTGGACTGTCTGCACTGTGATCATTTTTAATTCATTCACTTATCTTGAAAGAAAAACATGTATACGCCAATTGTGGAGCATGTCGGTTTATCCTAGACATGATCAGCCACAAAAGCGATCTTTTCGTTGTTTGAGTCTATTTGAAGTCAGTGGCTTAGCATCTAGTGTCACCACTAAAATCACTAACAATTTATTCCGTAAAACCATAGGTCTGATCTGACAATTTCTTTACCATGACTAACGAAATTATGGGTTCTGAAAATGATCATACAAAAAATCCAGAACACATTTCTTTCGAAGGTTAATCATTTTTGTAAAGGTCCAGAAAGACAACGAGAAAAATTTAAAGCAGGAATCCAAAATCGAACGATAAAACTTGTAGGAAACAGAAGTAGCACGCAGTCAACTCATTCGCTTCAGGAACAACGCGTATAAGACAGCACCATTCTTCCTGCTTTGCCTGGAATGCATGTCAGTTCACCGTCAAACCAAATGTTTGTCTTAGAGCTAAGTTAAGGTTTTCGTTTTATTAAAGTAAACCACAAGTGTGGAATGGTCTCAAATGCTCGGAATTTCCTTCTCATTATATGGGTCTATGCGCTGGCATTATTGTGGTATTAATAAACAAATATTTAAAAAAACGTCGAACCCCTAGTCAGCTAAGCTTGAAAAATGATCAAAGAACCGAAAACGATAGATGGCAGGTCCCGCTCAGGGCAATATCAATCCAGAACAAGCCAGAAAAACGTCAGACCTTTACTCTCATAACGATTTTTACTAATAAGTTTACTCTCAGTGTGACGTTTATTTATTTTAAGCGAACTTAAACAATTTCAGTTAATCGTTGTGTGCTTATTTATTCATTAATATGTGTACCGGTTTTTATAGATTTATATATTTCTTCATAATTTTTTTTTGTAATTATAAATATAATTAATTTATTTATTTGTTGATATATTAAATTATTTACATATTATATTTTATTTAAGTATTTATTCATAAGTTTATTAATTTATCTATTTAATAAATTATTTATTTATGTTTCTTTATTTATATATTTATTTGTATACATATCTATATATTAATTAATATTATGTACGCCCGCAGTTATTTCCTAACCAGGGGGTTATTAATTGTTAATTTGATAAGGTCTTTCAGAAATATCTCATGTCAGGCGATCCTGAATTCCTTCTTTTTTTCAACAATGTTGCTAAAAAATAATATTTCTTTTTTTTTACTTATCTATTAACCCTTTGAGTCACAGTGGTACTGCCAGAGCACGACCTATTTAAACCGCTGTCAAAAATGTTCTACTGCATAATTTGGTCTGAATTTTTGTACTCGGGAGTTTTTGGGATCGCTAAACATGAACTTGAGGTTATATTAACGGAATTCAAAATGGCGGATCCAAGATAGCGGAAAAATGTTTGAAATTGAACTAATCGTTTCGACAAACCAATCAAACTTTATTCTACTGCATATTTTAATCTTACTTGCTTTAGTATTACTGACAGTGGGACATTTTGTATCCGCCATCTTGGGCATGAAAATTACCGAAAAACTAACATTAGACTCGTGATCTGTGACCTTAAAAACCCCTATAAACAATTTTTTTTGGAATTTGATTGAATTTAACGAATTAAGTCGGCCATCTTTGATCTACCATTTTATTATTTGTAAATCTAACCTCAAATTTGTAATAAGTAACCACGAAAGGACAATCGAGTACAAAAATTCAGACCAAAATATGCAATAGAATTATGTCTGATCGGTTGGTCTAAACGATTCAATTGCACTAAATTAAGGCCGCCATCTTGGATTCGCCATCTTGTAAACCAATTTTAGTGAAATTTGATTGAAGTTCACAAATTTGGTCCGCCATCTTGAATTTGAAAATTATAAAAATATAACCTCAGATTCTTGATCAGCGACCCCAAAAATCACCGAGTACAAAATTGCAGGTCAAAATATGCAGTAGAAAAAAGCATGACTCAAAGGTTTAACACTGTTTTTATTTGGCTTTAATTTAGAATGTTATTCTTGTAGCTTTTCTATCAAACTAAATATTATACTGTGATAATATTTGCTTGTAAATATTAAAATTGTATAGAAGTAAGGTACCTACTCTATAGCACATCTGTAACTGGTACAATATGTTTAAGAACTAAAAATGTACTATGAATTTACTAAATAAAGCCAAAAAGAAAGAAAGTTAAATTCACTGACTTGAACCGATTATATGTAAGTGAATTCGCTCATGAATTGAACGAAGAATATGATAATACTACTGACTTCAACATATTCTATGATACTCTAGAATTTGAATGCAACAGTCATTGACTTCAAAAGAGTGGTGATCTAAGTCTTGAATTCGCAGTATTTTTTAATTCAATTTCATCATGCAAAATTTTAAAAAGTGTGATTTAAATTCCACAAATCTGCACATATCATTATTTTTGACAAAAACCTATAATTCTAGCAGCTGAGACAGTAACCACTACAGCAAGGACTGACCATCTACTTGATCAGATAACTATTGCTGGTCGAACGCCGTCGCTTCTGTGTTAAATTTGATTCCAACGGCAAATGGTGACTGAACCAGATGCGAAAGCAAGAAAAACGTTAAAGGATTCGAACCTGCGACTTATGAATTGCCTGTTTGAATGACCTGGTTGATAGACCTTTACAATCTTATGTTCCAGGCTCGTCTAATTGCAGCCTGTGAAATGAATACAATAGCGGTTACTTCCGTAAGTTCTTGCTTGTAACCTATTTCAAAAAATAAACAAAATGTAAACAAAACAAAAAAACCTCTTGTTATAGAAGTCACAAATCGTGTGAAGATGTCAGCTTATTTAATTGTTTTAAGATGACTGCATTCAAAATACCTTTAAGAATTCTTATATCTCTACTGCTTTTAAAAGCCTTCAAGGTCTATTCACAAGCCAATTGAAATCATAAGCCACTGCCTGACTGACTGACAATTTCCATGCAAGTGTCGTCAACCAATTAAATTTTACACTTTAATAAATTCCAAAACAGATAACAACATCACGTATGCCTTTTCTGATCAAATCATAGGTAACAAACTTTGAGTCCACATCCATTGAGAATCCAGGCAGAAAATATAACTGCTAATTCCACCTGAGAAATCTTATTAAAACAATAAAACACTCTTATCCCACATGTTACATTACGGTTCAAATGGCAGCTTCCAAAATACAGTCATTAAATTGATTTCCCATTTTGATTAAATTGGATTGCTGTGAGCTCGGTACCTACACGAAGAAAGAGCTCTTCTTCTCATGCTCCCTCGTGTAGTAGATGCCAAGGATTTCCAAGGATTAACATACGGTACGGCCACTTACTCAAATGAATTTCCTACGACACAGCCAAACCCAAGCCATTTGTCTAAGACGCACCAAGGTGCTCAGCACACACGCTTATAGATATTTAAACAGTGATACAATACACTTGGAAAATTACCCATATACAATAGTTGAAGATTTTCAATTGACTTCGGTTCTGGTTGGCATGTTTTGAGAGTTTTTCTCTTCGACAGTTGCCAACAAGTTTAAGGATAATTCCAAGTGCTATTTCGGCTTTCGAAAGCCCCCCGAAACGATGACGGAGATCGGCAGGGACGTAGTTATTGTCCTGGTGTCTCTGGAGCACAATTCGATTAAGAGCACAAGGTGAGCACAGATACTGCACGATTAGGTTTCAGGAAGTTGAAACTATGTACGAAATAGAGGAGCAGATAACAATTTGCGTTTGCGTTTTTATGAAAGGATAAAGGGCACAACAATAAATTGTAAAGGAAAACAATTCAATTGATTCACTGCTTAGGAAGCCGCACATCTAACAGATATCGGTGTGGAATAAAACAAAGGCAAGCTATAGATTTGGTTTCCATTGATTAATGGGCAAAGGTGCGAGGCAACGTATCACGGTGTGAATGAATCGAAGTCATGTAAAACTCGCTGCCGAAATGGTTCCCTCGGGAGTTGAAGATTATTATAGAAATAAATGGTTTTGAAAAACGATATAAAACAACACCTATGGACAATGTTATTTGAATCATGGCATAGTAAAGCAATTTTGTTTTTCAGACAAAATCAAAAAAAAAAAAAGAATAGCGATTAAAGAAACAGAGAAAGGTTTCAAACTGTCAAAAAAGAATATCTGACATTCCTTACGAAGTGAGCCTAAGTGGCGACCTTTTCAATTGAGTCTCGCGTCTAGTCATGAGGCAGACAACTTTGAGTGTATTGCCCGTAACGGGAGAAGAATCACAATGGACATTTTTCGACATCATTAAAATTGAGTGTTCTTACAATATACGAAGAACTTTATACAAGGGTTGTTTCAAAAATGCTTTATGCAGTAACTGACAACGTTTTGTTAATAATAAAGGAAAGCTGTTTTTAAAAAGCGAGGGAAAAGAATTTAAAGTCTTCTAGACTTTTGACAAGTACATGACTTAATGCAAGTAATAAGATTGTCCACTTACGGCGCCCATATGACTCGCCTTAAAATATATGACAGCATCAAAATGCAATCAAAAAATATTCGCCAAGTCCTAAAACTGAACTCCCCAAAGTCCTTCACAAATTCAGCTCAATCTCTTCAGATGCCTTTATGGAATAAGCAATTTATGTATTAAGCAATTACCAAAATCTGGGAAGCTCTTTCTTACTCTCATATTAAACGCATGCTTAAAAATGCAATACTTCCCAGAAGCTTGGGAATTGCGAAAGTTATTCCCATAATGCAATCGGGAAAATTGCAAATCACAAAGCCCTAGCAGCTATAGTTTGCTCAGTGCTCTTAGCAACATTTTTGAGCAAATACTTATGAAGAAACTTCTTAGATTCATTGAGGATGAAAGCGTTTTCCCAGACCAACAATTTGGAGGCAGAAGTTTCGACAGCACCTCCCACCAAGTGCTAAGGATCACCAAGCATATAAAAGAAAACCGTTCCAAAGGTAAATTAAACGGTCTGTAACTTCATGACATAGAAAAGCATTTGATTCAATGTGGCATGAGGGTTTAATTTAACCAAATGCTGATCCTTGACTTTCCTCGCTACTTCATCAAACTTATTCAGAGTTTATTCAGAGTTTTCTGAAAAAACGAGGCTTCAAAGTTTATTTTGGTTCCTCCGACTATAACTTATAATATTATAACGTACACCTCAAGGCGCAGTAATCAGCCCTGTTCTTCATAATATATACACTTCAGATTTTTCACAGCTGCCATCTGGTGAATCAGCCATCTATGCTGATGATATGGCGATTCTTTCATCGCATTTCTTAAGTCTTGACATTGAGACTAGTCTTCAAATGCACTTGGAATATTGAATCAATAATACAACAAGTGAAAAAAAAGTGAATGCTGTTAAGTATAGATAATAAAATAATAATTTACAAAGTTGTATTTCAAGCAATAATTCCTAACGGGTGTCAAGTATGGGGGTAATTGAGCAATATGCCATTTAAAGAAATAATAAGAGACCAAAAACAGAATTTTGAAAATACTGCTTAATTTATTATCATATCATTGCATGACAAGCCGGTGTTAAATTGGTTTCACAAAGAAAGCGCTAACGGAACGATTTTTAAAAAACTGTGATATGTCAGACAATCCTCTAATAAATCAACTTACTGCTAAACATGTTTTTTTTTATTTATTTTTTATTGTTTTCCATTGATTGTGTACTGAAAATATTTCTATATATTTAGTATCGATTCGTATTTATTTATCAATAAAATTTTTCATATTATTTATTACTGTTTTATTCATGTACTGATTTTTTTATTTATATGCTTATATATTTCATTATTTGTTTATTACTTTATTTATTTATTTTTTATTTTATTAATTTCTTTATTTACGTACATATATTTTTATATTTTTGTTTATTTTTTATTTATTTATTTATTTATTATTCTTTTTATTTATTTATTTATTAATCTATATTTTTATATATTTATTAATTTATATATTTATTTGTGTATTCATTTATTTAATTTTATTTTATTTTTTTTCATAGCTTTACAGAAGGTTTTTTGTTATTTCCTTCTTAAGCAAAAAAAAATTGTTTGACTACCACAAACTTATTTAAATTAAAATGCATTAATTTTCAGTGGAAAGATTTAGTTTAAATAACGAAACTTCGTGTGAATTGTGCGGACAACCTCCATTGTAATATATAGACAAAAACAAACGACTTAACCTGAAATGGGATAAAGGCGAACACAATTTAGTTAAGCAGAGAGTAAGAGTGAGTACGATTGATCCTTATGCAGAGACAAGCTGAACTTCAATGCTAGTGTAAAACGTATCTTCCTGTATAACGCTCTGCCAACAGTACTAAGTCGTCTAAGGTGCTATCAAGTTAAATATATATTTGTTTTATCTTTTTTGTTTTTGTTCCATATGTTTATTTGAAAAATGCTGCCACGAGAGCGGATGTGTCACGTTAAGTTGAGTAGGGCGACTCGATTCGCACTTGTACCATTTAGTAGATCCTCAAATATTCACCTCCAGCGATAACTGAATGCATTTTTACAAAGTTTAATCACAAAAAATGTTAAAAGCCAGAAATATTTAAAAAAAACAAGCAATTTCGCCAAATTTTATGCCTTTTATTTAAAAAAGTTCTTTTTTCATGACACTTTTAAATACGTAAACAGATAAATATTCGTATTCACCCATAAATGAATAAAAAATAATTATTCACAAAGTTTGGTCATAAAAACAGTTAAAGGCCAGAAATATTGAAATTCTAAAATCGTTCGTAGCCCAGTAAAAAATTTGGACAGACTACAGAGGACATTGTTAAACAAGTTTTTGTGGAGGCACGTCACTATTTGGGCTGTGCGAGAAATAGCAAAATCCGTTGTGACTTTTTTAACGATTTCAGACAAAATGAGATAATAAAGCTTTTTTTTCATGATGTCCCACATACAAAAAATATTCGACCCGACGTGACTAAACATTTTGGATGATAACAAAGCAGCACATACACGATGGCCTTAAAAGACTCAATTACTGACAAATAAGTCGCCTGTCGTCCAATCAAACACGGGAGAAAGCCAACCTTCAGGTTGCTCTCAACTGAGAACTGCTTATGGCAAGGATTCAACACAACCAATTTACAGAGTCTGTTTATGCCTTACTAAGATGAGCTTGGCGTTCAATGTTTTATAACACGAACGAGGTGAAAAAATTCTAAGGAAGCAGTAGCGGATGTAAGTCTCATCCTTTTATGATCTTAGCCTGAGACATAGACGCTTTCCACCCTTCAGGTGCTTTTTAAGGCTGCTTGCAGATAGTTAAATTAAACCTCCAAGCATCCGCGGTTTCTTGATCTTCGAAACGGTTCCTAGGTCTTCCCCTTTTTTGTGGTTCTGGTGACTCGAATTCGAAAACACCCTTCGATTGCTGAGCATATGCTTAATTTGTTCAAGGATGTTTTTCTTTTAAATATTCCTTAAATCAAGAATCGGCTCATGAAATCAGATTCAGATGGAGAAGAAGAATGGGACCCCATACTCATCAGCCGATGCACTAACCATCGAATCAAGAACACCCATGGTGCAGGTCTCGAGTAATTTGGAGGTTTTCTAAGTTGCGTTGTGAGGCGTAGCCGGATCAATTTTCCGGCGATTCCGAATCAGTTCATAGTATCCAGTTGAGGCGTATTCGTTAGCTTTTCCAGGATATGACACAGTGTGGAAATTTGTTCTGCTGTCGATTTATAGATGTGAAGACATAAGAACTTCGTTTTCGTACTTGGTGCAAATACGCAAATACAGCTGATATTCCCGTGTTCAGGAATGCCCTCCTGGCATCTTTGATATCAAAAGTATACACAAATATATAGTGAAACTATTTCCTTTTTTGTGAAGTGGATTATGTCTGCCCTTCAATGGACTCAAAATAGTTGCTTCCCTAAGGCACCAATCTCCACTTATATCTAAGGATCTATTTTGTGGGCTGAACATCTGCTGATATCTGTAAACTTTATTATTCAAACAAGATATCAAATCAATCTTCACAGCCAGCATATTGCTTGTGTTAAAAATGTTCACAAATCCAAAAAAAAAGTCAATATTCCTTTTTCCTGTTTTTTTAACTTCCCATCAGGAAGTTCTTGTAATCGGTCCGATTTTCGAAATTCAAAATTTTTACATTTCTCCACGTTTGGCGGTCCCAGTAGTCGGATTCCATCATTTTTAGAAAGATGTCTGTGTGTGTGTGTGTACGTACGTTTGTGCGGATTCTTTCGTACAGCCTAACTCGAGAACAAATCAAGCTATCGAAACCAAATTGGTTTCATTCGAAGCGTGTGTGCATAAAGATCACCTGAAAAGCTTTTGGTTAAATTTCTTAGGGTGGTTTGAATTTTATGACGAAAAAACTGTCAAAAAAAGGGGCATTTTCACTTTAGTGATTTAGTTTTCCAATAAAAAAAGTTCAAAATTGATTAATTTTATAGTTTACAGCTACCTTATCATATAAAAAAATTTGCATAAATATGTACACTGCCGTTCATAAGTTTCCGGACATATTCATATTAAAATTTTTTTTTTTGTTCAATTTTAATGCCAAAAGTTTCATCAATATTATGTTTATTTAGTCAATTGACTAAACTTAGTAAGTTACTATTTGTAGAGACTACCAAAAAGACTAAAACAGTATTTAGTTGGGGCCATTTCATGCATTGATGTGCCCCTTTCTCTATTTCCTGATCCAAATTTCCACGGAAGTTTTTGAAAAATTGTTTCAGAAATGTGAATCCTATAAGTCTTTCCTATTTTTCAAGACTCAGAGTGACGTCTGCAACACTGACACATGAAAACATCCTTAGAAAATTCTGGAGCCACCAGTTTTTTTTTTCAAAACCTGCTCGGCTGTAGCTTGATGCTTTTTATAGTTATAATATATAAGCAAAAAGAAGCCCATGGCGCAAACTACATGAAGCAGTTGAATTTAAAGCAAAAGCATCGAGAGAAACCTAAATGACAAAGTTAAAACACATGGATAAAACTACATTACTCGTATATTGCAGGGAAGACCAGAACATCTGATTTAGTTTGCTTTCCCCTGTTGTGGTTTCTTATGATGAACCCAATCCTAGAGGTTTTTCCAGAATATGACACAGAGCTAAAAAAAAATCTCTCGGAATCGGCGTGGAAAATCCTATCAAAATCTGCAAAAAAAACTGAATGTGATCCTCTTTAAGCCATATATTTATCAGACAGAAAAAGATCCTATGCTGAGCGGGAAGGAAGAGGTGGTAGAAATCTCTGGATTGAAACTATGCACTTTTGAACCCTTTCAAAGAAAAGCAATCAAACAAATTTGATTGATTAAAAATAATTCCAAAAATAAATGAAGTTGAGATAAGCTGTTGGCCCTCTTTTAAAATATGAATCCCAATAAACAGAGTTCTTACAATAATAGTATTTGATAATTCTGGCTGTCTGATTTATAACACTTTATTGAAAAAGTTGAAAAACAACTGCCAAAAGCAAATAAAAATTCAACTTTCAATGTTAATGTTGTTGTTATGAAATCGATTTTCGCAACTCTAAATTTAAAATATTTTATCTACACGTTGAGTTGGATACTCTAAGAAGGATGAATGGCTAAGATTTTGGGTCGTTGGTCCTATATTACAATCGAAAATGCTTTCATTGAGTCGTTTTGTTGGTTGCCACCAACAAGATTGTCGAAGGGAATTACCGGCAAATTGAATAAGCAATCGGGAAGGGCAAATGATTTATGCCGATCTGCAGCCGCAGATCAACACCCATGCCCACATCACTTATTCCCATCGACCGATAATTGGGACACAACTATATTATATCTAGTCAGAATATAAATGTGAAATTATTAGTATATAATTAATTAATTAGTAAAGAAGTAAAACAATTAAACCAATGAAATTAAAGAAGATGGTCACCGCGCGTGGACTAAATCAAGACTAAATGTCAAATTTGTAATGGCAATGTATTCTCTCTCTCTTCTTCCTGTGGTCTATGCCTAACTAATGATATCCATCCCGCTCGGGACAAATGAAGAGCTTTCATGATGGCCGATACAGAAACAGAGATAGAATACATTGTCAAGAAACGCACTCTAACTTAAGCCCATCATAAATAGGGGGCATTGATAGCTAATCAATGTAAGACTGTGTTAGTTAAGATATATTTCAATGTAATCGTAATAAAACAGAACTGTTGAGTGCATTGAACCTAGCATTACATAACTAACAGCTGTAAGGTTTCGTGGGAAGTCGGCGAAAAGAATTCCGACACTTCCAAAAATCATTCGTCGAAGAAAGGAAGAGAATAAACTTATAACGTAATTTACTCAAGTGCTTCAATTTTATTCTGAGAAAGGGCCCATAACTTAAGGGAATCCCAAATAACCTCTCTTGGAGTTAATCAAAATTATTTTAAGGGATTCAAGTACAACTTACTTGAATTCTTGAATAAATTAATTCCGGCTCAACTAGCCCGGAACATGGTCCTTCGAGTCCTTTAAGGACAAGCAAAGCAAAAAAAAAAAAGTGTTAAACGAAAGTAAAAAAAAAACAAAAAAAAAAAAGTGAAAAGTGAAAAAACAAAAAAAAAGACATTGAAACAGTGATTAAAATTCACTGCAACGAAAGTGGAAAACAGCGGAATCATCGAGCACCGTTGAGGAACGATCCGGTTAGAATTACTGCAAACCGAGATATCAACTGCTACAAAAGGACAGCAAGTCAACGGAACAAGAAGCGGTTCTACATCCAAAAAAGGAATACGACTACCACTAAAAGTCGAACAATAAGGTAAATGTTCACAACCTTTGTTCCTTCTTTAATGCAATTTAAATAAAATCAAATAATTAAGTAATAACTAATCAATAAATAATTTGAAGTCAAGTGTTTGAATTCTTTGGGTTATTAAATTTAATTAAACCAAATAAAATTCTGCTAAAATCTGCAAATAAAAAAGTGCTAGTGATCTTCACCTTAAAATTCGAATTGCATAATGTCCAAACTTTTAAAGGCAATTGAAGGTCAAGACCTTATCCTTAAGGAATTGAGTTCTGACCATGAGGAATATTTAAGGCAAATCGAGGCGCGAAAATCAAGGGGGTATGTGCAGGCGTGTCTTTCCGACGTTGAAGAAGTATTTAAACGGTCGAAAAATTTGCATAGTAGTATCGTGTCGAATGTCTCAGACCCGCTCAGAGACAAATATATCACAGAGGAAACATATGCCAAAATTAAACGCATATATTTTCAATTTAGTGGAATGGTTAACGACGATTTAGAAAAATTTTCGAGGGATGATATTCCGAATTTTGAAATGTCACGTCTTAACGCCACTAGATCCGCGTCGTCTGATATTCGTCTTCCACGAATTCACATAAAATCGTTTTCTGGGAAATTTGAAGAGTGGTGTGAGTTTCACAATGTTTTTGAAAGTCTGATTGACCAGAACGTTGAGCTTTCAACAATTCAAAAATTACAATTTTTGAAAACTTCGTTGTGTGGTGAAGCTGCAAGGCTCATACAACATCTTCCCATCGATTGCAAAAGCTATGCATCGGCTTGGGAAATAATTACTGAGCGATACAACAACACACGTAAGTTGGTAAATACGCAATTAAGGCTCCTCTTAGAGCAACAAAAAATCACCCAAGAAACTGCCGCATCACTAAAAGCATTGCACGACACAAGCATCGAGTGTCTCCATGCTCTGTCTAATCTTGGAATCAACGTAGAGTCATGGGATCCTTTATTAATATACATAACATACCAAAAGCTTCCAGTCGTCACGCAAAAAGAATGGGAAGCAAAATTAGGTACTTCGAAGAACTTGCCAGAGTGGAAAACCTTTTTAAGTTTCATTGAAGGCAGATTCAGCTGCCTCGAAAATATTTCAGAGTCTGCCACGCTGGCTAAACACGTAATACCGCAGGCATCATTTCGCAAAACGTCTTCAAATGCGCACTACGCTCAAACTGAAGGCACTGCGACCAAACAATTCCTCTGCCGGCTATGCAAGGGTCCGCACAGCTTGCGCCATTGCAAAAAATTTATAAATATGGACCCAAGGGCTCGAGTTGAAGCAACAAAGGCAAATGCAGTGTGCTCCAATTGTCTGGGGTACGACCACCATTCATCGAATTGTGGGAGTTCCAATAGATGTTTGAAATGCAACTTCAAACATCATACTTTGCTCCACATGGAGAACGGGTATCAACAAAATACACAGCAAAGTTCACAATTCAAAAGGCCTTCAACTATACAAAATCACCACTGTCAAAGTGCATCGCACTGCACACCTTCCGACAGATCGAACCTTGTTGACGGTACACCACAAACCTCACAAGGTAATCACACAACGTCTCCAAAGATGTGTATGCAATCTGACTCACAACTGTCGAGTCATTTACAACCAAATGGCCAAATAACCAACCATCTCATCCACAATATGAGAAGTAGAATTTCTGAATTCGTTCCACAGGGTGTTCTTAAATCTGAAAACCCAACCATTAGCACTCTGTGCAGTCGAATGCACACCAAGGCATTACTAGCTACTGCACTCGTTAGAGTATACACAGCTAAGGGAGCGCAGCATACGTTAAGAGCACTAATTGACCCTGGTTCGGAAGCGACATTTGTAACAGAAAATGTTGCTCAACTATTAAAATTAAGGAAACGAAAAATAGTAGCACAGGTTAAGGGATTGGGTCAGACTTCGACTGGCACTTCAAAATATCAAGTAGAATTCAAAATGTTTTCTATGACCAGAACATTTTCTCTTGACATTAAGGCATTTGTTTTTAGCCAACTAACTTCCATGCTGCCAACACAACAATTGAAAACAGATGGATGGAGTCATTTGGATAACCTTCCATTGGCAGATCCAACATTTCATATCCCAGGAAAAATTGATATCCTTCTTGGTGCTGATGTATACGCATCCATCATTTTGGAGGGACTAGTTAAGGCTAGCAATGGGTCCCCTGTTGCTCAATTTACGGAACTAGGTTGGATATTGACTGGTAATACTAACTACCCCAACCAGCCCTCAACCGTCACCATACAAAACCATTTTAACACGCTAGAAGAGCAATTGAAAAAATTCTGGGAAATTGAAGAAAACCTGGACGATAGAAGGCGTACCCAGGAAGAAGATAGGTGTGAGGAGCACTTTCAAAAAACTTTTAGAAGAAGGGAGGATGGTAGGTACGAAGTACAGTTGCCCTTTAAGTCTGATCGCCCATCCCTTGGAAATTCAAAAAGGCCAGCATTGGCCAGACTGTTTCAAATTGAAAAGCGTTTAGCAACAAACCCCAAGTTAAAGAAGGCTTATTCTGACTGCTTAGAGGAATATCTAAGTCTGGGTCAGATGGAAGAAGTACCCACAAATATGAAATCCCTTACGGAAAAGCATTACTTCCTTCCCCACCATGCGGTGTTTAAAGAATCGAGTACAACTACCAAGCTACGCATTGTATTCGACGCCTCCTGCAAAACTGCGAATGGTACATCATTAAACGACCATTTAATGGCGGGACCACGTCTACAGGCCGACATCATAGAGCTTATCGCGAAATGGAGGAAATTTAAAATTGGGTTTGTGGCTGACATCAGCATGATGTACAGGCAAATATGGATGGCTCCTAACGACACTCCATATCAACTTATATTGTGGAGAAAAAGTTGTGAAGAGTCAATAAAAACCTATGCCCTCAAAACTGTAACGTTCGGTATTGCATCTGCGCCATATCTGGCAGTACGCACCTTACATCAGCTAGGGGCTGATGTTAAACATTGTCACCCACACGTAAGTAAGGTACTTACCGAAGGTTTTTATGTAGATGATCTCATATACGGTGCAGAGAATGAAGAGAACGCTATTGCCCTTCAGTCAGATGTAAGGGCAACCTTGAATTCAGCTGGGTTCCCGCTCAGAAAATGGGCAAGTAATTCGACGCAAGTTTTGAATCAAATACCTGAAAATGAAAGAGAAATAAACCTGCCTCTTAACTTTGATGCAACAGATGCCATTAAGACGCTAGGTATTCAATGGCACCCAGCAAAAGATATGTTCCAATTCAAAATAAATTTACCTGAAGTAAAGGCACTTACGAAGCGCTCCATTCTAAGTGACATAGCCCGTCTATTTGATCCTCTCGGGTGGATCTCGCCTTGCGTCATCAAGGCAAAATTACTTATGCAGCAATTATGGGTTCAAGAGCTCGCTTGGGATGCACCCATTAAAAAGGAAACGGAAGCTCTCTGGCTTAATTTAAGAAATGGATTCAAATCTCTCAATGATATTCAAATTCCACGGTGGATCCAATATGACGACTCAGCCATTGTTCAACTGCACGGCTTTAGCGACGCCTCTGAAAAGGCTTATGCTGCCGTAGTGTATGCTCGAACTGTTAAAAATGGCCAAGAGCACATATCGATTTTAGCATCCAAGACTCGCGTAGCTCCTTTAAAATGCATATCTCTCCCACGACTAGAGTTATGCGCAGCCCTCCTTCTGGCAAAGCTAATCCGTCGCCTATATCGGGCTATGCAGTTCAACAACGTCGAAATCTACGCTTGGTGTGATTCTACAATTGCCCTAGCCTGGATCAAAGGAAACCCTTTAACTCGATCTACATTTGTAGCTAATCGTGTGGCCGAGATTCAAACGATGACCAGCCCAACAGTGTGGAGACATGTAACCTCTAAGGAAAACCCTGCCGATCTGGGATCTCGAGGTCTAACACCAGAGGAACTCAGCAAAAATGATCTCTGGTGGAATGGACCCGAATTCTTGATCAACTTCGTACCAAGGGATTTGCCAGCTGCAATCCTTATTGATACATGTCTGGAAACTAAAAAGAAACTAAACGATTATAATAGTAAGACGTGTTTTTACAATGTCTATTTAACACATACACGATTTAATTTACCTTGCGTTATATCTCACTGTACAACAGTCAGTGGGTCCCTCTTTAAAAGGTTTTCAACCTTGCAGCGACTTGTGCGCAGCGTAGCAATATGGCGACGCTACTTCTACAATTTAAGGCATACAACAATCAAAAGGCCGGTTGACGAATTCCCCATCAATCCTGATGAACTGACGTCGGCCCTACATCAACTTATAAGGGTCGTTCAAGGAGAACTATTTGAAAATGAATTGAAGGCCCTGAATGAAGGAGAAGCCATTCGTAGAAATAGCACATTGCTAAATTTAAATCCCTTCATTGATTCTGAAGGTTTACTGCGGGTTGGAGGACGTTTAACAAATGCTGATCTTCCATTTTCTCAACGACATCCTGTGATTCTAAAGGAATCTCATCATTTTTCAAGACTTATTGTCAGTGACTGCCATCAGCGCACCCTTCATGGAGGCCAACAACTGATGATGGCTGAAATAAGGAAACAGTACTGGATAACAAACCTTAAAAGATTAGTTAAATCAACTATATATAGATGCGTTAGATGCCATCGGTACCATGCAAAAATGCAAGAACAGCTCATGGGAAGCTTACCGACTGAAAGAGTAAACATCAGTAGACCTTTCACAAATACCGGTGTCGACTACGCCGGACCGATTGAAATAAAGTTGTGGAAGGGTAAATGCAATAAAATCGCAAAAGGGTACATAGCTGTTTTTGTGTGCCTCTCCACTAAGGCAATACATATCGAGCTTGTTAGCGATTTGACCACTGCAGCATTCATCGCAGCCTTTAGAAGATTCGTAGCAAGAAGAGGAATATGCACTCACCTTTTCAGCGATTGTGGAACGAATTTCAAGGGCGCACATAACGAGCTAAGGAAGGACAGTCAATTCATAACAACTGAATGGTCCGCAGAAGTTGCAAAAGATCTTGCTTCTCAAAACACTTCCTGGCATTTCAACCCACCTTCAGCTCCACACTTCGGCGGGCTTTGGGAGGCAGGGGTTAAATCAATCAAACATCATATTAAACGAACTATTGGTAATTCCAGGCTTACGTTCGAAGAGTATGCAACACTTCTGTCGCAAATCGAAGCTTGTCTCAATTCGAGACCCCTTTGTCCGATATCATCAGACCCTGATGATTTGATGTTTTTGACACCAGGTCATTTCTTAATTGGTGAATCAATGCGTACTCTTCCGAGCAGAAACATGGACGACAAAAATATCAATCTGTTGGATAAATGGAAATACATCCAGCGACTAACGCAGGACTTCTGGAAGAAATGGAGTTCTTCATACCTTCATCAACTACAGCAGCGACCCAAATGGCTTCGCGGACAGCCAGATGTAAAAATTGGTGACATTGTTATTGTCAAGGAGGACAATCTTCCGCCTTCATCATGGGTTCTTGCTCGAATTATGGAGTTACACCCTGGCAAGGATGGTCTCACACGCGTTGTGACCATTAAGACACAGAACTCGATACTCAAACGCCCGGTCGCAAAACTATCCCCCTTGCCGATTATCACCCCGTCACACGATCCGTAATTATGTTGCCCAAATTTAAGAAACCCCTCTATACACATAAAAAAAACATGTTAGTCAATTTTGAATTTATAAAATTTTAATATTAAAAAACAAACTAACGTCATCAAATAATTCATGAACATTAATACTCCGATTCCCTTTAATACAATAACCACTTAAACCATCAACTTAACTATGAATATTAATACCCCATTTCGCTTAAGGAACCCTTTAAATAGTCAAAAAATGTATAACACAAATATCCACAATTCAACATTTTAAGCCGCCAATAAATTTATGAACTTTAATTTTAACATTCCCCTTCCATAAAAGATGAACTACACCCTTAAATTAAATCCCAATCAAGAACTTATTTTAATCCAAAGAACTTTACAAACCAGATCAACTCACCCATCAAGTTTGATCCCTTTTCGTAGAAGAAGAATGATCCAGTATCGCAGATAATTATATCCATATATATATATTTTTATTTGCACAATTAAAAGACAACATACTAATGCCTTTTTTTTATTTCACTGCACACGAAAACTCATAACGAGATCGAACATTCGTATCACCAGCCCAGTGGGCAAACCGAAGATGATAACAACAATCGATTTGATGATTCAACGGGATACGTAAGAGACGCACCTCACGAGCACCTTTCCTGAAGGAGCGAAACACAATTTAGTTTCGTCAACTATCATCAAGGGAGAGCCGACACAGAGACTATAACACAATGAATTCACTCCCGAGGGCGCGGAGCATGTTGGTTGCCACCAACAAGATTGTCGAAGGGAATTACCGGCAAATTGAATAAGCAATCGGGAAGGGCAAATGATTTATGCCGATCTGCAGCCGCAGATCAACACCCATGCCCACATCACTTATTCCCATCGACCGATAATTGGGACACAACTATATTATATCTAGTCAGAATATAAATGTGAAATTATTAGTATATAATTAATTAATTAGTAAAGAAGTAAAACAATTAAACCAATGAAATTAAAGAAGATGGTCACCGCGCGTGGACTAAATCAAGACTAAATGTCAAATTTGTAATGGCAATGTATTCTCTCTCTCTTCTTCCTGTGGTCTATGCCTAACTAATGATATCCATCCCGCTCGGGACAAATGAAGAGCTTTCATGATGGCCGATACAGAAACAGAGATAGAATACATTGTCAAGAAACGCACTCTAACTTAAGCCCATCATAAATAGGGGGCATTGATAGCTAATCAATGTAAGACTGTGTTAGTTAAGATATATTTCAATGTAATCGTAATAAAACAGAACTGTTGAGTGCATTGAACCTAGCATTACATAACTAACAGCTGTAAGGTTTCGTGGGAAGTCGGCGAAAAGAATTCCGACACTTCCAAAAATCATTCGTCGAAGAAAGGAAGAGAATAAACTTATAACGTAATTTACTCAAGTGCTTCAATTTTATTCTGAGAAAGGGCCCATAACTTAAGGGAATCCCAAATAACCTCTCTTGGAGTTAATCAAAATTATTTTAAGGGATTCAAGTACAACTTACTTGAATTCTTGAATAAATTAATTCCGGCTCAACTAGCCCGGAACACGTTTAATGCAAGCCTTGGACATCCAGCCAGCAAAAACAATTATCTCAAGGTTACACACCCCAAACCGAAGCCTGCAAAATTCGAAATGGAAATATCTTAGTAGAATTGCAGTTTATGCTGAGGACATGGAAGAACCAACAATGCCATCTACCTGACCTAGACGAAGTACAGATAGCAAGATAGAACTTCTAAAAGCGGCGGCGATGACTTAGTTGGGAGTATGCACCAAGGAACCCAATTAAAGAGGTATCAATCTCCTCAAAATTGCCTTTAACATCTTTTCTGCCGTATGATGTGAACGTCTGAAGCAGTTCGTCAACATATTAATCAACGTATTAATGTGGTTTTCGACCATAAAAGTCCACCATAAACCAAATATTAACATAACGGCAGATCTTGGAAAAAACCCAGGAGCGCCAAGTCAGTACGCACCACCTTTTCATCAATTTTAAGGTTAGTTTTGGTGTCTGTTTCGTCCACGGAGACGAGATTTATGAAGTCATGTCTAGATTTGGCATCCCTGCCAAGCTCATACTTAGGATGGCGATTTAGGTCACCGCCATCCTGCACAAATTAATTTCGGCAAAGACGTCACCGACCCACTTGATGTCAAACAACGTTTTAGACAAGGTGATGCACTGTCTTGCGATTTCTTCAACATCATACTTTGGACAATAGTGCAAAAGAACCTTGTCAACAAAAGAGGGCAAAAAGATGCATATTCTGCCATCAAGAAAATCCAAATCCGACGTCTGGGTCAGAACGTTACCATAGACAGCTATAACTTTGAGGTAGTTAGGGCTTTATCTATCTTGGCTCCGCTGTAAAAACAGATAATAACACCAGCGCTGAGATCAAATGAAGAATTCCTCTGGTTAAGAAAGCTGAGCTCTCTCTCTCCCGCCCTACTATATGGTGCAGAAGCATGTACACTTTCAAAAGCGGATGAAGGCCCCTTAGGTTGCTCCGAGAGCAAAGTGTAATCTTTTGTCCCATCTGCATTGAATGTGAGCGGAGGAGAAGATTCAACAACGAACTGTATGCTAGGAAATGTATAGTTACATCGACTTAGCCAAAAGGATAAAATACCATGCCACGTGGACTGTAACGCCACCTCAAGTTAGTAATTAAATGATTAATGACAAAAAAAGTCCAACCAACTATCATTGAAAAAAATATCGGTAAAAATTATTTTAAATTATATTAAGTTATTTCTGCAGTAAAACTAAAAATCTAATTTTCTTTTAGTAGAAATGTAACTCAGTTAGAAAAAAAGTATTTCCAAATTGAAATATGTTAATCCATCAATGTTAAATACGCAATTTGTATTTTAAATATTAAATATGGTTTTCCTCAAAGGCAGCTAAAAATATATGTTTCTGATCTTTTTGTTTGCAATGCATCATTTTGTTTGAATGATGTTTTCATTATCCGAATTGAATTTCATGGTGTAGGCAAATAAAATAGCACCTATTTCTTTTGTATCTTGAGATGGGAAGTTCATGGTATGGGCAGGCCTACTCGCACCCAAACCAATTTTTAAATTTATTTTGGCACAAAATCCAATCAACCCACATCAAATATCAAAGTGCACGAGTAATCGATGCTTTCACTTTTTGGCGAATGCATTCCGCATCACCAGCAACAAATCCAAAACAATTCAAAGTATTTTAACTTGGACTTGGAGGATGTTTATTCTGAAATACTTCTTGACACAAAACTACAAAAGAATCCCAACCAAAGTGTAGATATTGAGTTCTTTTCGAAAGTTCCAAAGTCTTTACAACTCGGCAGCAGACGGTCTTTTCTGTCATCACTGTTTGGCTAGTTATTGAACTTGTCTCTGACTTCACAAAGTCCTATCTATGTTTTTTTTTTCTGTTCCTTACTCCTTCATCGCATCTATCTGTGATGCTCCATAGAAATAGTGTCTCGTTCTTGCTTGGATTTAATCGAACTCATAATACCCGAGAAATACAACTAAAGTTGATGCTGTTGTAGATACCAATTGAATTCCTGAACTTTTCTCTTTTTATTTTCGAAAAATGGGAAAATTCCTTAGATCGTTTTGTGTCACTAAGACGACAGTTGTTGGAATATTGGTGTTGTTTTGTTTCCAATGCAAGCTGTAAAAATGTCGTATTTTCACGATAAATTCTCAAAGATGTCACTCGATTGTGTTCCTTATTTACTGTCTGTTTTCTAAAAATGTGACAGGTGCATTTGGTTTTTGTCCAATGAGAGGAATACTTTGGGGCTTTGGAGTTTCTTAGCATTTAAGCTAATGTCAAAATTTTCATGGTTTTCTGTATTGTTAATTTTATTTTATTTGCTTTTTGTATGTTGCCATTAGAGCATTGAGAAGTTATTAATGATTGAAAATGTATAATTCTGAATACAGACTTTTCAAAAAGTAGAAGCCAACTTTACTCTTGAAGGAAGCTCAACGTTGAGAAAATTGGACGAATGTCCCTACAAGCTTTCTGTGAGCTCCCAAAATGTATAGTCCCACTTTTTTACACCTGAAAAATCGCGAATCGATACCGGCTTGCTGGACCTTGGACTAGATCCAAGGTCCAGCAAGCCGGTATTTTATTTGCTTTTTGTATGTTGCCATTGGAGCATTGAGAAGTTATTAATGATTGAAAATGTATAATTCTGAATACAGACTTTTCAAAAAGTAGAAGCCAACTTTACTCTTGAAGGAAGCTCAACGTTGAGAAAATTGGACGAATGTCCCTACGAGCTTTCTGTGAGCTCCCAAAATGTATAGTCCCACTTTTTTACACCTGAAAAATCGCGAATCGATACCGGCTTGCTGGACCTTGGACTAGATCCAAGCAGATTATCATTTCATGCATTGGAGTAGCAATAGCCAGAAATCAAGTTGTGAAATTGCGGTGGAATTTTTTGTGTTAAAACTCTTGAGAAACACAGGTCATGAGACATTGTTTTTCAAAAAATCCAAATATTTTCCATCAAATTCGCTGTCATGTTGAACGGGACACCTCACGAGGGACATGGAGCATTGTAATGTTCAATAGTTTAAGCACATTGTCAGAAGATGGTTGAATGCTAAATTGACTTCTCGTTAGTGATCGAAAGCCTCGTAATAGAGTGGTGTTGACAGCTGGCGAGGAATGTCAAAATTCTAGGTACGTTCGTTAACGTCTCAAGCATATGACCCTCAAAATTTTGTTCCCCACCCACTTAGTCACACGACTTTTTCTTATACCTACTGATTGCTGGAAGGAAACCGATTGGTTGAAGATTTGACAGATAGGAGATATATTTTCCCTTTTTGGATATGTGCTGTACTATAGCTGTTTTCCAGTGCGCCGGATAGTAAAATTTATTCAGCCCAGTACAGTGCAAATGTCTATAGGTTCTAGAGGGAGATCTTGAAGTACAATGAATTCCGGTAGATTCTATCTGCATTAGTGATTCACAGATCGCTTGAATATCTGTACTCTATTTAAATAGAGGGCTTCCTCTCTCACACTTCTAACATCTGCATTCATAAATACAAAATAAGCCACATAAATTACCCTTGGACAACTTATAAGATTATTTTTAAGCTACCTGTTTTTGACTCAATGATTCTGCATTTTGTACTAAGATAACCCATCTTCAGATGAAATCTGATACAAAAGCTTCCTTAATCGTTTCAGTGCTACCGTATTTTAGAGATTCCTCCATTTTGTTGAAATAAGACCTTCCAATTTTCGGCACTTCTTTGTGTAGAGCGGGACGAGTCATTTAGTTAACCGCTTGCTTTTTATTTGATCGGTCACATGGTCGAATATTAGAACAGGTCTTGAACTTTCATTTAGTTTTCGAAACTGGTGGAATCACCGTTTGCCGTTGGGATCAAATAAATGAGGCTATCTCTGGAGTGGTCAACCAGCGATCTTCGTCGGACCCAGTGAATGGGTTTACTATTATGATTACAGTGTCAAAAACGGTTTGTGAAGTAAATTTATCATAGTCACTGCTTTAAAGGTACAAGAGGCAACATGGTGATGAACCAAACAAATAAATACTGTGAATTAAGCGAATGTAAAAAAGTCGATGTCAAATTCTCCATACCAATCCGAACGCCACGGAGAGAGCAGAAGAAACCAAAATATATCTGAATTTTCAAATCACTACAAGGTCCTTAACTTCTCTAACAGAACGATGCTCGCTCTGTGCGAAATGCATTATAGGGCAGTCATAATTCCTTGCCAATTTTAAAACGAGTCGATTTTAAAACTGGAGCTGTATCTCCAGACCTAACAAATCTGTAAGCGTACTGCAATTTTGATTTGTGTATTAATATAGGCTTAATAAATTGTAACAAGGATTTTATTTAACTTGTTGTAAGGCAAAGAATCGCCTTTTTAAAAATGGTACGGATGCCTTTCCTTTCCCAATCCTAGCAGATCATCTGATCTGTTCGCTGCCATAACAACTCCACTGGATAAATTTAAAAACTTCAGCTAATAACTTTCTGATCCCACAAATTTGTTATTTTTTTTTGTATGGCCGCAACAACTTCTTCTACAATGGCCCGGAAATCTTTTTCATCGCCCTCATCTGTTTCCTTTTTTAGGGTTCCATTTTCAGTCACTTTTACATGTATTTCTTGCACGAAATTTCCAAAAAAAAGTCTGAATCATAGATAAGTGCATGTCTAGAATAAGTCTGATTAAAAAAAAATCCTATTATGAAACTTTTAAATTCTTAAATGATCGTTTAAAAAATTTCTGTTTTTCATTTCTCTTATTTGAATTGCATGTAAACCGATTTCGAGCTTTGTGTCGGATGTTTTTTCAGAAAATCACGTCCAAGTTTGGCGTCCTTTGAAAACAATATAAATTGTCAATTGGTTTTCTGATGAAATCTAAAATTAAAAAAATATAAATCGTTGACCATGGTAGGAGTCAAATTCGCAATTGGCCTTTTTTTTAACAGCCTCGTCATCAAACCAAATCCTTCTTGTTACCGAAGTTGGTCTCGGCTTCTTCCTGAAAGGTGCGGCATTGTGACCATATATTGTTGACTTTTGGGGTATAACCGATGCTAGGCATCACGAACCTAGCTCACGTTGCATTTTTGAACTCAAGTTTTGGCATTCAATATTCAAATAATGGAATTTGACAAAAAAAAGTTATTAACTTCAGCCATGGCTTTCGTGGCAACAATTTGCTTTCAAGCAATTCAGACGCAATCAAGACACCTTACGTTCCTTCGGTCAACCCATTATAATGAGCCATGTAATCACCTTCAATTTACTGCGGTAAGCCGCGCTGATTCATTCCCTTAGAAAGTGTGGAGTCGCACACTCAGCTATGGACAGGACCTCAATTACAGGGTTAATTCAAAAGCATTTAAATTAATGCGTTTCAATGACCGCCGCAGCCGGGCATTTTCGACGAAAACAAAATGTCAGCAAATGCATCTGTCATTCATGTGAATAATTTAATTACAATGACACAGCATTCACCACATTCTCGGTCAATATCTTCACAACTCAAACGTATCGAGTCCTGAATGACTTCAAGTGAGCTGCAGACCGCAGAATTTTAAATACTGACTATCTTCAAGGTTTTAGTTCCAGCTTCAAGTACTGCTGTGTGGTCAATTAAGGTACTTAAGCAACTTTTAGTGCTCTTTACATCAAAGGAAACTCAACCGGGTTTCAAGTAAGCAAAATTAAACCACACTCAAGGTGCCCTCGCGTCCGGATGTTTTAATTGAATTTACCTGCAAGACTTGCAAGCTACAAAGATAAAGTTTTCCACTTCATTTATGACGAGAGCAGCAGCCATCCCCCTTGAACAACAAGTTTTGTAAACCCTTTGCCAGAAAATATTTTCCATGATGATTTTCTCCCGGCTCGGTGTCATCTGTTTGAAGAAAATTTAATCAAGAAGGACATCTGGTTACTGGAAATAGGACACACATACTCGTACACATGTTTATACCATCGAGAACTGTTCGAAAGTAAAATTTGTAGATATTGTTATAGTCTTATGGATTGTGAAAGGTGTGGAAATTAATTCAATTTCGGTTCAAAGAAACCCGAAGACGATGCTCTTATAGGATCTAAGGATGTTCACTTACCAGGCATATGACTCCAAGTATAGTCCAATATAGAATTTATATTTAAAACAATTTGCTTTAGAAATCTCATTAAGTACGAATATAGGCGCCCGCTGATGTGAATGCTCGTCCTTAAAATGCTGACAATATGCTTAAAGGATCCCTGGTCTGGCCCATATTGGTTCTGCTGGTGGCGATTTTAAATTAAATAAAGTCACATTTAAAGTTAAAGCAGTCTCGTTAGCCTTTGATATATGGTGTTCCTTTATTCATCACAATTCTAATCTTGGGTACTGATGGCACATGGACCCAGAATGACTGAGGGCGGAAATCCCTCTGCAAGAGCATGTCAGAAAATTTCATATGACACGTATGAATGCATGATGCCATCCTGAAGAGCACTGTAAGAATCCAACAATGGTGGCGAAAAATAGAAACTAGAACAATTGCATCGCCTCAGTAAGGGGGCCCCCGATGAAGCCATAATCCCGCCTTTCATTTAGTAAATGCTGACAGGAGTCAGTAGCACTGGCACAAATCCCCAACGTATGTACATACGAGTACATACCTATTGTGAGGGGGGCTTTTGCAATCAGAACCTATCTGTGGCGGCAATGGAACAAAGTGTATATCGTGCGACGACAGTTCAGAAGGACTACTGCGACCCACTGGCAGATTGTATTTTTGCGCACACAGGAAACCTGAACGCATACACGCACACACAAGTTGGAGCTCAGGAGCCGCCTGGGAATAAATGAATGTTTACGACAGATTTTCTACGTAGCACTTTTATGTTTTGTGGGAGCGCATTTGTTGCAACCAACGGGGTATTTATTTTACACGTTGTTCTAGGCGTTATATTAAATTTTATTAAACTGCATTACTTGCAGTTTGAAGCTGTGTACGTTGTACGGGCTGAATAACAAGAGCCTCTCATAAAATAGGAGCAGTTGTTATACTTTAAGTATTAAGTTGAGAACAAATAGCCCAAAGTGGATTTAAAAACAAATCATACTCGATAAGAGATATTTCCTTGGGAGAAAAATAAAAATAGTCGAAAATGGATGACGTCAAAAGCAACAGAAAGAGGAGAACAAGATGAATGCTAAGTCTAAGTCTTAGGTAATAAAAATAAGCCAAGTGTGAGCCAGAGACGCAAAAGAAGGCTTCTTTTGAACCGTACGAGATGATACTGATTTACAATGCGTTGAAAAATGCATATTATCCGGCGCACTGGAAAACAGCCCACTCCCAAACGCGGCAAAGATAACTCCAATCCGGCAAATCAGCGGTAATTTAGTCTTCTTCCGACGATCAGCAAGGAATTCGAAAAAGTTGTTAATAGAGACCTGACCAATCTGATGATCACTTCGATTTCAGAGCGTCTAAACTGGTATCAGATGTACAAAGGAATAAATCTTAAAAACAGTCCACGGGTTCTTATCTGGTTGACTTGGATACCGTCTGGTTAGAAGTTAGACAGGCTTGGTGTAAGCAAACCACTGCGTGAAAATGCTTTATAACATGCTTACCAATAAAATGTTCGTTGTGAAGAATGGCAAGGTTACTTCTTTTGGTATTTTCGAATTATTTAGAGGTCTAAGACAAGGTGCGGTTAATTCACCGATACTTTTCAGAAGTTTCACTACTGATCTTTGTGTAGTGAATGCAGACAACTAGATGGCGTACAGATGGCGTACAGATCGGGACCGAAGATTGAAGGTATCAGATTGAACTTGCAGTAAGACTTTAATAATAAGATTAAGCGTTATTGTGATGACTGGAAGTTGAAGATCTACTAAGGCTATTCTTTTCAGGACTCCATTGTGTAGGGCTTCTTGGGATACCATGAAGAATTGGAGAAATTTCTTAATCATTGGACAACTCGGGCAACCTTTGGAGAACAGAAATTTAGTCGGGAACCTAGGATTCTGACTAGACCAATATCTTTATTTAAAAAAACATATAGATGTAACCCAAGCCAGAGCCAAAGCGACTTTTGTGATGCCAAAAAGACTGTTTTATAGCAGCCAACTCAATGCCAGACCAATGCTTATTTATGGCTGTCCAGTGTGGTTCAACGTGACAGAGAATTCGATGGAAAAGATTCGGGTTTTTGAAAGACAATGTCTCAGGGCTTGTTTTCGTTTATACAGAACTCCAGAACTCCTAATAAAATTTAACCGGAGGCAGATTGCAAGAGCAATGATTTCGATCAACAACCTGATTTCTCGGGCTTTTTACCCCAACTTGTTGCACCTTGAGAGTGTGCCCTTAACGGTTTTATCCCTCCAGAGGCGTTCCTCTACCTCCATTCCAAAGGTTTGATCCAGAGTAGTATGGCGGTGCCACTTAACTACCATGTCACCCGACTCAACTACGATCGAGACATCGCACATAGTTTCGAAGGGTTTCTCCGTTTCAGCAGGGCGGTGTCAACCCACGATAAGGCAGATGCGCAAAAGCAGCACCATAAATTTTGGTGTCTCTTAGAAAATTGGTAGAGAACGCTTTTATTGATATCATTAAGCTAGGTTTCCTAAGGGGGAAAAGTTGGCCTCCTTTTGTTTATAAAATCCTTTGATTTAGGTTTTCTTAAGCTTAGATAGGATAAGTCGGGGGAAATATATACATTTATATTATAAGTACAGTCAACTCTCAATAACTTGAAACTATATAATTCGAACTGATGGTTAGGTCCCTTGAAAAAACCTTGATATATCAAGGTGTTTGGTGCTCTCGCTAAATCTAAGTGATTGTTCAGTCGGGCTCCTAGCAAACATGCTGTAATTCTAAATCAGAAGCTAGAGTCTTCTCAGTAATTCGAATTTTTTCGTTGTTGTTTTAAACTGGCAGCTTTATTCATGTTTCCAATGCTTTGGCGATGATTAAAGGCGATGCGATGGGCCGTTAATATTTCATGATTGCAAAAAAATAAAAGTGTTTATGAATTATTGAGAAAACAAATTATTGAAGCCATGGAAAGTGCAGTAAAAAAAAGGATGTAGAGAACAATTTTAAAATTACATTCTCCACATTGTCAACCATTCTTAAGCAAAATGATAACAAACCTGGAAGTGCATTACGTGGACGGAGGAATCGAAACCGGCACGATGAGTAACCACGCGTTGAAAAAGTAAATATGAATTTGTCACAAAAAATTAAACCTCTCATAGATAGGGAAAGCTACTCACCCTAGATGTTTCAAGCGTATCAAATCCTTTCCCACGTTATGTCGCTCCAACAAAAAAGTGTTGCTGACCACAGAATTGTTCCATGAGTAGCTTCCGAAACTGGACATCGACAAGAAACAGCAGAAGCAGACAATTTTAATTTTCCGGGATAGTTACAATTAATTGCAACTACTTGGCCAGGATGTGATTCAAAATTTTAAGACTTTGTAGTGTCGGGTTGCATTGAAAATAGACAAAGAGACAACAGAAATATTTTGACAGCGATGAACTTTGTTGACAAGGCATAAAAAAACTATAAATATACGACGATTTCAAACTGTTTCAAGAACTGCGGATTCATTACAGAACGAGTGAATCAATTGCAACAGGAGGACGGATAAAGCTGCCTTTCTTTAGTGAATCTGTGACTTTCGATGAATTTGCGGTGTGTGACGACGAAATTTTGACAAGTTGAAAATTCAAGCAACAATAATGAAGACGACGGTGAAGAACAACTTTAAGCAGAACTTATTTCGCCCGTCACATCAAAAAGTAATTGTTGTGTACATTGCGTCAACATTTAATGTTATTGTCATATCCTGGAAGTCATTAAAACAAAAAAAATATCACTGATTTCCTTACAAAATAAAAATGTAAGTGAAATTGTATGTATATATATACATATGTTATTCAACATGTGTTTTATAATAAAGAGTATCAAATTATTGTTGCACATGTCTGAACTTATTTCGTTTTCGTCCTTCGCTTCAACTGGACAATTTTTCGTTTATTCGAGCACAGCTTAGATCATCTGCAGATGAAGATGAGGTAGTTAAATTAAGTAAAATTAAGATACATATATGTATAAGCTTGTTTAAGCGGTTTTGTCTAATGTCAAAGTAGTCCTTTCAAATAAATGAAAATGCATTGACAAAAAACAAAACAATATTTCTCAAAGTCTAGTTCTTGACGTAAAATTAAGTTGCAATCAAAAAAAAAATCACACAGATGAAGAACCCCTTTTATTTTTATATTCTTATAAAATTTATAAAATTATTTGTTGTTACAGTCTTTGAAAGTTGGTTTAATGGTTCAGAAAATACAGCATAGTGGCCCACGGTCAGCCGAACTGCAGAGGGTAACCGCGCTTACCAGGATTGTATTTTTAATATACTTAACTTATCTTATTGTAAGTTTTCCTTTTGTACAATGTCTGACCCTGAATTTGCTAAAAAAATTGGTAAAACAATTTAAGACCCGTTAACATATATTATAAACAAAAGTTTCACAAGTGGTTCTTTCCATAGAGGTTTGAAAATGAATGTTGTTGTCACCTTTTGTTAAAAAAAACGTTAGCCATACGATCGAAAAAACTGTACTCTCATGTCTCTCATGTCTTTCACCCTATAAAATTCAAAAAAAATCAAGAATTAAAAGAATGTCAAGCTTTTTTAGCAAATAAAAGCTCATAAGTTATTCACAAATCGGCTTCAGAAAGTGATAGTAAAGACCTGGTTTAAGAAGTAGTTTGCTGAATTGGCTAAGCTCTTACCTCAACTCTAAGTGTATCATTACCATCTGCTGGTGCGGGTGTTCCTCACGGGTCAATTCTCGGACCAATGTTTATTCTAAGATATTTTAAACAACTTTCTTGTTGCCACTAAATATCAGCATTGTTCCTTATACTCATGGCTTTGCACTTTATAACACTACTCCTTGTTGGGATTAAATAAAACTCGGAATCAATTTAAGATCTTTCGTCATGAGTTGATTATGTAAGGCATCATGAAATGGCTCTGAATTGTTGATCAAAATGACTTTGCCTTTTCTCTGTCTCTGTCAAACCCGCAAATGATGTGTGACATTCCTCATCATATCATAAATTGTGATGGCACAAACCTAAGAAATATGCCAACATTTGAGAAATCTGCTTTCAAGTTCAAGTATATAGCTATTATTTTGAGTACTCGTAGTAACTTGATTTATTTGGCAATGAACAAAATTAACCATTTACAAATACTTTGGAATACGATATCCCATGGTGCATTGCATATGTAGGCATTCTACAGTCACTTATTTCTACATACAGGGCAATCATCCTTTATTTTGTGTAAATCGTATACTCAGATCAAGCGCCGCGATGGTAGTTCCAAGGATAAGGAAGAGCATTGTAGAAGATTTCCTAATACAATAGCTTCTTACAATTTTAACAAGCTACTTTTAAATCTGTTAAGCGACATTTGAAAACCGATTTCATTAATTTTCTTTTAATTGAAGAGGCTAAACCTATATGGTTGTTAAATTTAAAAATGAAAAACACATTCCCAAAAATCAGGGTTTGAACCTTGTTTCCTTAATTACATCCACCAGTAAAGCTTAGCACATACGTGTAGTTCCAATGAATATAAAATATTATGGTTACCTAGAGCCGATCTAATAATGGGAATGGTAAGCAGTCGATGGGAATTCCTTAACAGTGTACAGCAGTGCTATTAACACACCGGAATCGGAAATGGGACGGTGGAAGTATAAAAGATTGTATGCATTTGAATGAAACCGTCAATAATTTCCGCTGGTGCTCCACTTCCGCTGTATTCGTAGCCGTGACCGAGCACACAACCAGCAAATAATATAATAGTTATTGGAGAGATTACGCAACCTCACCAATTTGGTCAGAGTTTTCTCATCGTGTGGTCGATTTAATATTTAAATTGCATAAAAATCAAACAAAGCATTGATTTCTAAATCATTGATTTCTTTTGCAAAATTATTCCTTCATTTATATATAACTGCCTTGTCGAGGATTGTGCCTGTAACTTGTGAACAGTCACAGCCCGGATAAAAAAGTGCGGAAAGTATCTTGAGCTGGAGATCCATTGTTATATTTTTCTTCTAAGACCAATAGTCGGTCATCGCTTCTATTTAATACGAATTTATAAGCTCTTCCGATGCGGAAATATTATGGGTCAAGTTTACCCGCGGTTCGATTTTAAATTTTTTTTTATGGAAGAAAGATAATGGCTAACCGTTGAATCATCGAGATTAAAGAATAAATCTCAGCAGGACTCTGAGGTCAACATTAGCCAGGTCGTCCAGCCCATTAAGTTAGTTCCGTCTCTGCAGCTTCTCCAAAAGTCTTTATGTGGTTAACCAAGTCTCTCCGCATGAGTACCTATGGTAGAATAGCCTGTCATTATGCTTGAGACGAGATGGATATCGAAGACTGGCCACAAAAGCCTGACTATTTCACATGATTCGGTTTGATTCCAGCGGCTTTTAGCCCTGTCTATTAATTTCGTGTCAATAATTTTCTGGAGAACGCTTTAACATAAGTATTTGATTGGTTTCCAATTATGATACCTGTTTATCAAGTTCGTCTGCCCTCTCGTTCCCTTTCACGAGAGTAGTGAACCCTTAGGTGAGGATAGGCCTCACAATCGCGGTATACTTATAGCCAGTGAACTTTGACGCGTTTTTCGATGTTGTCTTTCCAGCTCAGCTTTGAGTCTAGAATGACTCCGAGATATATTGTTATCATACTGTCATATTCGAGGGGTCGAACGTTAGAATCGTTCTACTCCTAGTGAAAAGCACTGCCTCAGTTTTAGAAAAGTTGACGTCAAGTCTTCGTCCTCTGGCCTTGCGCTGAGGGCCTGGCTCCGAGGGCAGCAATCCTGTCAGCAAAACCACCCAATAAAGACGCATGTCGGCGATCACAGAGTATATCCAGCTATGCCATCGAAGCAATTAAATCGATCCAAGTGAATAAATCGATTTGAGGACGGCTTGCATGGAATGGAGCCCCATCTACGATAAATTTCTGGCCAAAAAAAAATCAGTGATCCTGCCTTAGTAGTACGCTCCATTGATTGTAACGTTTTTTCTTTTTTCGTCATAGAAGGAAATGAGCGTACGTAGCTGCCGAGATAGAAAAGCCTCAACTGAAAAGTTGACTTATGAGCCAAAGTCCGTTCTGAATAGCTCTGAACAACTTTAAAGCCGAAACAAAAATAAAGCTGGTGGTAAATTGGCCCTTAATGTTTTTCACACTGTTTAAACAATGAACACAACGAAAATTTCAAACTACATTTGCATTTCTTTTCAACGTTGTTAAAAATTAAATCCATCCATTTTGTACAGCGAGAATATAACTCTCAGTTTCTGAAAGTTTTTTGAGGGCTTTAGAGCTGTTTGTAACATGAATAAAAAAGAACTTGAACTTATGTCCCGAATGTGGATCTGTACCAGTATCGAGTACAACGCTCGCATCTTGAGTGTTTGTTAAACTTATTGGCGTACAGTAAAGTACAGTCAATAAATTCGCTGGAAATCGTTGCTACAGATTATGTTTGTTATTTTTCTCACCGATAGTCAACAACATTTCACCCTGTTCCTCATTTTTTTAAGGTTCCATACCCAAAGGGAGCCAACGGAACTCTATTTTATAAGCGTCCGCTGTTCGTTGTTCGTCCGTCCGTGCCTTCTGAAACATAATAGGTAGACACTATCCGACACCAACAGTAGAAAAATTATTTTCTGCAATAAGTCTGCATCAAAAAATGTATATATATATGTATATATGGTTTTAAATATGCCCATATTCATATCTCTTAATGGGGAAGAGTGAAACCCGATTTTGAGCGGAACGGGGTTTACTCGTACAAATGCGCAAAATTTGAAAAATCTTAAATAAAAGAAATAAAAAGTGCTGCATACTGTAGAGTGGTATGTGAGAGTTTAACTCGCACGTGGCCGCTTTTTTTTAAGTATTTGCATGTCAATAGTATTTTTAATTTTTTTTTACTATTTGTTTTTTTTTTTGAGATGATATCTGTTAAGTGGGCGCAGCCGTTGTCGATGGCCGTTGTTTTACCGCATATTCAGTCGATTTATCGAGAACCGCGCAAAGCGCCACGCCTGGAAACGCTTATTTCAAAAAGTCTATTGTCGCGCGACCTGTGTCTGTTGTTGTATATCGCTTTTGGAACCATATTAAGGACAAGAGGATTATGTCTTCAATATGCGCCAATAACAAATCGTTGGTCATGGCTCTGATCAATATCTGTAACTGCGTCATCCACCATGTCCCGAATGATTGCATTTTAAGTGGTCGGGAAGTGCAAATTTTAATTTTTAACGTATTTCGACCAAAATTCTCTCTATAGTAAGGGTTCAAGAAGGTGTTATCATAGTAAGCATGCGATTGATGACTTGCAGGGTATTACTGATGGTCTGTCAACATATTTTAGTCTGTCACTTAAACACGCTGCCTGTGCTCATCCACGTCTACGTGGTCTTCTGGTGCTTCTCCAGTCACTCTCTTCGAGATGCGAAAAACAAAGCACTCGAGATTATAGCATGTGATGTACACGTCTGCTTACTTCATAAATGCAAACATAAGAACATGCAGTTTCCAACAATTGTAAAAGTTAAAGAACCATTTGATAGGATGATACATTTTGGGCCACATTGTTTTTCAGAATTTGATCTCAAACATTTTTAATTATATTGTGGTGTTTGTATCGTTATCATGACAATGATTGCTTAAAAAGATTTTGATTTGAGTTTAAGTGTTAATTCAGACCTTATAGTTTTTAAAATTAAAACACTCCTCACGGAAATCGTAGTATTTTCATGGTACGACGATCGCACCCTTCTATAGACCCAATTTCATCTTAAACTAAAATCTTCAGTTATTTGTAAAGGTAAATATTCGGAAAATCAATTCAACACACTTCATCTCAATCTGATGATACCTTCCCGATTAAATGAAGCGTTCCACCAAGCTGGAGGAGTGTTTACGAAGCCCAATCCCATCATCAGAATCCTTTTTATCAGTAGTTCGCTTTAATAAGCCCCAAAACAGCAGAAAACCATTCCTTCCACAGTGTTTGGTACGATACCATAACTTTGCCCTCCAGATAACCGACGACTTGAATAAACAATGTCGGATTACGTTCAAGTAAATGATGACAATTCAATTTGCAAGAGATGAAGAAGGTTTGATAAAGATACACGTTGTCGTTGGCCCACAATAATGGCCCCATTCCACTCCCTGTCCTGGACTCTTGCAAAACTTTCGGAAATGTCCTGCTGCCGTCATTTGTTGTTAGTTGCCGTTCCCTCTGCTACTACTACTACTGCTAATCGTCACAATTGTCATCGTAAAACTTTATTTTTATTGCTTGACTAGAATATTGCCACAGATCCATTCCCGAAGATACTCAACGCTGCAAATTTCTGCTTGCGTTGGAACTAATTGAGCAGCTATCGATGGATGGCTGGTGTTCCTCTAGAATTTCCGCCGCTCGACCGGCTGCTCCTATGAGTATGTATTGAGTTTTGCATTTCGTGCTTGTTTTGGGCCAACAAAGTGACTACTTAAGATACGATGACAGTTAAATTAAATTGGTATCAAGATTGGAGAGTAGGTAATAAAAATTCACTTGATGTTCCCACTTGCCAGCCACCCCATATAAATTGAGATGTAGTCAGATGTGGTTGATGTAAAAAGCTACACGATGCGGCACAGGATGTGTTGTTCTTATCGATATCGAGATATACTTTGTAGGTGTGCATTCATGGATAATAGGTTCTCGAATTAATGAAGTCTTAACACTCCCTGTATCGTGATAAAAAAGATGGAGATAAATGGATTCAGATTGGTGTTGTTCTTATATATGATTATGTTAAGGGTGTCTATAAACTCTCCTGTGATGGTTAAGAACTTCTTTAAATCTAGTATTACTTTGTCGTTTAAGATACAGTCATTTTAAAAGAAATATTTATTTAGTGCTTTCGGTAGCGAATGCTTTATAACCATGAAATAGTTTGAAACTTATTTTTAAAAATTCATATTAGATTAAAATAGGTAAGGTTATGAAGATTGCTAGCTTTTAAAGGCTGAGAATTCCGACAACATAACGCCGCGATCTCCCTTTGAATTCTATTACTATACCACATAGACTTATACTCAAATCATCTGTCATTCAAAAACGTTATCGAAGAGGTATTCTCTAAATTTGTTCCTCTTAAAAATATTAAGAGAAATAACAAACCTGTTTGTGGTAAGTGCAAAGTTGACTCTAGTCTGCAACCTGAAACATTTTCGTTTAAGAAAGGAGCATGAATATTTAAAAAACTTTATGCATAGGCAGTATGCATGGACAGTGGAGTCAAGGATTAAAAATAATTCGAAAGCTTTTTGGAAACATATTAATGTTAAATGAAAGTCAGTTGGTGTCCCTGGCAATATGACCTATAATGGTGAAGTTAGTAGTGATCTAAAAAATATATGTGATATTTTTGCAACTTTCTTTCAGTTGAATTTTATGAAAAGTCTTCTAAATTAGACAATCTTTTAGAAATTCCTCGTATCGTTGACATGGGATTCATAACCATATCTGAAGATGAGATCCTTACACAATTCACTAAGTAAGATTCAAATCTAAGTATGCCACCGGATCATATTCCAGCATTTTTCATTAAAAATTGTAAAATGAATTCATTGAAACATTTTCATTTTATTTTCAACGCATCTCTTAGTTCTGGAATATTTCTCGACTGGACGTTTATAGCACCAATTCGCAAATCGGGTTCAAAGCAGTTCAATGAGAACTATAGACCGATTGCCAAATTGCAATTAATTCCGAAAATTTTTGAATCTCTTGTAAAAAATAAAATCTACGATGAGATAAGAAGCCATACTTCTGCATATCAGCATGGATTTCTAGAAGGGAGATCCACATCTACAAATTTGACACTATTTGCGAATTATTGAGTAAATAATATGGAGAGAAGAAAGCTGGTTGATGCAATATAGATTTCTCCAAAGCATTTGACAGGGTGAAGCACTCAATTTTAATATATAAAACCTGAATTATTTGGGTATTCATTCCGCTCAATTAGCGTGGATTAAAAGTTATTTATCAAATTGACTTCAATTTGTTGAAACTGGTACCACTTTGTCTCAAAAGATATATAATCACTCGGGTGTACCTTCAGGTAGTCAACTTGGGCCACTACTCTTCCTTCTTTTCATCATTTGGGATGAATATTTCCATATCCAAATGGTGTGATATAAACCAACTGCACTTGAACATAAAATAATTGTTCTATCCTTACGTTCGCTAGAATCCATTGTCCTGTTGTCTTTTGTAATGAAATGGGATCTTTTTCACTTCAAAGAGTTTTTAACCAAAAGGATTTGGGTGTCATCTTCACCTTAAATTAGAGTTAAAATGCACTTTGACTATATCAACTCAAAAGTTTATTCCATGCTTGGTTTTATATGATTGGCGGTATTGTGTTTAGCGTATTTTTATCTCCCTCGTTTGGTGTCGTCTAGCTTTTTCTGTCTTTCAGGATCTCTCGAGACCAGGTAGGCGTATCCAGATTCCTTAACCTGCCCACGGAGCCAGTGTTGCAGCCTTATGTGACAGCACAGGGGTGAACGTTTTGTTGTGTTTTTATTTTGCTTAGTTTGATTCGTTTGATTTGTTTTATTTTAATACTGGTTCGTGAAATGCTTTAAAGCTAACGATTAAAATAAATGAAGACATATATTGTGTTTCCAAATTGTGCCAGAATTTTTCAGTTCGTCACAATATAGAGTTATATCATCGCGGATTTTTTTACATACCGTTTTGAGTTCTGCAGCCTTTCTAAAATAAGGAATTTAACATTTCTTACCGTAAAAAAAAAGCATTCGGTTGACCGTTTTTTCCAAAATTCGCCACCACGAAATTCTCTTCTTTCAAATATTATTGAAAGAATTTTTGAAATTGGATAATCAGTTTTGAAGATGATCTTCTAGATCTAAACTTACGAATTATGTGTATTATACTTAACATAAAGGGATATGTCATGGCGGACAATTTTGTATAACTTTTTAGATTCTAGAACTTCTCTTTAGAAAGCAATAAAATAAAATTTAATATAATATAGTTAAGGCAGCGCTCACAAAAAAACATGTTAATGTTCTGAAGTTACATGCTTAACCTTTCTTAAGTTACATAATTGGTTGCCATTAAAATCCCTTATATTTAAATCGGGTAATATATAGCCGATGTTGATCCGATGTTTTCGAAGAAGCTCGCCATTGGAAAATCGTTTGTCATTCGTGCCTGTTTCAGTGATTCATAAAATATTTATTTTTACGTTTTGAAGTATACGAAGATTCAACTAATGCAACTTGATATCTGGAGAAAAAATAAGGAGGCTAACGAACTGTATCATTGGTCTGGCAAGGAATAAAAATAAATTCTCTTAATCCAAGCTAAGCAAACAAACGTAAGAAGTGAAATTATCACAAAATGCATATCTTAGACCAAAAACTTGTTCATAATGTAGCCCGTTCTCTTCGTCAGAAAGACTTGAACGTTATCAGTAGATACATAAAGAAAAACTTTACATAACATAAAGAAGATAATTGATAAAAATGGTTTATAATATCGGACATAAAACTGATCCCTGGGGGACTCCTGCTAATATATATGTATGTGCGAACATACGAATTCAGACGACACTCAGACGACATTCTCATGACTCCCAAAACCCACTCTTTGAAAGAGTTTTGAAAGGTATTATTCAATATGACAAGAGTCGATAAAGAATGATTAAAGTTCCGCCTTATGTTTTATTTCTGCGTATATAGTAAATTTTGGGTTTTAAAATTGACATTATATTTGGCTTCATGTTATCCAAAGTTTTTTGTCAAGCGGAAGTTTCAAAGTGTTTATTAAAACTGGCGAATCAGTGTTAATGCATTATTATGTTGGTCTTCCCCAAGGCTCGGTTATAAGTCCAAGATTTTTTGTTACAAGTGAACAGCTTTTTATTTTTTTTATTTGCTCTCTTATTTATTTAACATATTTATTTATTTATTTTTCATAGTTATTTAACTTTTTTTTAAGCGTATTTATTTATTTACTTTCTTATTTATCAAATATATTTATTTACTTATCTATTTTCTAATTTATTATATCAGTTTATTTAAACTCATAAATAACATTTATATTTATTAATTATCAATTGTTGATTTAATATTTTTCACACTTTTGTTTTTATCTTATTTATTTATTTATACATTATTAATTAATTATTTATATACTTTTTAATTTATATCCATTTTAAATTAATTTTCGACAATACTTTATATTTTAGTAATCTTAATGAAGCTTTCCATAGTTTTCCTCCAGACTCTAATGCTTTTTTTGCTTTATTTATATATTTATAAAAATATGTCAGTTGAACTATATAAGATATATTTCGAAACTCCGTAATACGAAAATAAAAATATCCAGCTATCTATCTAACGTAAAAAATAAAATTGTGTATGATTTGTGAATGATAATGACTTCCGAAAAGGTTTTGAAAACTCCATCCTTATTTCCAGAAAAAAGGACGAAAATTTATCTAAAAATCTAACCTGTGCTTTTGATGTTTGTAGCGAATAAAAAGAAGGAAGCGTGCAACTGCACTGAAGAAAAATAACGTGAAAAACCCTTCAATCAGTGTGTTGGCAACACACTGTGTGCACATCTTATCTCTCGTTGCACTTGGCACATTTATAATTCCAAAAATGACTTCAGTCCATCTCGACAAGCATTTTTATATTTCATTTCACTCAAATAAATGATACTCGAGTAGTATCCTGCGAACTCAATCCACGGCACTTATCACTAGAGCAGACTTTATTGTCGGGGATCGTTTGCACAAAATTTTTAAACAAAAGTCACGTATTGTTCTAGTTGTTCTGTTGGAAAATTCCAGGATAAAGTTTTAAATTGAGTAATGAAACCAGATCCAGTTTCTAGTTAATAATAAGTGCTTCGGGCGCAAGAAACAAAATGTACGAGTAGTGTAGTGCATGGAAGAAGGAGTGTGCCCGGAGAAATTCCAATTAATCACTTGTCTGCTGCAACATTTTCTCTTGGTTACTGTTGCAGTTAGTTTTTGGTTACCTTAAACGACATTGTTGTGCTCATGAGAACCATTAATTCTGACTCCATTTACTTCCTTGAGCTTTGGCTCTGGGTCTCTATCCCTTGGGAGAAATATAACATTTATTAAGTGAAATCCCGGTAGGGTACGTCTGGTTGTAAGTATACTTTGATGCAGACTGTAGCTAATGTTCTTATGAAGTGTTGATGGATTGGCAAAATATTGCCTGAGGTCCTTGTTTCGATCGATTTGTTTGTGTTGTATGGTTATACATTTGTTTAATTGTAGCAGTTGGGAAGGTTCAATGAATATACTCCATTGTTAGGAAGCACATGTGCAAGTATGAAAAGCAAATACTGTTCAGCTTTGATGAGGTTTTCTTACCCACATGAACTTTGACCATTTAAAGCAGGACTACTGTAAGATTTACGAGTTGTACTTTCAAAATCAATTTGGCAACCTTGTGTCAAATGTCACTCATCGATCTTTCGGGCATGGAGAACAAATACCTCGTATCGGAATCGCGACCCTTTTCATTCTCCGTATCATGAAGTATTCTTTCGTTCAAATCTAAATCACTCTTTATTTAGATACCTTTGTTTGGTCTTCATTAAGATGACCAAGATTAGTTTCGAAATTGAATATCCCTTAAGTCAGTATCGTCAATCACCATGGAAGTACCTAAAGAGAAGCCAACCAAAACGAAGAGGAAACGGCTGTATTGAGTTCCTGTGATCGGAAAAAAGTCCTCAAGTCTCGACCACGAAATAAAACAGGTAGCACAGAGAAGGACTATCTCAAATCGAATTTGTTGCAAGAAAATTTATAACATACATAATGTAGTTTTATCTTTGCAGCCATCGTTTGCAAGACAGTGCTCCCTTAAAGTACAGCCAGTCCTTTTATTGAATACAATGACTGTAGCTTTTCGACTTCTGCTGATAATAGCTCCTTATTGAGTAAGCTCGTGATAAACAGTGCCTGTGTATGCGATAATCTACGAATTAAAGAGGCTTATAAATGAACAATACATACAAATGTACATGCGAACATACACCATACTACTTATACCATAGGTGAACGGAAAGGCCCACTGAATGGATGATTTTTTTGTGTTTAAAGTCCCTGATTTCTATGTAATTTATTTTAAAAGTCTTACCCGTTTTTTTGCCTACAAAAATATTTTATTGGAATTCTTATTCTTCTTAAAAAAATTAAAATCTGTGGCTTTAGACTTTGCCGTGGATCGGTCGATTTTTTGCACTGAAAGTGAAATTTGAAGCCAGGTGGTAAGCACATTGACGGCACAAGTGCTTCCAGTGTCAGACTGATAAACTGCGAATCACAAAGATGAGGCCACAATTTTTGCGATCGATTTCCGCGATGTTTGCCAGAAACATTTACTACTTGTGAGTTGGTAAGGAGAGCCATTTAAACTGTTCTAAAATCGAGTAACGAACTTAAAACTTTTTTTTCGTTTTTTTTTTCTGTTTTAAGTTCAAGAAAAACGCTGAGAACGGTGGAAAAAAAGAAAAAATAGATGCTTTTTACGAATTGATACTCCCAAAAGAAAATATTTGATGCCAATTTTCTTCATTAAGAGATTTTAACAATTTAGGTAATATTTATAAAATAACCGAAAAAGAAAATAAAAACAGACCGCGATATCTTATTTTATCTTTTATGACACAAAGTAAAAGCTCGAAATCGGTTAACATGCAATTCCGCTAAAAAAAATAAAAAAAAAAACATTTTTCATGAGAGAATTACAAATTTTGATTCAAAAGGATCATAATGAAATATCTGCCTCGAGAGAGATAAACTGCCTCGAATTTACAGCTGTTGATAACGTTGTGGTACTCACATGCGGTTCAAAATTTTGACGGCAGAATAGCCATCGAAAGATAATCTTATTTGTAGTACTGAAAAGATAAACATGCGCCTATGCACAGTATAAAAAAAAACGATGTTTTTAAAATATTAAATCAATATTATCTTTTGTAACTTCAGTTTGTTTTTACATTATTAGTAATTTAGTAAAACATATATTATTAATTTTTCTAAGTGAAGTAGGATTTTATAAATCCATAACAAAAAGGAACACAAAATTAGAAATCTTCGTTATTTAAATATCAGTTATCATAAATAGATAACATTAACAGTCTTACTAACTGATGAGTTCTGCATCAAATCCTTCAGAAACCTCTTGACTGGTTTTTGGCAAGATATTATAAATATTTTCTTTCAAACGTCTTGGCAAATTAGGGATTTGCATTCTGCATCTCGTCCACGATGTTGATAGGTCACAGCTTAGCTTCTTCACATGTTCTCTACGGTTCAATGGAGTTTCTCCGTTAAGTAAAAAATTATGCGTGTAAATTATATACGAATTGACAAATGCTATGCTTAAAACGAGATAAAACATTGTGATCAGCCATCTGTTTGTCTTTCTAGAACAGAATTTCTTTCTTTCTTTCTAGTCGCAGAATTTGTAACCGGACCTTCATAGCATAAGGATACCATCTTCGACGGCTTCGGCTTGTACGACACTAGAGTTAAATATCCATCAAAGCAAAACATAGACGTTCCCACTTGATTTTGCGGCAGGGAAAGACATGAATCAATTGTCACACGTTATTTTTAATAAATGGATCATTCTCACGACGAAAAGGGCGTAGAGTCTTGTCATCCATTCTACTCATTATTGCCATATATCTGGTGCCGCCAAATAAACTATCAAACAATTCATCGGTTGGTAAATGGTTATCTTTGCATTGCATTGCAGCACTTCCAACAAAAGCTTTGATTTCAGTAGGATTCGTATACCTAAATGTCGAAAAAGAACTATGAGAACGTTTTATTGATATCTTCACATTTGTCCACTGAACGAGCTCTTGAATGATATCATGCGAGTTACGTTTTTTTATTCCGAGAGAAAAAAAAACACGTCTTTGCTCTTTAGAGTATGTCTTTAGACTCTCTCTTTTTTTATTTAAACAAAATTATCTTAAACTAAATGACGGATGGAGTTCAACATACCAGACACCCTCTCAAGTCTCAACGTTCGGCAGACAGATATGCACCGGCATGATATTTCTGCTTAAGCGAATCATATTCCCGAATGCTGTTGTCGTTGGTGTTGCTGACGACGCTGTCTGGCAAGGTTGCATTGCTTAGAGTAAGGTGATCTAATGATATTGTAACTCCTCCATCCCCAGATTTTTGATTCTCCTGAATCTTACTTATTCCTAAATATTTAATGACAAATATTACAATAATAATAAAAATAAATATTACAATCAATTAACTTACGGCTATACTATGGTTAACTACATTATAAAACTTAAGTTCACTTATTTCTTCTACATTTTGTTCATAACTTAACTTAATTTCTTTAAAATTTAACATTACATCTTCGTGAACAGTTATATTTTCATTATAAGGTATGACAAAACGTTCCACGAATTCAAAAATTTCATTACTAAAAATATAATCAGAAAACTTAATAGAACAGTTTGCAAAATTTACAATAAAATTTCCGGAAAGAACAAATTTTCTCTCGTCACAAGTACTTTTGAATGGTTTATCTTTAACATTATTTAAGATAAGAAAATCATTCCCAATTTCAATTATTTCTTCCTTAGGACTATTTATTAATTTACAATTCTTTTTTATAATACAGTTTTCGCTTAGTTTTAATTCATTTAGGTTTAAATTATCTTGGTAAGTGAACATTTTATTATTGACACGAACAATGTACTCCAAATCTTCGTCGATTTGTTTATTATTTGTATTGGCAATGGGAACGATAAGTTTTTTGTCAACTTTTAAAAAACCTGTCGGAATTCTGATTGCAAAAACGATGGTATTATCTATATACCTAGCTAAACCAGTTCTAATATTCCGTAACTTTTGTAGGTCTACTTTTAACTTGGTTATTTCATCATTACTTAATACACTAGGATGTATAACTCCTAACTTAGCTAAAATGATATTATCTTGAATTTTATTTATTTGTTCTTTAATTGTATTAATCCTAAGTTGCTGATCTTAGCGCATTTCGTTTTCCGTTAATTGCTTTTCAAAATTCTCTATATTTTTTAAAGTTTTTTAATAATATTTTCTCTATCTAACTCTATTACATCTTTGATGAAAGTAATTGAATCATTAAAATTTTTATTAATTTTAACTTGCTGGTTAATTGCTTTAATTGCGTTGTGGCTATTTTCTTCCCTAGTCTTTAATTCTTCCTCAATTTCCGTCTTATCGTTTTCGGTTAGAGTTCCAAAAAGCCATTTTAAACCATTCCCAACAGCATTCACAAGCCCTCTTTTATTTCTATGAGAAACAAGTGTTAATACTTGGTTTTTCATAGAGAGAGTTTGATCTGTAAGTGATTTTTCATCGGGAAGATTTAAATGCTTTATGTTATTTTCTAAATTTACAATAACGTTAAAAATTTCTTGAGGATGGATGATATGCAGAATTGTATCAAATTTATTAACTATTTCCACTTCGTCCATCTTGATTTCAGCGAAACCCAATCCTGAATCGATCTTCTCAACGATTAATGTTGCCTGGATCGGGAGCAGTGTTGCTAGGGCCATCACGATTAGAAGTAAACTTATCTGTAAATTTGAAAGGACGCTTAATGTTGCTTTCGTGAATATTTTCTAACTTAAATTTCCTGAATTTGGGCTCATCCTTATGCCTAAGAGCTTTATAATTTTTAATAAATCCTGTGGTCCTAGTTTCTTCATAATTCTCCCTTTTTTTATTCATTTTATCAATAACACTTTTCTTTTTATCCTCTATTCTTTGCTTTATTATTTCGAAATTTATCTTATAATTATTGACTTCCGCTGGAGTGCATTGAATAGTGGAATGATAAGAATTATTGTATAAATCAATAGCCTTTAAAATTTGTATTTTAATAGGTTGCTTTTCTTCTAAATTTAATGCTCTTAGCTTTTCTGAAATGGTGCTATTCAGTCTTTCTACATCTGCATTTCCTGTATGACTATTGGGTTTTGTTAAGTGAAATGCGATGCTTTCTTTATCTAAAAATTCTTTTATATTCTTGCAATTAAATTCATTATCAAAAATGAATTGTTTTGCTTTTCCTTTTATAGATATAAATAATTTAAGCTTTTCAATTAATGTTAAACTATTTTTATCCTCAAGATGGAAACAAGTAGCAAATTTTGAAAATTTATCAATGAAAAGAATAAAATTGTGTTTATTGTTGACATAAGTGTCAATGTGAACTATTTCATTAATTGTAGATGGAGTTTCACTCAAAAAGAATTTCTTTTTAATTGGCTTTCTATCATACTTTGCAGAAGAACATATGTCGCAATTGTTGATAATTCTTAAATGTATTCTTTTAACTGAGGGTGATAGACTTTTTTCTTCATTCCTTCGTATGTTGGAATGATACCTGAATGACCAGTTTCATTTTTGTGAAACAAAGCTATTTGCTTTATTAATTTCTCTTCGCCCTCTATATCCAAAGCGAAAAAGGAACATTTAATGAACTTATATAGTGAACGATTAGGAGATAATACAATTAGCATCTGTTGTAGCTTATTATACTCATGGTCACTCAAATTAGTATAAATCGCTATCTTTCCACCATAGAAGTGTCTTCTTATTAGACCCGAAATAGAATTATTTGCTATATCACTCTTATCTACATATACTCTTTTATGATTAAATACTGCTTCGTTTTCTACATCCTTACTTTCTACGAATATCAGTTGATTATGAAATCTGTTAACTATCGTATCTAGGATAGAAATATGGTCATCAAAATTTTCTGCTTGTGAATGAGCAGTTTGTACGCATAAAGATTCTTCTGATTCGTTATCTAAATCGATACTGTTCTCTTTAGATGCAGCAGGATTGTTTTCTAATGCATTTATTTGATTATTTTGAACATTAAATCGACCCAAAAAATCTACGATTTTATTATCCTTACCTTTAATGTAAGCTATTTTAACATTATATTCGCTGAGTTGAATAAGCCACCTTTGCAATCTGGGGTTGATATCTTTTCCAGAGAATTTTGTATGGAGCCATTTAATTGGCTGATGGTCCGTTTGTAATTCAAACTCTCTACCAAAAAGATATGGGCGAAAATATGATACACCCCAAACTACAGCTAATAGCTCTTTTTCAATTGTTGCATAATTTAACTCGTGGTTGTTGAGTGTACGAGATGCATAAGAAACAGAATGACCATCCTGTGTTAAAACAGCCCCAATGGCAAAGTCGCTTGCATCAGTAATCAATTTAAACTCTTTTGAAAAATCGGGAAATCTCAAGATAGGATGATGAGTAATAAGATCTTTCAATTTTTCAAAAGCCGTTATAAAAGAAGGATCATTAGAATTGACTCTAGCATTTTTCTTCAAATATTTTGTTAGAGGCTGGGCAATACAAGCATAGTTTTTAATGAATTTTCGGTAATATCCCGTAATTCCAAGAAATCACCTTATTTGCTTCTGAGTCGTAGGCAATTTTAGATTCTGTATCACATTTATCTTCCTTGGATTTGGTCGTACACCTTCAGGCGTAAGTATATGTCCCAAGTATTCAGTCTCTTTTACAAGAAAATTGCACTTGTCAACCTGAATTTTTAATTTTGCTTCCCGTAATTTATTGAAAATTTTTCTAATGCTCAGCAGATGTTCTTGCAGAGAGGTACTAAAAATTAGGATATCATCAAGGTAGACTACACATATTTTATTGATGTAGTGCCTGAGAACCGAATTCATTAGCCTCTGAAAAGTCGCAGGAGCATTTTTCAATCCAAAGGGCATTCGAACGTACTCAAAATGTCCACTTGGAGTTGAAAAAGCTGTTTTCTTCCTGTCTTCAGCTTTTACCAAGATCTGGTGAAAACCTTTCGCCAAGTCAATCGTGGTAAAATACTGGGCTTTTCCTAATTTATCCAATATAGTTTCTATATTGGGAATAGGAAATTTATCGCTGATAGTTACGTCATTCAAACGGCGATAATCAATCACTATACGCCATTTTTTTCGGTTTGAATGATCGTTCTTTTTGGCCACTATCCACAGGGGGGAATTATAAGGAGAATTACTTTGCTTAATAATTCCTTGCGACAGCATATCGGAAATTTGATGTTCGATTTCTATTTCATGTATTTGGGGATAACGATAAATTTTCGAATAAATTGGATTATTCTTCGAGGTGACAATTTCATGCTGAATTTCATGTGTAAATGATAGCCTGTCCCCTACGTGGAAAAACAGCTCCTGATAATATCTTAGCAGGTTAACGATTGCTTCAAATTCTTCAGAATTTAAATGATCAAGCTTAAGCTTATCTACAACGTCTACTGCGTTCACTTCCAGGGTAACTATATCATTGACATATGGACTTAACTTATCTTGGAAAGATAAAATATTATTTCCTACTTCCAATTGCCATTTCTCTAAATTAACTATTGCCTTAAGGGGATCCAGGAAGTTTTGACCCATAATAGCATCATATTCCCTACCGCCTAAATCTAGGACTTTCCATGTCATAGTTCCAGCAGCATGAAACTCTAACGGAATAGGAGTAATTATTTTACTGTCTATTTTCGCTATGCCCGAAACAGTTGAGAAGAGCTCTGTTTTTTCTAACGGGGTCTGCTTAAAGTCACTTAAGATATTGGGTCATATGATGCTAGTGGATGATCCTGTGTCCCCAAGGCACTTTATTTTACTTGTACCTATGGTCAAATCTATCATTGGAAGTGCAAATCCCGAGGCTCGTTTTGAAAATTTACTGTGGGTTCTTCGATGTTGCCAATCGACATCATCTCCACCGTGTTATTGCTTTTACGCGAAATTTTCGAATTTCGTACATTTCCTTGGGAATTGCTCTTTATATATTTGACGTTATTGCTACTAGAAGGAAATTGCGAGTTTTGTGTTTCTGGAGCGGTATTATTATTCCAATTCGAATTTTGGAATAATAATACCGCTCCAGAAACAGAAAAGAATTATAATTCTTTTCACTTCGCGGACGACTGCGCCAGTTACGTTTTTTTATTCCGAGAGAAAAAAAAAACACGTCTTTGCTCTTTAGAGTATGTCTTTAGACTCTCTCTTTTTTTATTTAAAAAAAATTATCTTAAACTAAATGACGGATGGAGTTCAACATACCAGACACCCTCTCAAGTCTCAACGTTCGGCAGACAGATATGCACCGGCATGATATTTCTGCTTAAGCGAATCATATTCCGGAATGCTGTTGTCGTTGGTGTTGCTGACGACGCTGTCTGGCAAGGTTGCATTGCTTAGAGTAAGGTGATCTAATGATATTGTAACTTGCGTGATAAATAACTTAAAACATAAAAGTTGTTCCAAAATATTTCGACATATTCGAGTAGGACCTCTATTAGAGTCTTACATGACCCTGAACCTAAGAAGTAGCCCAATTATGCCTATTCTTACCTCTGATTACTCTTTGAGCCGGAATGGTGGTCATGTCCGGGGTTTTCAGTTGTCGAGGCGTCATTTTAGTTTACTTCGATTACTTCATCTACGTAATCTACTTACATGATCTTCGAACTTGCTGTCACTCACATCATTTGCAAGATCACCTTTTTGATTCAAAAGAAAAACAATCCGTCTTCTAATACTCCGTTTTCCAAAACTCTTCTAGACGCCATGATGTAAAAATGTTCTTTAAATCAATGCAAGAGAAGAAAATAAGTTTAAAAGAAAAAAAATATCACAAGAAATCGCATAAAAGTTGCACGGAAGATAAATGCATTGCTATAACTAAAAAACTGTGAAACTTACCGAAGCGAAACGACCGTTTCCCGCAAGTGTTGATCGCAGACTGAGTTGGCTTCAAAAAAAAATCTTGTTTGAGCCTCTAAGGCGCAGTTTATCTCTCTAGGGTGGGATAAGAAGCAAGTGAATTCGAGGAAATGAAGCGTGCCCGGTTCGGTGTATCCTGTTGAGTTCAAATACAATTTTCGAACATCAAACTATATAAATACGAAAAGTTTTGACAGCATCGTTTCTCGTTTGAATCAATTAAGCCCGGAGTACACGACATGGAAATTGTTGCATGTACATGCGAGCCTGACGAAACTCTGACGTCAAAATCTGTTACAATATTTGCATGGAGCTCACATGTCATGTACTACCCATATTTGTGACAGACGCATATAGCCACGCATGTGTTAGTCCATGCGACGCCTTTTTCGCATGCAAACATGTGACTTTTTTGAATGCTGTGTACTAGCAGTCAGCATGTGATTTGGGACAACATGCGATACTTCATCGCTCAATGCCATGGAAACATCACATGCGAGTGCGCGAATTCATACTACCGACGTGGGCACAATGGATTTAATATATTTTGTTGAAAAAAGGGCAAAACAGTTAAAACCCCAATGGCGTTCTGTCAGCACAACACGGTCAGAAGCATAATATCTTATCGTTCGCACAATAACATCAGATTTTTGGATTACCAAGCAAGAAACCAAACCGGTCTGCTCAGCCCTTTCCCCCAAATACACCCCCTTTTAAGTTTGGGCTTTAAAATGCTCACTGTACTCAGTTTTTCTCATTTTTAATATGATTTGTTGGCAAAATAAGATAGCTATTTTCCAGTCCTTTTTCGACATTTTACAAATGACAGCGAAAAAATATATTCGTATGGATACATATCGTGTACTAGGAAACCAATGTTTATGCTTTTTGTTTGTTCGTAGAACGCATGCGAACCGCCTTTCATGTCTTGCATAAGCGCAACATGTGCGCACGATGCCTCCAAAAATACATGTGAATAGTTTTCATCCGAGGGCCACGTTTTGGGACAAATTCTACATGCCGTATACCATCGATATTTTTTGCATGCAACGACATTCAATCACCAGATGGCTGCAACGAATTTATAACCTGAATGCGGGATTTTTTTGGTGACGTTAGGCCCGCACGTACATGCAACGATTTCCATGTCGTGTACTTCGAGCTTTAGTGTCAATGTTAGGACAAAACCTACAGAACTACAGTCCAGGAAGAACTTCAATTCTACTTTTCGCATGTTACATTAAAAACAATCAAAGACATTTTATAAATTTTAAAAGAAGAAAACCAACCTCATTTAAAATGGTTGAAATGCTTAAAGCTTTATACCACCCCATTCACCCCCATTTCGCTGCAGTAAATTAAGAAAATAGAAAACAAACCCCGTATGGATGTGTGCAAAAAAGAAAAAGGGAAAGAAAGCATAAATGCTCGGGAACAATTAGCACCACGGCAAAGTGCTTTAGGCTCAATTATTATTGCAAGAGTACACTTTCCATAGGAAACTCAAGAGCCATGAAAGTTGCTGCCACACAACGGCCATAATAACTCATTCAATGTTTTCAACTGAATTGTAAAGAGCATCACTGAGGCGAACCCCATCATAAGCCAGCACCACACCAAGACCGAGCTTTTCGGCTCTTGGTCCAATACAAAATCTCAAGTGTGAACTTGTTGTACTTGCTTTCGTCAGTAAATGCGAACTCTGTGATCCAGTGACTTTGTGGAATCTCCAGTAAAGAGGTCTTCCCGATGACTGCTCAAAAATGAATAAATTTTAATGGAAAAAAGAAACAAATATTTTCGAACCTTGAGCAGCAAAATGCTCGTGAATTAAGTTCAGGTTCGACAAACTTTTTAAAGCTATTTTTTTATTGCCCTCATTTTGTAGGCTCATTAATATTCAATTAGGAGAAAAATCGTTACCCTCGCTAGGAGGATTCGATGAATTTTGCGTCTTGTTGTGTTCACAGGAATGCCTTGAGCTCGTTATTGCTAAAGCGGGGGAGTTGCCTAAAATATATTATCACACCATAAATATCTTTGGGCATCCTTGGCTGCAGAAGCTGGTCTTGGAATAATGTTATATTGATATACTTGTACCTACCTACCTACGTACGTTCCAGTCGTTGTTTTTGCCAAATAAATTTTGTTAATTTTTTTTTTCTTTTTATTTTCGGAGCTTCTTGTTATCTAGTCTATGGTGCTTTGGTATTTATTACAAAATCGATCGGGCTTATTGTAATATTTTGTGTTTTATGTCGACGGTGAAATTGGTTGCATAAATGAATTTTTGCTGGCAGTGTCCTTTTAGGAATAATAAATTGATGCAGTATTGCTGGTGTCTGGCATCAATGGTAGTGAGATGTTATTGTTATATGAAATGAATCATCCATGAGAGAATCTATTTTGAGACAACGCAAATATTGCTAGAAAATAAATACCTGACATTAGATTCTGCTGATTGGGAATTTTCAAGTGTCCAATAAGTTTCCCGACAAACATTTTTTTAGTGTTGAATTTTGTGTTGATTTAGTGTTTGGCTCAGGCAATCTGATGGGAATTACATTCAACAGCAAAGCATAAGACGTCACAAGTGGAAAGACTAAGGTCAAGGCATAATGTTGTTATGCACATTCTCCGCGGTTGGAGTTCATTGTGCAGACGCTGATGGAGAGCTACCGAAAAAATAGAAATGGCCGAATTGTTATTGCAACTACCGAAAGATGCTCCAAGGTCCCCATCGCCGCACAGTAAAGTACGATACTCCAAAAGCTGAAATAAATTCATCTGATGAATAAGTTATGCTGGAACACATTTTATAATAAGGATCGCTTGCAAGTATACATAAAAACCAAATTTGAATCTTCGAAGTCATGTACCGTACTTTAATTAATTTTTTATTAAGGTGGGATTTTCTTCTTCATCATCTTCTTCATCTTCGTCTTCATGTTCTTCATCATCACTTCTTTGTTGGAGAGGTGGAGTGATTTTCTTCTTCATCATCTTCTTCATCTTCGTCTTCATGTTCTTCATCATCACTTCTTTGTTGGAGAGGTGGAGTGATTACTGGATTACTTATCAAAAAGGAGCTAAAAATATCTAAAATTTTTTTCGCGAATTGATTTTCGAAAATGATGCTCTCGATATTTTTTGAAGTCTCTGTTTCGTGCTTCTTGGGTTTTCTCTGTCAGTTGACCAATGGGTAACAAAGCATGTGATATTATTTCCGTTCCATAAATGAATTATTTGTGGAGCCAGGGATACTTATCAACAAAATATCTAACCGTATCATGTGAAAATTATCTTAACTTCTCGACATAAATTTAAAAGCCACTAGACAAAGCTTCCATCGTAATGTGTACCTTCTTTATGAGCTCTACATCATCATTTGCAGAAGTTTCTGGATTTTGAAAAAAAAAATGCCGAGCTCTATTTCCGTCATCAGAATTTCCAAATCAGGGCTAAGGTTTGTCTATTATCAAACCACATCTGTAAATTCTGTTTGGATCCGTGCTTTTTCTCCGCAACAATATGAATGGAAATTTCTTTTGACTCTTTTATGAACTCGATTTTTAATTGGCAGTATTTGGTAGAAGCTGGTCCCGGATTTTAATATACTATACAATTTCAGCGTGACAGGTAAGTCTTAGTGAAACAATACAGATTATGAAAACAGACAAATCCGATGTTTCAAGACCATGAAAAGCCTGTTTGTATGAACTATGCTCCGACCTCCCTCAAACTCCCACTTTGGAAACAAGCACAGTTTATCTTGTTTGCGGGTTCCTATAAGAAGGAAATTTTTCTGGTGCACTTGTTCTACTAATATTATTTCGATGCCGAGATAATTGTGTTTCAACCACAACTGCGAGAGCATCTTCACCTGACAACTTTAAATAATTTTAATTCATCTACTTCTTATAAGTGATTCTTTATTTATTTGCTCGATTTGCTCGTAGTTGTTATTTCTTTAAGAGCTTTGGAAGCATTAATCATTCCTTCTGATCTCAAACTCATTTGAGAAGCATAACTTAATACGTCAATGGATTCTCTCAATTTTTCAGTTTTCATTCTATTTGTTCTTTTAGCAGTTTCTTTTAGAAGTACTTTTTTGATCACGTTTTTGCTCAGGGTAACTTAGAAATGAAATGGAAGCCTCAAGTTAAGAATCGCTGGTTTTAAAAAACAAATCGATTCGCCTATGTTCTTTTACCCAACGAGATTTATACCGAAACTTAAAATGAGGTAATGTATTGGTTAAGGTCGATTTTTTAGTTCTTCCGTTTGAAATATAAATTTGTCTTCCATTTCTGTGTTTTCAGTGGATGTCATTTTGTTCAGAAGCTCCTTTCATGTAATAAATAGAATCTTGGAACTAATACCTAAAGACAAAAACAATTCATTAAAAGCGACAATAAAATTGTAAATTTTTTTTTCAGAAGGAACATTTTTAAAAAATTAACGTACATTATACAAAAATAGCACCCAATTTTTCCTGTTCATCAAATCAACATTCAATAGAAAAAAAACTAAGATTGGGACGGCTGTGGAACATAACATAACTTATTTCAAAAATATATTTCTTTCATATATTTCTTTGAAGTCATTAGTTCAAGCCATTAAATTATTTGGATTCATTCAACACTATTGTTTTGGTGTGGTTTTGCGATAAGTTGTCTCATTCTTCTTTCTGAAAATTTATGTATTTCGAAATTTGTTTTAAAAGAAATGAAATTCGATGGATTTATCTTTATAAAATATTTAGTTTCGCTACAACTCACATGCACAAATTACGCAATTCAAAACTTATCTAACTTTTGCTTGTAAGGAAATATGTCCAAATGTTAAAATATAAGCAAAAGCAATATGTCATGTGGACTTGATATGAGAGAACTCACAGGAAGAACACTCCTGATATTCTATAAAAGAACCCGTCATAGCAAAATTTCTAAGATATTGTTGATGAATTCACTTTCTCGCTTGTGGTTCGGGTCAACATCGCGACGTCTGCATATGCAACTCAGCATAGAACGGCAGAAAGGACTTGGCTCAGCTTGTGGGGTCTCCTTCTTTAGGATCTGGCACACTTTGATCAGACCAATCTGCATCTGACTAAGACATCTGAGGCGGCTGCGAATAGTTAAGCAATAAGTCAGTGGCACGAGCAGCCTGGTATGTGGCATGATTCTTGGTTATTACAAATGTTGAATGCTTCATTCTCCGAAACGTGAGCATTTGTATTGTTTTACTTCTAGAATAAGTACAAAGATATTTCTTTACTACTTTAGTTCTTCAAATTCATTAAATGTATTGGTTCAATTGAAAAAAAACTTCAAATAAGTCTGTCCTCTTGTACTCGAAATTTATTTCTTAAAAAAATTAAAAAGATTCACATCAAAAAAACTAAGCAGACGTATTTTGGCAAGTTGTTTTTTCGGGGCGGGGGAGCGCTTCGCACGTTGATTGCGTGTGTAGAACTTTTTAAATCAAACTTTTTAATTTGAAATTCCAGTGATTTTATATCGTATGTTTCGATTCCAACACGTGTCTACGCATTTACATCTACTTTTCGATGGAAGCCGACCGTTAATTAGATCTCAAGTTTGAACAAAGTTGAGGGCATACTTCCCCCACAAATAAACAAAAAACCGCAACGAGAAAACAATTTTAAGGACACTTCAGGATGTTCATTACCATAATAAGGTACATCAACGGCGGCCGTGGTTGATAGAGAACGTGTTTCCATGATTTATGCGGCCACAGAAACATTCCTTAACATGCATCCTTACACGTTACATCCTTAATTCTTTCAGAAAAAATCTGTTTTGGTTCATAATGGGATTTTCAAAGGTGTACTTTTGGTGGGTGTGCGGAACTCAGCGCTGTGTGTTTATAAGCTTCCAAAACTTTCAACATGTTTACAACGTCCTGCGGAAAACCAAAATAAGTGTATCTTTCCGAAACGCCTAAGAAAGCATTGCTGGCAAAAACTTGTTAAGCTGTTGCTAATTTTAGTTGTACGAAGCATGCAGGTGGATCTTTGAATTTAGGCGAGAGAGGGTAGAAAATAGTAGCAATAAAATCCAACCACCTTGCACGTATTCGTTCGTGTAAGTAAACATGCACGGATACGGCTAGGTATACTTAAGTTAGAGTATGCAAAAAGAGAGCAGTCTAACCGAAAAATCCACGGTCTTCGGAAATCGGTAAAAGGTGTTTATAACTATGTTCAAATCGTTTTTCCAAAAGACGTCTTATCTGACCTCTATTAATGCATGAAAAACGAGACGCGGTATAGTGAAAAAGTTGCATATTGGAAAATAAGAACCTCCGCAGTGACCTACTCGTGACCTAAAAATTACATCCTCCGTTCCTCGTGATTTTTTTTGATGAAGATCTTGAAAATCGTTGAATTGAAATATCAGAATACTGCTAACTGAATTGGTTCTCGGTGTATTTATCGAAAAATAGTTAAGTATACAAAAGACAGGCACGTTTGGGCACGTCCCTAGAAAATGATCCAAGATTTATGAAGACAGCTTTTGATATTTTGATATAAGTGAAACAAACAAATATCAAATGTAAGTTGAGAAGCCATGAAACGCTTTACACTGTTATTAGTCAAGCCACTCGCCTTGAAAAGACGGAAACATTGCATGACAGAAAAGAAGCTATGAGATGTCGTAGTGCTTGTTCCGATCAGAGATGTTTTAGGTCAATCGCCTTTATGAGGCATGTCGTTGTGAACAATGCTTGTCGGGGAATGTGTTCAGAATTTATGTTGTTGATTGTGTGACTCACTGGAGCACTATTTAAAGAAAAAGCGACAAAGTGGGACCGTCAGAAGATATGAATTGGCATCTCTTAAACAAAGACTTTCTTAAAAAAAAAATTGTGCAATTACGAAGCCTTACGAAAATGATAGGTTGTCACTGACAGACTATGAATTGTTCAAAAACCTCATTATTTAGATCTATCTATAAGTAGACATGGATTCAGAAAAAAATTAAAATGTTAAGATCCTTTGCCTGTTTTTCAACTCCTGAAAAAGGTAAGAGCCTAAACAAAATTAGGTATTACCAAGAGCGTTACTAATTTCACTACAAACGCTAACGTTAACTACATACCTCTGTACTTTTGGTGTGTTAAACATTAAACTGATATTTGCACAAAAAGTTTTTTGTTGTTCAAAAAGGGAGGTTTTCGTAAAACTTGGTAAATGTTTTTTCTTTTAAAAAGGAAAAAGCTTGGAGAAAATTTGTGCCAGAAAATGGCCCATTGCATCATATGCATAACAAAATCTGGCGACAATTTGTTGATTTATTTTTTAAAAAAAGGGCTTAAGAAACACTTGCAACACTTCGAATGTGTAGGTCTCCTCTTTATATTGTTCACATAGAATCGATCTCAACTTGCAGTCCCACAAAAAATTGCATCAAATTGTACTTCTGCTAAGTGCTTGCATTATAATCACAATTTCTGACCACACAACTATTGAACCTATCGATTGTTAGATGGTTTAGTTGGCACGTGTCCCATCTTGGTGAAACAAAAGCTCGCGGAAATCCAGTAATGCCATAAACAGTAGTTATCATAGCTTGGTAGCGTTCATAATTGATTGTCGCCTTGTTAGAAAAAGGAAACAATCATGCCGCCACTTGAAAAACCACACCAAGCTGAAGAAATTTTGATCGTGTCATAGCCATTGAGATGGAAAAGCGCCTCAACTGAAAATATGTGTTTTTTTTTGTGCAAAATCGTCGACATTTTCGAGATGCCTCAAGACCGGAACACAGAAGCTATGCACAAGTAATTGCTTCAAAGCCTGAGTTCATTTGATCTGCTTATGTAAAAGTCTCTAAAAGTTAGACTAGTGCAATTGATATGCAGTTTCGGAACTCTTTGAAACACTGAATATCTTGGGTTCTAGCCGCACACATTTGGCAACAGTTGAGTAAACCAAAAACAGGAATATGTTCAATCATTTTTGCGATCTTTCTTCAAGGGCCTGCGTACACTAGCTGTAGTTGAAACATTTTTGCGAATTATTTTTATTCAAATTCATTTGAAGATGAGTTTCCAGTTTTTCGCAACGCTGCTTAAGCGTAGATCGATCAATTTCAAACCGCTAAAGTATAATACCAGTTTCTGGTAGAGCGCCAGCCTTTCAATTGCTTAAAGTGATGGATCTTAGGTTCAATTCCCAGTCCAGTCACCATTGGCTATTGGAATAAAATTAATGACACAATCATGGGCTTGGTCGAATAGCGATAGTAGTCTGACTAATGGATGGCATGTAGTGGTTGTTGTATCGGCTACAGTTCTCAGTTCGGGTAGTGGTTAGTGTATATTTATGTGAAATGGCTCTGCCGTGAAGGAATAATTCTGACAGCAGGGTGTTGAGTTAAATCTTCTAAAATATCAAAGAACATATCAAAGTAAAGTCGAATAAAATCCTGTAAACTTAGCAAAAGCTTTTAATTGATATCAAATCATACGTGCCATTTTCGGGCTCCAACCACGGAATTGAATTGAAACCAAATGCATCTGAGACTCTCAAACCACTACATAATCTTTCGTTCTTCTCCTAATTTTTCTAGTTGCTCTGTGCTACTTCCATTTTTAGAGTAAAAAAAAAGTCGACGAGAATTCACGAATAATTGGATGAGAAAAAGATGTTGAGGCAGCGTATTTCTTCAAAAACTTTGAATACGCAGCACAGGATAACATCACGCCTGTTTTTGCTTATTTGCTTACTCCAAATGGAGTTTGTTTACACTTATGATGCATTCTGCACAGAACGGGCGGAAATATAGTGCAGCCGTTTGAAACTCCAATTTCTCTTTTTCTCAATTGTGCCGTGGATGAAGTCCGAACTGGGGAGGAGATGTGAAAACTGACTTATTTGCATTCGCTTAGTTCACAGTAATTTATTTTAAATATGTTACATTACAAGAAAGTTGTGTTTTTAAAGTACTGCTTCATTAACGTGTTAATCCACACAGTTCATTGACTTGCGCGACGTGCTACCACGTTCAGTGGAAATCATTACAGATAGTATAATCATGAAGTAAATACCGAAAAAAAACAACATTGGGATCCATGTAGAGATAATCAGAATAGAAGTATTTCACTTTTTTATATTGAAATTTTGGTGAAGCAACACGCCCAATGTACAATGGCGTTCCAAAAGCACCTACACCATGAACTCGACCAAAAAAGATTGAAAAGCTGAAAAGACTGAGTTAATCACATTCAAACGGAATATGCCAATCGGTGCATAGATCCGTTGGGCAATGTTTCTTTTAATACTCTCATTTTCATAACGAAGAAAAGCTGATGTCGGACTATTTATTAAAGGAGGTAGTGAGGAATCTCCGTTGGCAGGAATAACAATGAATCTTAAATTCTTTGAGTATAAATCATAAAGACCCTTCCCAAACCTCATCTTACCAAGAGTACATAATTTACGGCAACTCTTTTCTATTGATGGTGACTATTTTTCTTTTTCAAATATTAAACCGTTTGGCAATGTTTTATGTGTCTAAACTCGATCTTTAATTCTAAAGCAAACGCACAGATCTGCGAAACTTTATTCTCACAGTACAATATCGACGCGGGATAGTTAAATGAAGAAAACTAAATAAAAAATTATGCAGCAAATAAAGCCAATCACCGCCAACTTTCGTAATGCAGGCACTCTTTAAATTTGCATATCTCGTTGGGCTTCGGTATCTAAATGAACACCATCATCCCCCAACTTGACATGCACCATCAACTTGCTGCTCCATTTCCGCTTAGTGATTACTTTTGAGCACAGCTGGTCTGAGGGGTCAGCTATTGTCTTTTTCAAACTACCATTACTTTTCCAACTCTCTTTAAAAATGACCTACAAGTTCATACCCGTTAGAGCAGCCTCCTAAGTCTGGTGCGATAACTTTAAATCGACAATATTTTTCTACCCCACAGCTTGTTTTTTTTCCAGGCTGACATTTTTAGAAATAAGCCCCGCGGGATGAATTTAAGTGATTGCTGTGGTGACTGTTAAAATCTGGACGACAAGCTTTGGTGTGTGGGTGGCGGATTGTAAATTATTCTTTCTCCTAGTATTTCACTCCCTTTTAGATTGTTTTGCCAAGTTTGGCTGTTCATAATATGGGCTTTGAAATTAATTCACCATTAAATTTTAGCAGATGTTTTCAAAACGAATTTCCACGCAAACATTATCGAAAACGTAAGAAGACCCGCGCAATTCAAGCTTAATGAACTTTTTCAGAAGAGAGAAAATTTATGAAAAAAAATTTCAGATATGGGGAGAAGTGAACTGAAAGTGGCTTTTTTAGATAAATATTGCGCGTCCAGATATATAGTAACATTGATTGTAGCTTCAGTCCAAAACAGCTAAAACATAATTTAACGTCAATTTTCAGTTTTTAAAGGAGGCATAAATTACTGATATTTTTTTTTAGTAATTTTATATAATTACTGATTTTTAATGAAAACATTTGTGAACGTGCGCTCGGCTGCAACTTCTTCCGCTAAGATTTCATGAACGTAGAAAAGTTGTAGAATTCAAAAAGTTTTTTTTTTCCGTGCGTCGATATTAAAACGTACCTATTATTCAAATGTTGCGTCAAAGTCAATTTTTAATTAAGTTTACTTCGACTCCAAAAATTAGTTAATTAATTTAATTAAAAAGATTAAAATAAATTTAAAATATAGCTCAAGTCATATGTTAACAATTTGTGGATAAGGCTTTAATTATTGATATATGTCATCGCGGACTCATTTAAGGACCTTTTGAGCTCTAACAGTATAACAGCTCGTGCCGTCAAGGTAACACTTTCATTAATTCTATTTGAGAAATTGTTCGCTTTGAAAAGGCCTTATATTTATAAGGCATAATAAAGGGTGGGGCTTAAGAAAAGTTATTATTCAATTCAGAATTTTCTTTGAAAAACTGGTGAAATTTATGATGGAAATATTCAGCACAGAACAAAGAACCAAAGTTGTTCAATTGTATTTCGAAAACCGACATTCAATTATTCAGACAAACACATTATATAGAAATTTCTTTAATGTTTGAAATGCGACAAGTGCTCCAACAATGTACTGATTGGTTCAGCGTTTACAGCAACAAAGGGCTGTTTGTGATCTTCCTCATGCTGAAAGATCTCGGTCAGTTTGATATGATTTTAACATTGCTCGGGTGCAAGCAAGTATAGAGAAAAATCTCGAAACTTCCGACACTCGACGTTCTCAGCTGTTAATGATGTCTACGAGGTTTTTGTAAAGAAATTTAAAGCAGTTGCACATTTTTCCATATAAAGGTTGAAAACAAATGATCCACAAATACGCGTTCAGTATGCACGGCGTTTTCAAGACATGTTCCAAGAAAACAACGAGTTTGTTCACAAGATCATAATGAGCGATGAGGATGAGGACTCAAAGCTAACGTGAATAAACAAAATTGCAGAATACGGGGCGTCGAAAATCCAAAAATAATTATTGAACGTCAAATGCACCCACTTAGATGCACACTTTGGTGTGGAATAACCTTAGAAAGAATCATTATCCTTAAAAATCTTTAAAACATAAAGTGAGCATATTTTCAAACCATAATCTAAATTTGAATACATTCTAAGGTTATTTAAAAAAAATCAAAAACCCTATATATAGCCCTATAATACGGGTATAAGATTGTAAGATAGTATGATTAGTTACGAAGATTATCTCCCACATATAAACTTTACCTCTTTAAAATTCTAGTTTTAGTAAAGCTTAAGCAGAGCTGAGGATCATACAAAATACATCGTCTCGACTTGTACTCGATCCGTCGAATAACAAATCATCCTATTCATAGTATAGAAGTAATCTATTTCCCGACAATAACCAATTCCACAAACAACACTTTGGTGACCCTCCGACTAAGGCTTATCCTAAGCTGGACGATGCAATGGGTTAACTCCTTGCTTTCAATTCGATTGATACGTCGCAGGTTCAGATTTGGGTCAGAATTCCGAAAGCTGAAATCACAAAAACTCGAAAAAACAAGTTGTAGATTTTCACTAAATTGGGTTCTTTTCCCACAGGTTCAGATTCTATGGTTAATCTTGAACACTTATCTTGTTTTCGAATCTGGTCAGGACAAATAAATGACGCTGTAGTGGACGACCATGAGTAGAATTCTGACTAAGTTGATGCCTGTGCAGTTGGAATTGCTTTATCGGCTAGTTTCAAGATCGAGTTGTAAATACTTTGCGTAGAAAGTAGTCATGGGTCACCCTGTAAACATTAAAAAAATTCTAAAATTTGCAATATTTTCCTGAAAATCTTTCTTTAAAAACAGTAGGATATAGTTCTAGTCTTTGATACATTATGTATATATTAACGTCAGCAGATTTCATCTAAAATTTAAATCTCCACTTATACACTTATATAAAGTGTTGATGGCTTTTCCAAGATCGGGAATATTTTCGTGCATTGCTTTTTATTTACTGTCTTCCAAGAAATTACCTGTAAAGTAACATACAAAATGAGGGCTCGGTATTGCTGAATTATTCCTTCCAACACAGCATGTAGTCTCTACACCACCATGCGCCAATTAAAATTGGAACGAATCTACCTTTATCTGGTAACGGCTCCACAGCTTTACTTCCAATTATGAGAAATGGGTGAGAAATATATCTCATCTGAATAATTCTGGTACTTCACTCTATGAACAGTTGTATTTGCAAATCATCGCACTGGCTGCATCAGAAGCAATGGCAATTAATTTGTATGGAATATTATATTCTGATTCGAGCTCTACCAATTTTGTAAATATTTTATATTCTGCGAATATGCCTCCGAAGTTTCAATACAAGTTAAAAAATTATCCTTTACGTCCAAAAAATCGTCAACTACCTGACTACGGCGATAAAACATTATTTAGAATTTATACTGGTCGATTCTTCTAAAATAATAATTAAAAAATCCTCCCTTAGTAACATGTTTTGGTAATTTTTTCAAAATAATATTTTCCACTCATATTTATTACTATAGCCGTTGCCTTACTTCGGTCTAGTTGTGATTTTCTCGCAACCTCAGAGCCCGGAAATATATTCGACTCTGCAGTTTGACCGAATCGTCCAAAGTTTTTAAGGCAATATTTTTTGCTGCAGCGAATGCACTTGTTTAATCTCAGCTTTTTTTACCAGTTGATCCTACGAAGTTTCTGTAAAATTGAAGACCTTAGGTTATTTCTTATCTTCAAGGGCTTTAAAATTTTTGAGGGTTTTTTCCCTAGCTCTGTTTTTGTATTTATGATTTTTTACTAAATATTACTTTGTTATAAGATTTGCAGTACGCTAGATATTTGCTTGTTGCTGAGTCCAGAGTTTACTCCTCTCTTCTTGTATGCTCCCCTTAACGTTCTGAGTACACATCGTTCGGACACTTTGTTTATGTGAAGTTCGTCATGAACGATTCTCTGAATGATACCATCTGAGATCCTTGCGACATCAACTAATTACGTGATGGCCTATTTTAAGTCAATTCGCGTAAAATTCTCATCTGTTATTGATGTTCCAGCAAGCTTCAACTTCTTGCGCCAAGATGCAACTATAGACTATGGTGTAGCAGACTTCCAGCATGTGACTACTCTGGTAAATTTTTTTTTACTGGCAAAGATGTTTGATGACGGCTCTGAAATTGTTCATTTCCACTTTCGTTTTAACAATTCAAATTCAATTAAAATTTGTTTCTTATGATGATATTGTATTTGTATGAATCTTTTTCTGTAACAAGTTTTAAATGTCCGATTCCATTTTTCAGCAAAAAAAATATATAAAAGCTTCCACAGAAAGCTTTCACTATATTCTAGCATAAATGCAACTACGAGTACGTAAACTATCATAGTTTTAAATGAAAATCTCTGTAATTACCCAGTTTTTTTTTTGCAACAGATTTACGTGCAAATATGAGCTATCGTATATCCGAAGATTAAACATAATTTCGTACCCTCCTCGCAAGTAAGAAACAATGAGCTCACAGACAGATGGATTTCATGCAACCCAATATGAGGAAGTATGTAAATACTTTTAGAACTAAACCTTTAACATCATATGAATCTATGATCAGAGTCATAGCCTCGTCTTATCCGGCTCTCCTTCATGCTCAAGTAAACATTTATCTGCACAAAAAAGTTGTGTTCCATTATTATTTTCTTTTTTTTGTAGTGCATCTGTAAGCTGCTTTCGGCAATCGTTTCCAAAGTTTATCTAGGTCAAGGAAAGTTCAGCAGATGTCGGGTACGGAAGGAACTTGGATTTTATTTTTATTTCAACTCAAATGCGGAACAATCGCAAAAGTTTCTCAGCAAAATAAAAAAAAAAAATATATATATATATATGTGCATGTAGATATCGAGAGAGGGTGTTACGGTACCGACATACATATACAAAAAAAAAATTACATGAGAATTAAAAGATATCATAAAGGGTTAACAATAAAAGTTTCGTCGTGGATTGAGGAGCGCAGATAAGAGTTTCACTTCCTGAATAGAGTTCGAGTTGTATTAAATATGAAATTAAATGTGTATAAGTGGAATTTAAGAACGAGCTACCAGATATATGTTAAATCAAGGAACACAAGCTGTTTGTCTAAGATAATGATTTTCATTGTATTATAAACGAGGGTATACAGCTTTAGAACTAGCGCAATTTACGAATTGACAATAGTCAATTGTTTATAAGGTGATCAAGAAAAAATATAAAAAATGCTTATGGTTTAAAATGAAGGGGAAATTTAAGCGTATTTGTGATGAAAATTGACTTCACCATTCTTAAAGGTCTACTTTAGATACTAGACGAAAACTATATTCCTTCTTGACACTTGACTACTCTGCTTGTAATGCTAGTTGTTGAAACTCTGATATATTTTTGGTTTTAATTGCTTCATGTTTATAATCGGATTTAGAACGCTTTGTACATTTACGACATTAGTTGATACTAGAAAATTTTTTGTATTTTTTTTCAGATTGGTTCATCACCCTGCTGTCGATTATATGATTTTACCATATACACAAACCCTTATTATTTGATTGTGGGACTAAAAACCACCACCATCAAAGATTCCCACTAAGCCAGACGATTTGAGCCTTGGATCAATTGATCCAATTGAAAGATAGTCGTTTATCAACTTTGCTACTAGCCGTTTAAATCACTCGAAGCTATCTGCAATCCCTTATTTTTTTAAATGAATAAATCAATATAGAAAAAAATATACAAAAATATTTGATCTACCTTCATATCGCTGAACGATCGTCCAACCTCTGAGGGGCATAATTAGTAATCCCTCACGAGCTCCCTGAAAGCCGCAGTTGCCGTCGCTAGTTATTGATTTTAGAACCCGCTTGAGTTTGCACACTTTAATAAAGACTGATCACAAATTAATTTTCAGGTGAAATTAGAATTTGCATGTCTTACTCTTGGCGGAAATTGGTCAGACGGTTGAACGCGTGGCTAGAGCAACGTACTTACTTTGACCCTGAATCTATCGCAGAAGGAAAATCTGACTTTTATTGTTACTGGTGCCACGTCAGGTTTGAAATGTTCCTGTTGATGAAACTTCAAATCGTTAAATTTTGTTCTGTTAAGAGTTTCTAGAGACTTGACAATTTTTTTAAACAAAAACCATTTGAGTTATTTCAAAAACTTTATTATCGGCTTGAAGCTACCGCGGGCACGTTTGCAGCGGTCGATTCCTTGGACGCAATTTTCGATGATTCGGCCACACATTTCAGCCGAAACGGCCGCTTTCGCGTTCAATGTTGGCTCTGAGCTCTTTCAATTCGTCGGTTTCTTGGAATTAACCAATGACTTTACGTAGCCTCAAAGAAAATAATCTAGAGGCGTTAAGTCGCACGAACTAGGCGGCCAATCGGCTTGCCCATTTCTTGAGATATCACGCTCATCAAACTTACTCTTCAATAAATCGATTGTAAGGAATGCTGTGTGGCTTGTGGCACCCCTTCTGTTGAAATCACATGTCGTCAAAGTTCATATCATCCAAATCGGGACAAATATTATCGGTAATCTTGGCGCGATAACGCTGGCCATTCACAGTTGTCTCACGATCGTTATCGTTGGCGAAAAAAAATATGGCCCAAAAGCGACGCCGGACACCAAACATTTAATTTTTGTGGATGAAGTGGTGATTCATATTTCTTTGAAGATAGGATGTAAGGAGGATTTTCATATCGACCTAATAGCTTTCCCCTAATTCGAATTTTATTCGACATTAGTATGATATATGTACTTTGAAAGTTTATAAGGTTTAGCTAAACTTCCTGCTGTCAGTTTTATGCCTTCACAGCAGCCATCTACACACAATCTACACAAACCACTATTTTGACAACACGAAATAGGAACTAAGCCGATACAGCAACCATTACAACAACGCCACCCATAAGTCAGACTACTATCCCTGGTCGACCAATCCTGTAGATAGTGCCATTAACTTTATCCAATTTATACCAACGGCAAATGGTGACTGGATCAGATTCGATAAATTAGACCACTCTAGGAATCGAACCTGGGACCTATCAATGCAATCAATTGAAATTGAAAATTGAAATTTATCACAATTTTTAATAGTTTCTGTGATTCTGGTTTTCATGGAGGGGAAGTAAAAATTTCGCTTCAAGTGTGAGAGTATTTCTTCAATGCCTCTATTATTGTCCGAAGTTGACTTTACGCCTTCGGATAAGACTATGCGTCCCAAAAACGCAATTTCTTTATTTAAAAAGATGAACTTTGGACGAAAATTGGTTTCCTTTAACTTGGTGAATACTTTCTTTAAGTTCTTAAACATATCTTTTTATCATAACTGCAGAAACGTTAAGCAAAGTACTGTAAAGATGCAGCATATTTTCTTTGTACTTATTTCCGTTTTTTTCTGCAATTTTCTAAGCACCCCCAGTGAGCTTAGAAGAACTGTGTTCTTCAATCTCTCAAAAGGAACTTCAACTGCCTTACTGATTTCATTTAATTAAAGCTAATAAGTTTTCCCTGTCCTTATTATAGATGCAAAATGGAATCTCTCTCAATTACCCATTTCATCGGCAGCAAAAGGGGAAAACTACTTGCGTAACAAACCTTGAAGGAATATCCCAAGATACAGCTAAATAGCAATTTTATTGCCCTACACCATCTGATTGCTTCTCACTTCTGTCAGGTAATGTCGCAATATAAATCCTACAAAACAAATAGTCGTTAAAACTTTCGAACACGGAGGAATGTATCCCTGGAATTCAGGTCAATTAAAAAAACAAAGTTAAAATACAAAACACTTTGCAAACACAAGGGTGCTGTGCAAGAAGGCAATCACCTTCAAGGGTGAATCTTTTCGCAGCAGCAGTAGTATCACCGGGAATGAATCGCATGTAATGGAACGTTTTAATGAGACAGATAGTTGGCTGCACTGTAAGGCTTTACAAGTTTCAATTGGTGTTCCAAAGGCGGTGGTACTTAGTTATTCTTGCGCCAACAATGTTGTTTTCATTTGCCTTCGTCAAGTCTCTTATCTGCTGTTGCTCTTCCTTCTTACTGGAGCCATCCTCGTGCAGTTAACTATTGCATTTATATACCTCCCCCAAACATAGTTGTGTCGATTGTGAATTTACATTACAAATTTCTGGATAGCGTGCAGTGCACTTATTAGTCAAACTGACGAAGGGATTTTCAATTCACCCTCTTCCTTCGTTTGTTGAATGGCGATTTGCATAAAGCTTTGTAGACTCGTTGAAGACATACTCCCAATTTTTTTCTTTGCATAAACGACTGGTGCAACTGCTTAAAGAGTGACTTAAAGTTTACACCAAGTTATAAAGATTCGTTGAAGTGATACGAAAAAAAGGCCAAAGTAATCACTTTTCACGAGGATTTTAGTTTAATAGAACAACTTTCGTGTTTGTCAGAGAATTTTTCCGAAGGTGGGCTCTGAAAGGGGAAGAAATTTTCAAATAGAATTCATGGAAAACTCAAAGACTTCAGCTAAGTTTTTCTGGAGTAATTAGTTATCATACTGTACTTTGATCTTGGCAATACGTATTGATTATTGAGAACCAATGGTAACAGTGCCAAGTTGCTGACAGAATTGCCACCTCTGATGTGCTGACGAATGCCAGCAGGTGCATGCATCCAGACAACAAGCATACAAAGCAGCTCTGCATAGATGGACGAACGAAGTTACTCACGAGCTTCAGGAGCAGAAGATCAGAGATGAATACTAGCTACTCAGATAGAAATGAGAAGTGCGCGATCAAGGATGTTAAGAGATTAAGAAACAGGATAAAAAGTCAACAGATTAAACGATCAAACGAGTCAACAGAATGCACGAAGAATCGCAGTCAATGTCAAGAATATAGTAGGACCACTTCTGAAGAATGTATAACGGCGATGATAATTCAAATTCCGCTGTAAGGTAGGCTGAACAATTCGACGAAGACGATGGAGACATACATTACCGTCCACCCCACCTAGACGACGAAAAGATAGAAATATTTAAGCTGAAGTCTAATAACGCTGTTGGAATGGAAGGCTTAGGTACTGAACTTTTCAAAGGGGCAATACATGTTCGGGAGAAAGAATGAATTAATGGTACATCAGTATTGTTTGTCCGATCCTGAAGAAAGGAAACTGCGCCAACTATAAAGGTAATGTCTGTAGCTGTTCGTCAACAACATGATAGGTCCATATCATTGTGACTTTAGACCAGAAATGTTCACCAATGACCAAATTTTAAGATTCACATAACGATAGATCTTTGAAAAAAAAAAAAAACAGAAGCTTTCGATACCTACCACCATGTCCCGTTTTGGCATCCCTGTCATGCTCGTCCGTTTGTGCAGGTTGAAGCGCTGTCATACGATCTATTCAGCATCATACTTGAAAAAATAGTGCAAAACTCCCACCAGCACTAGAGGCACTATTTTCAAAGTTCTGTTAAACTACTCCCATACGCCGATGATATTGACATAATCGGAAGAATGCAGCGTGATGTCAACAGTTCCTATGTCATCACGAAAGGACACCCAATAACGATGTCTTGGTCAGAACGTCACCATAGACAGTTATAACTTTGAGGTCGTAAGGGAATTAGTCTATTCAGTTGCGTTCAACGTCGAACTGTTCGGATTGTAGAGCGACATTGATATTGTCAATAGGATAAAACTCTAGCGACTAACATCGTTAAGTCATGTAGAGCGAGTTGATACCAATGCTCCGGCCCGGAAAATCTTCGAATCCACTGCCAAGGGACAGCGATGCAGCGGACGACCGGAACTCAGGTATCGCACTCCAACTTGGAGTGCAAAATTGCAGACAGCTAGTAACCAAGCTGGCTAGAAAAGCTTGTTGGTTCAGGCCCTGGTCCAATCCGGACAGAAGCGTTATCTTAAGTCAGTAAGTTGTCAGGTTTAAGTGTCACGCAGAGTGCATTACTACCGGTTGTAGAATGGAAAGATTATCGATCAATCCCAGTGAAACCGCTCTAGCCCTTCTCAAGGAAGACGCGAGTCTACCATAGTGATCAACAACCCTGTAACTAGTTCATTAGCCGAAGATTCCATTGGCTGGAGTTCAGAGCTCGTTTCGCTGTCTTGTTAGTCGTTCGATTTTGCTGTTCCACACGCTGTTATGGTGATCGTGGTTTTTGAAATCCTGGGTTGTCCATTCGTTTATAGCTTATAGTTGTCAGCGGGACGCCTATTTACCCAACAGGGTTTTGGTGATGATTTCTTGCTCCTTTCATAGCCAGTTGTACAGCTTTTTCGTTCCGCGTTACACCTTGTTTAGTTTTGCTAGGATGTTGTGTTTGCGTTTGCACTTCCTTACCAGTGTCGATGCTGATAGAGGGTTAGTTATAGCTTTGATCGCTGCAGTACTATGAAGCAGATGAGTATTTGCTTCTCCCGTATGTTAACGTCGGTGTGCTATTTTACTCCAGTTAGTATTGCGAAAACATCTTGAAAAACCGTGATGAATGGTTCAAGTTGTTTTAAAATTTCGATCGGTGGGTTTGGACAGTAAATTCATGCCCCCGATTTTTCAGACGATATGTGAGAACCGTCCGTATATATTGTGATTACACCGGTGTCTCTTGTCGTGTTTATGTTTACCCAAGAAGCTGTGGTTGGAAAAATTGTCTTCAAGTTGTCTTTGAAGGTGAAAGGTTTTTCATCTAGGTAGCTTTGCCGTTCTTGTAGTGGTTTCATCGCCCTTACAACATTCTCAGGTGTTTTTCCTGCCGTCAAAGTGAACCAGTCCCTTGAGTCTTATGGCCGAGAGTCCTGCTCGTCTTTTCACTTCCAGTTGTCCTGGTGTTAAACTAAGAATTACTTCGATGGCTGCGGTCGGCGCGGAGTTTTGTGCGCTTGTTATTCCCAAGCATGCCAGACGCTGCACTCTCATTTGCCTGTCGCTACATACTTTCTATCTATAAAGAAAGAAGGGATAGTTTCATTTAACAGTTGTATATCCAATGGACTTGTCCTGATTTCAGGCCCCACGACTTCCCAGAGGCCCTCCTGAATATCCAGTATTCAATCTTGGCTTTATTAGCAAGGTCCTAAAGGTTTCGCCATCAGTTGATTTCCTTGTCGATTATTAATCCTATGTACTTCACACTGTCTTTTGCCATGGAGCGTGCTAGGAGAGCACTGTGGGCCAGCAGACGCCTGCACGGCAGGACTTGGGGTGTCTCTATCATATTTATGCATTGGTTGCTCACAATGATGGCGACACCCATAATCTCATATGCGGCCATCGTTTGGTGGCCGAAAACTCTCCAACAGTCAACGGTTAATAATTTGTAGAAGTTGTAAGGGGTTGCATGTCTTGGAGTAATAGTTGCCATGAGCACCTTCCAACACAAAAGGTCTAAAAGCTGTAGTCGGGCTAACTCCATAGTCCATCTTCATAAGGAAGATAGCTGTGACATACGCCATCAAATTGCCGCTGGATAAAAAACTAAGCTAAGAGACTCATATCATGGTCAGACAGCAGTCTTTCGTCATGTTATTTGTTTAAGTCGTACCGTGTTTCAAGCTGAAATCCACGCTATCGAGATCTGCGCCGGATACAATCTCCTCAAGGGTATAAAGGGCGCTAGAATTCAAATCTTTTCACTAGATCCAGGCAGCACTAAAGGCATTATTATCTAGCCTTATGGATTCCAAAACTGTCAAATGTTGCTAAGATGTCTGTCGAACACTTGTTTGCTCACCAAACCTTTTGAAGGTTTTCCCTAACTAGTCACTTGAAGGGTTTTGAGATCATTGCAAGCTTTTTGTACTAACTTGTCCTTCGAACTGTCTATCAGGCGACAGTCTATACCACTTTAAAAAGCAATTAAGATATGACCCAAACTATACAATCTAGTGTTCATCGACTTCGCAATGAAGATTTGCGATAATGCAAATATTTAGGATCGAATACGCAAAGATCACACAAAGATTCATAAAATAGTCACAAAAAGTGAGCAGTTTCACGTTTACCCGGCTCAAGTTCGTAGCCATTAAAATGGAAATAAGTCAGTTTCGTAAGATTTCAAAGCGGGAAGTGATTTTGATTCAGTTCCAATAAGACCCTGAAAGCGAACAATCCGAGTTCTTTGTGTAAAATTCTACTCAGTTTTGTGTGACAGATAATCAGTTGCCTAAGCTCTCATCCTTAGATGCACTGTTTGTCCATTCGATATTCGATATTTTTTATTGAACATAATATTTACAATTGTTCTTAAACCTAATTTACAATGTTTTTCTTAAAAAAAACTGCTGGCTCAACAAAAGGGGCCCAGCGAAATACATTGGTTTTTCTTAAAATAAATACACTTGTGAAAAAAAATTAAAAATTGTTGATGGTTGAACCTCGGGTTGTTCAAATCCGGGTGATGTTGATATCCTTAGATGCACACAGTCGGCAACATCTGCAATATTCTTCATTGCGAGTAGAGGACGAACACGGAAGCATATTTGGTAATCGGAAACTTATTTACCAATCACTTATCGAACGTTGTTCAAGCCATTTCGTACCACGACCGTGTTTGTGTTAATTTTGGAGCGTATTAAAGGACGATAATCCAACCATCTGTACTTATGTATCCTTTTAAGGACGAACCATTTGGATGTTTTTAGTTTGACAAACACGATGGCTCGCTGTCACCGCGCTAACATTTCCATACAATTTGCGGTCATTAATATTAATTGAGTTAATGAGAACCATGACACCCTAACACTTATGATGCCAGCTCATGTATTATTGAGAGCATCCACGAACTCGTGCTCGTGTCAGAACAGAGTTTAACAGCAACCAAAAATCACACCCACAACTCGTCAAAAATTTTAAGCCATGTTTTGTAGACGTGTCATTAAACTTTATGTTCTGTCAAAAGATGTGATAAACCACGAACAATGTATGTATGTGAATTTGAAGACTCTCGTGCGTTGTATATTAAATGAAATCATAAAATGTTCGGAAGGAGGTAGTTTATTCTAACCCTTTTAATTATGTGGAAAAAAGGAAGCTTGAAAATGACTGGTTTTGTGAATATATTAAGATACTTCAAGTGAAAGAACTGAATTCATCTTTTAAGAACATAAAAAAGTGAAATGTGTTTTGGTTTACTTCCTGATGCCTGTGACGCATGTTTCAGCTCGTTTGGTCTATGAAATCTTTGCATTCATCGCAAAAGCTAGGTGCAGTCATACTTTAAAGGGCTATTCTAGTCTAGAGGCATGAATTTCATATAATTTTTGAAGTGTCATAAAAAAGGGCAGTTAATATTTTTACTATAAATTTTTTTATTAGTTATTTATTAACATGACAAGAATACAGCAAAAAAATAAACTAATTGGAGAATTTCAAAAATAAGCAGTTGATGAAGTGGGGGTGTCAAAAAATTGGCGCTTATCCTACCCACGATTTCAACCCTCCTAGCAATTTGAAACCAAAAAAAAAAAAAATTATTAATCTAGAATAATGTCGCAATGTCTGAAACTACGGAAAAGTTGGAAAGTATATTTTCGCAAATTGGCGACTGCCTGGAAAAAAAAAACAATTTTTTTACCACTTTTTTTACTGTTTCGAATTTTTGAAAAAGAAAAAGTAATAACAATTTTGGGATGTGGATTGTTCCAGAGTCTATAAAGAAGACCCTCTAAAAAAATTTAAGGTAAATCGATCTAGTAGAACCTGAGAAATCGTGTGTATTGTTTTGAAAAAGACAGTTTCGAGAAAAACGCGTTTAAAGTTTTGCATAAAGTTTTTCGCAGTCTAAGACATGAAATGATATTGTAGACTAACATTTTTTCAATCTGCCATTCCTGCTTCATACATCGGACCTTCCTCGACTTCAAGAAAAACTATTTTCGCGTTTCTCTCTTCATATCGAGCAGTTCTGGTCTCCTTTGATGCTCGTATCTCGGAGCGCTCAATCCGGTGTTGTCTCGTTTCACAGCAAATGAATGAGTTTCCGGACCAATTTTCATTCCCATAAGCTCCATCAATTTAAAAAAAAATGAAGCCTTCAAAAAAAATATTTCACAGTATTCTTATTTCACTCACAGCACATATGTACGTCCACGTGGTTTGAAGGTTAGAATTCAACTGTTAGCAGCTGGACGTAAGTGAACACTAAATAGATACAAGTCACCTTGGGTTCTTGTATTACAATATAAACAAAGGACAAAAGGTTTAACTGAGAAATATGGATTCGGATAGACGCAGAATCCCTAATGTCTTTTGTTCGATTAGTTCCGGCTGAACCAGTTTGGATGCCGGGTCAGCAAATAAGAGATATCTCCGAAAATAATGTGAATTTTTAAAAATCCTATTGTAGATATATTCTTGAATAGTAAAACTTTGAAAATAAAAAAATAATTGATTTTTTTTTAAATTTCTAGACTAGATACATTTCATGTATCTTTGTTATATTTTTTAACTATTGTGTACATGAAGGAATTTTTCCTGACTGTCTGAAAACCGCAGTTGTTCTACCGCTGCATAAAAAAGGTGATACAGAAAAATTAAATAATTTTTGTCCTATTTCTATTTTAGTTATATCAAGTTTTAGAAAAAGGAATAAAATCAAGAATGTTATCATTTTTAGAAAGAACCATTTTTTTAAGCTTAAGTCAGTTTCGGTTTAGAAGTGGTAAATCGACTGAAAGTGCTTTATTGAAGGTGAAATATATAGTAGATTAAACACTTCTCAGATACCATCAACATATCATATGGTTAATCATGATTTGCTACTTGATAAACTTTATAAATCTGGTTTTAGAGACTCCATTTATAAATGGTTTTCTTCCTACCTAACTGACCGTAATCAAGTTGTACAAATAAGTAATGCTTACACTTCTAAAGGCTTCCTAAATATAGGGGTTCCTCAAGAATCAGTATTGGGCCCAACTTTTTTTTATTTTATATTAACTAATTATTTTTACAACCTCTTAAAAGTAAAATCATTGCCTTTACTGGTGATAAATCTCATTCACTTCATTCAATTCAAACACTAATTTAATAGATAGTTTTGCTGATGTTAATTACGACCTAGGTATGATAAGAAGAAGGTTTAACTTTCATAAGCTTATAAAAAACAATAAAGCAAAGTTCATGGTATTTAATAGCAAAGGCAATTATTTCACAGAACTCCCTTTATATTATCATGCACCAATGTTTAATCGATTTGTTTTTGGTGATATGATATTCAACAATCAAGTAGATTGCCATAAAAATTGCTTTTTGATGAAACATGCTATGAGGGTCATTTTAAAAACTAATCACAGGACACCAAGTTTTGAGCTATTCAAATGTCTCGAATTTCTTCCCCTATTAAAAAGATTTTTTTTGTGACTCCGGCTACTATGTAGCTAGAGTGCAAGACAACTATAGTTTGCGAATCAACAGCAGAAATTTCGTAACTATACCTACAATAAAAAAAACATTTTTCTCATTGTTATTATGATACTGTTCCGCGATTGTTTAATAGATTTCCAGACAATCTTAGGTGTGAGAGTGGCTTTTTTCATTTAACCATTCTGAAATTGATGCTTTGTTAAGTCCAATGATGTTATTATTCTGAAAATATTTTATAATTTAATCTCTTTTATACTCCATTTGAATTTACTATTGCTTCTTCATCAATAGAACTATTTGATCTATTTTTTTGAATTTGCTAAGTACTTTCGTCAGTGTGTTGATTTAGACACAAGATTGTATTCGGCTATTTTATTCAATACTTTTAACGTATAAATGCATTTTTATTGTATTAATTGAATTAATTGTAACGTTCGAAGATATTGTTATGAAATAAAGAAATAAATTTAAAAAAATTATATGAGGCTGTTCAGAATGAAGCTGACCAGATCCAAAAAGTTGCATGACTTGCAAACCTAAAACCAAAACGAAAATCAAACAAAATTGATATCCCAAATATTATTGCGGATAATAGAAGAGCAAGAAAATGTTACCAACAAACAAGGCAGTAAACAGTAAGCTTTAAAAATCGAAAAGTGAATTAAAAAATGAGTCGCTTAAAATCTTACGAATGACGCTAGTATCAAATATTCACTCTGGAAGGAACCAAAGAAAATAAAAAGACCAATTTTACATATTCCACCGGTTAAAAACACAGACGGAAACTGGGCAAATATAAATCAAGAAAAGGTGAATTTATTTGCCGAGTATCTCGAATGTATCTTCCAACCACATAAATTTAAATTGTGCGAAGAGGAGAGATGTAAAATAATAAACCGGTAACGGTTAGTAATTTTCAAAAAAATTAAAAATCATCAATACTAAACAAGTGCCGGGATTCGATTTAATTTCCCTATAGAAGGCCTTTAGAAACTATCACAGATCGTAAATGCTGGATTAAGAACAAGGCATATACCAAGCCCGTCGAAAGTCACGGAGGCAATTATTGTACCTAAACCAGCAAACCACCTAGTGAAGTACATATGCAGATAACAAAAAAAAATATTTTTATGTATAAATACATGCCAAAATTAAATTAAATATTATTAAATTTAACCGTCTAAACGACGACAAAAAACTATAATTCACGCGTTAAAGTTAGAAAAATAAATTGCTGATAGTGTGCAATAATTGGAAGGCTTGGAAGGCGATGCAATGTCAACACAAATGATAAGGGAGAAGAGATGTCTGAAGCTGACATTCCTGCAACCAAGACTTGATGTGTCACTCATGATTTGATAATTTTGATTGTCTGAAAATCATAAGTCTTTATTTGTTATTGCTACTTCACAAGCTTTCCTCGGCTGTCTTTTGGATCCTCAAATCTAAAAACGCTGTGAAATCTAAAACATTTACCTGGATACCTTTAAGTCAAAATTAATAAATTAACCACCCTGGATAACTACCCGTGCATCGGAAACCAAATCAATGATGGAACGGCTTGAAAAGGGGTTACAAAATAAGAATATGTGACGGAGCCACTCAAAAATTAGAAATTTAACTCAATTACTATCATATACGGCGGTTTTTACTGCGACGCAGAAAGTACGCTGAAAAGGATCGGGGATAAGGAAGAGGAAGCCTGCGGGACCTGCGAACAGCAGGTTAGCAGTACAGGGCTGGACGAGGAAAAGAAAAAAAATGCGAAGGAAAAGTCTATTCAGTTTCAAAAGCAGTAAAAGAACAGAAATTTAACTCGTTTTTTTTTTTTCAAAAAAAGCCAAAAGCTTTGATGCAGTCTTCAAAACAAGAACCCAGTTACTATGAATGCAATCTTGTCACCGATCCGCAGGTAACTGAGAAAGAATCCCAGCAGCTGCTAGATGACAATATCCAGAAGAGAGTTATAGGTTGTGGAGAAATCCCAACTTCAGTCGCTGAAGTAGTTCTAATGCCCACTTACGAAAAAGAAATAATGCGGCCGTAGCAAAGCTGTAGGGAAAACCGAACTTTTTATATATTGCGGAAATATTTTGGTAGTGAGCATGCACCAACACTTCTCAGATATACAAGCTGATCTTTTATTCTACACCAACTATTGAGCATATCCCTTCTTAACGTCGCTTACAAGATCCTCTCCAGTAAAATATAAAAGCGTCAAAAGCATTTTTCCAAAACCTCAAATCGAGCTATACCAGTTTGGTTTCCGCACGCATGGGTTTCAAGTACATACTCACAACAAACATACTCACTAATTACATGAAGTGATGGCGGAAGGCATTGACACGATTATGTCGAACAATGCTTGTGAACATGTGATGTATTTACTGACCAACATCGGATTCCTGCCAGGAGAAAAGATGTCATGTGATTTCTTGAACCTTATTCTTGAACAGATACTGCAACGGGCAGCAAATTGACCCGACGAACTGCTACTCGGTAGAAACATCGACTTTGAGTCAGTAAAGTAGTTTTTCCATTTCAGGACTCATACTTCCTTCGCCTAGGACTCCTTACTTGTGGGACACTACCATTTTTCCAGTTCAATTAATAGAACCGAACTGTAGACGATAAGTATGAAAACATATCAGAACTCAGGCACCAATGCAAACTCTACGAGCTGGACAATGATGTGGACCTAATTCGGATAGCAAAAGTCCATCGACTACAGTAGCGCGGTCACATTGAGCGAAACCACAGCAATGTTAAATCCACCAGTTACATGAAAAAGAGGGGAGCTCGAACCTCCGTTCCGGTTTAAAGTTCAAGTGATCGCTGTCACTAATTAATCGTTACTTAATTATTGCTCCCACTTTTAAAGTTGATCCGTTTTCAATTGAAACTTTCTGACACGATTCCGCGGTGTATATCCGTCTGCAATTGCTCCCTGATACCATTTTTATATTCTCTAGCACTTCCAGTGCCTGTATCAGTTTGCATTGCTAAGTTGTCATCATTTCCCGCACAACAGTTTTTTGGCCAAAAGCCAACACAGCGGATTCCCTTGCAAGTCTGCAGCATACAAAAAAAAACCCCAAAACCAAAAAACAAAAACCAAAAAAACAATGCACAACTGTTGGGAAACTATTCCATTTCACATTCGGTGTCCTTTTTTCCCTGCATTTTGTTTATTCTCACCCCTTTGGCTCTCACAATGATTTGGCGGCTTCCATAGTTCTTTTCACATTCATTCTATGTATTTTTTTTTGTGCCTTATTTTCTTGTTTTGTTTCCATTCTTCCGGTTTTAAATTCAACCCCGTAACGAACATAACATCCTTGTTGCCATTGTTTGTTCGGATTATCCCACCAGCACATTCGGAGACAAGCATTTCGTAAGCAAAATGAGGTCATTAGGAGCAGCGACAGCTGAAAGCATTTACCCTACAACTACAGCAATCAACTTTCTCCATTTCGCTCTCGCGTAAACCAATTCCACTCAGTTATGAGGTGAAAGGACTACGCGACGCATACGCTGCCAAACAAGGACGATTGTTACGGTTACGCGGCGCGGGTGCGAGAGCTTCGGCGTTAGCCTGAACTTATGCGATGATGTTTTACTTATGACTTTGCCTCTAGATATCAAATGCACTGATTTAAATTTTTTATTCCGCAATGGCTTGACTTTGTTGGTAGCTGTTCTCACCCTGTGGGTAGGTTGGTTTAATGGGTGTGTGTATGAAGCACACTTGATGCTATATTCCATGGAATGACTACTAGAAAAAAAAAATGAAGTTAAAGAAAGAAACAACAAAAAGAGGAGGAACAAAGGCTAAGTGCCATTGAAAGCGCAGTCAAGGTTATTATCTGTAGATTCAAAGGAATTCTTAAACGAATTAATTATGCAAATTATTGCTGGTGAAGTGTTTTGGCATTTTTATTTTTTTTTTTCGTTCGTTGGGTTCGTTTTTTTTTAAACAGACTTTTCGTATATTGCCCGCGAATGAGAAGGCAATATTCTCTGTGGACGATCGGGCACATGGACGCACACAATTTAATTTAGGGACTTTAAGTGGCAGTGAAAAGTTTTAGTAAACTTTTTAAGAGACTTGCCTAACTGTGTTTGTGGTAAAATATGAATGAGTGGTTATATGGCTGAAGTGCTTCGGTGGATTGAGGAGAGGATGGCGGGACCAGGTCATAAGCACGTACTTCCAACTTGCTCAATGATTTTGAAATATGATGAAAAGTGTGGAATAGCGATGGATAACGCCGAGAGTACTTGCGAATGGGAAAAGAATGGAACTAACTTTCATTAGAATAAAACTGCACTGAAAAAAGTTTTTCCAGGTTTAGAAATTTTTAATGTAGATTTCATGAAAAAATAGACCTTGAGAATTTTTTTTTGGCAACGCTTTGAGTAGTTCGCAGTAATTCACAAGTTCTTTAAAGATTTGGCCGGCATGACACCGCTCATTTATGCAACTAGTTCGTGAACCAATTGGCTCTGCTTGTCAATTTGAGAATATACCCTATGTTTTAGTTTCTCAGCTTTGCAGTTGATGAATCTTAACCCGAAGACCGACTCATGCAGGTAGTAACAAAAGAAGAATTGCAAAGATTTATTTAAGTCTAAATCAAGAAATCTTCTGTGGACATCATTGCGAACCTTTAGTCATTTGCCGGATTAGGCCATCCACACTTGGTGGATGTGAGTTAAATCTTTTTACCGTTCATGCGCTTTCCAGCTCGTTTGACAAAGCTTCATGGCATCTGCAATTGCTTGATCTTTTTTATTTTGAACCTGCTTAGTGGAACTCAAGGGCCCTCTTTAATGTCGGAGAATTATTGTTCGAATTTTTAAAATCATTGTAGTAAACGGATTGTTGCCTTTGGGCAAGTTCCACATGATTAAACAGTTCGCAAGTCTGGAGGTTGTTCCTCACAGACACCACGGTTCCATTATGCGTAATTCATTCGAAGCTTCTTATGCACTTGCTTCGGAACTTGCTTATGCTTTGCTAGTCAGGATCACTGTTTTTTTGTTATCTTTTTGGTCGTTGTTTTTTGGCAGATATCCCGCCTAAGGAGAAATTAGAGCCTAAGTCTCAGAATTCTTCCCTTTTTGCTGAAGAGACAGAATGTCCTCAAATTTGGCATTAAATCAAACAGGAAAACAAAGAAATTTGGCATTAGTAGGCTTGGCAACATTGGAAGTTCACTGCTGAAGTAACTTATGACCACGGCCACTAAAACGCTTAATTGACTAAATAAAGAACAAATATTGTTTTTTTTTTAAATAAACGCAATTTTGACTCTCAATTAAATCATTTTGACAACCACTGTGGCTTCGCGAATCTTTAACCACTTTTCGTAGATGTTGCTCTCTCGGATTCCTTCGCATACTCGTTAACAACGAATTTGTTGACATAAATTAAAAAAATTAAAATGTCCGCATTCCTGTTTTCGCGGTTTTTTTTGCAGGATTGGGCTTAAAAGCAATTGAAATTATCTCATTCCCAAGGATTAAGTATTTGTGGACGTAATGCGACATACAGTACCAAGTATATTGCTATTCGAAATATTTCATGGGAAAATGCTTTAAATTTCGGGGAAACAACTTTAATCATTATTGCATTCCATCACTGGAATTCCCAAGGCCGGGCTTGGGTTTATCAGATATTATAACCAATCGGAATCGAAATTGCCGCTAAATTACTTGCCATTTTTGAAGTGAAAACTTCTTTGGCATCGTTATGATTTGAAAATCGATGAAACGAAAAAGCGACAGTAAAAAATGGCAGACAGAATATGAGATAGTAAGCATTATCCAGTGTTACTTATATTCGTGCTTCTCTTTGGGTTCTGCTTCGTACCCCCTCCATTTGTGTTTACCAAGCCATAGTTGCTTGCGCCTCAGCGTTGTACTTGTGTTAATATGTGTTTGTGCGCACAAAGTTTGAGAAAAGGCATCACAGGTCGTGTTCGCTGGCCTCATCACTTATCCTCATCACTTATGTACATTTTTGGAAATGCTATAAAAACAAACTGCTGAATATTTTCTCAAATTTCTTTTTTTATTTGAAAGTACAATTCTTCCGGTTAATAATGGAAAATAATTTCATTCAAATGGCTTCCTCGGCTGATCGGTCCAATTTTTAAGCACATTATCGATTGTGTGCAGCTGCATTTCACCAATGGCTCCACGAATATTGTCCTTTAAAGCGTCAATTGTCTCTGGCTTGTCGGCGTAACACTTATCTTTGCGGGCACCCCATAAATAAACGGTGTCAAATCGCAGCTCCGAGGTGGCCAAACGACATCAGCTCTGCGGCTGATAATGCGATCTTCAAAAACTGGGCGCATAACATCGAGTGTTGCTTCGGCTGTGTGGCGCGTAGCGCCGTCCTGTTGAAACCAAATGTTGCCAATATCCTCCTCTTCAATTTTTGTGAACCAAAATTCGTTCAAAATGGCCCGATAACGATCGCCATTGACCGTAACGGCCACTCCTTGCTGACTTTCGAAGAAAAATGTTGTTGCACTAGTTGATTGATGGCGGACCCTTTATATACGAATAAAATTTTAAATAATTATCTAACTTTACCGAAATTTTAAATTTGTCTAATTTTCTTGAAACCAAAATTTTTAAGGTGTTACTTCTACCACGTGTGAATTGCACACATGCTATTTTTTATTTTTTATTTCTGTGAAAGGTGAAGGAGGCATTCAAACACTGATAAACCAAATTGCTAATTTTTAATTTTAATGTGTCCTTGTATGATTTTCTCAATCAAATTAAATACTTTTAATTTAGCATCGCAAATGTAATATTTTTGTGCGGAACAGTTTTTGTAAGCCAGATTACAAACCTTTCCATCAACCATTGTATACATCCATTTGTGCAGAATTTAAATAGTTTTTGCAATGCTAGCTTGAATCTCCTTAATTCGGTAATCTTCTTTTTGCTTTTCAGTTACGGATACTGCGGAAGATTCTTTGAGAAACTATATTTCAAGAGGTGTACTATATCTGGTTGAGCTTGAACGAAAATTCTGCCAGATTATGTTTGCCCCAGAAACTTAAGGAAAAGAGACACAGACGAGTCATCTGCGTCCAACCCATGCAAAACTTGGTTAAACGACCATGAAGTCATCTCTCACCCAAGCACCATCTAGATGGTTAGCATACATTTTTCAACTCTGTGTTGCTAACTAAACTGCTAACGTCTTTTTGGGCACATATTTAAATGTTCAACATTTAAGTTAACAAGATTTATAGGTCTGTATTTACAGATGTCTCCGAAATAGGAGGCAGCAGTTTTTTCCTATTCTGAAAAAAAATTAAGAAGAGAATAGAGCTTTTGATTTAATGACCTCATTATGAAATCAAGGAAGTTATCAACTGCAGTCATTGTAATAAGTTCAGTGGGCTTATCAAAGGCTTTCACACGCATTTCAGCGCGACTTGGAGCGGTGGTTATTTCTTGAGCTAATTTTGCAGTCCCTCGAAGGTCCGAATGCTCTTAAACTCTTTTCAGTCGCATATGTCAACTCAGCAAGAGACGTGGACCACCTCAACTCAACAGTTTTTTGTCCTATTGTTCTCTCTGATCCTTCTTCGAACGAAATGCACGGACAATGTTTTAAGCTTCTAAGCATCTATATGTGAAAAGAAAAGGCGTTTTAAGCCAAGCGCCATTGCTTTTTAAAAATCGTACATCTGCTCGACAAGCTCTACTGCAAAATTATTTAAATTTTTTATAGAAATTAATATTTTTTTTTATTTAAAATCATGTTCAAAACCACTTCATTCAACCCGTCTTTAAACTGCTTGTCATAAGAACGCAATTTTGATATTCAATTCTTGGCAATCCAAACCCTTTGTAATATTGTGATGCTCTTGCCTTGGTTTATGAAGTTGTTTGCCTGTGAATTTATTATAATAAAAACTAAAAAAATCTATATTTTTCGTGAGTGTCGTCTACAATATACTACAGGGAAGGAGAGATTGGCGGCATCTCACAGCTAAACTTAACAAATACTTAATGGAATTCAGTTAAATGCAAAAACAATATATAGTTTTACCACTTTTTCTAAATTCAAATCCAAATCAAGAGAACAACATATTTTCAAGTTTGTTAACGAAAAATTAAAAATGCCCACCTGAGATTACTGATTCCATGACAAAAAAAATATACGATTTTTTGATCGAGGTAACGCGTAATAAATAACACATAACATGACACGTGACAATGTCTTTCTGCTCTCGAAACGGGTATTATGCCCTATTGTACGTCACCCTATCTACTGTTTTTTTCTGACGTCGAAGAAGGATTGTATATTTTCCCTTTTTCTTCCCCGTCTTCCTCAACGCCTTTCCGGAACCCATTTGTGTTTAAAAATCAATCTATTTTACTATTTTCATTAATATTCGCAATACAATTATTCCCGGGTAACAACGTGAAAAACGGTTTCAAAATTTTTTGCCACTTTCTAGTGATCCGCAGTGTACTATATGTGTTTCAAAAATGTGAGAAAACGCTTAATTTTACACAAAAATTAATGAAATAAAATATATGAACATAAATCGTGACACAGACATGTCCTTTTTATTTCAATAAATAAGGGAAAAGAAAAACCTCTAACGTCTTCTTTAAACATTCTTCTAAACAGTCCACTTCAGCTTAGCTGACCCACAAACGTGAGGCGTTTCTCTTTAAAACGAAACGAAAAAATCACTTTTTATTTTAAAGTCGGTGACTCCCCCTGGAGACGCTCATAGGGGAGAACTTCCCACCTAATTGGTAGCCAATGGAAACATATGCTCTTTGGAATTCAATCCACTTTCAAACAAACAGATGATCCCATCAAAAGGGCACGTCGAACAGTCGTTTGTGTGTTATGTGTAGGCACCTCCAAGGAGTACTGCCATAGGAATGTTTCCTTTTTTTTGTTTTTTTTTTTTTAAATGTAAACTTACTTGGGGCGACAACGTCAACGACAAAGACGCTACACACTTTCTCATTCCATCGATTCATTGACTGGAGAGTGTGCTGGTTGATCCTTAAACCAATGACGTGGAAAAGTGTATCTGAACACGCTTGTTTGGGAACAAATTAAATTAAGAAAACGGAATTGAGTAAAAAGAAAAATTACTTTAGGGACAAGTTCATTCAAATAAAATTTATTACTGGCACATGATGTTTTTTTTTGTTGTTCTGTTGTTGTTGTTGGAAGCATCGTTCGGACGATGCGATGTGTACATCTTTACGAAAGGTTACACAGGAACAGGACTTGAATTGCTTGTTTGGTCTGCTCGTTCGAAACAATTTATTTTATTTAATTGAGTGGGTGTATGCCTTTAAAAGTCAGTAAGGGACCAATATTTCATAAGAGCTTTAAGGTACATGGGACAGGGGTCGCGACTGGTGTACTCTACCGTGTAGGGGGGTGCCGATTAAGCGTGTCAATATCAATGTTAATTGGTGCGTAAGCTATCAGGGTAAACTTAAAGGAACACGATTGTTTTGAAGTATTTAATATTTGCTAATGGAACGAAGTGATCTATGGATACAATAAAAAAAGGCCAATGAAGAAAAAGAAGTGCTCAAAATGATGTGTTCTTAAGCTCAAATGTGCTAAAATCTGTAATTAAGTGCCGATTTGTCGGGAACAAATGTCCTTGAGATTTTCGTTTGGAACAATGTGCTTATAAAATAAATCGTTTAAGTACCGAAAACATGTTATAATGTTCGTAGAACTGAAGAGCTCTTAGACAATATACTGAAAAATTGCTAAGTGATAATTTACTGAGAAGAAATTTCGACAAAACTTGGTGAAAATTTGGCCATGCAGAAGCTGAAAAACCTTCAATCAAAATCAATTTGATAAAAAAGGATCTATGAATGAAATCCTTTTCATAAAATGAGAATTTAAAACAGATAAGATACAATGGTGATCTGGACTCCAAACTATATAATGAATTCCAAAAAAATCAACAAAAAACATGAAGATCAATAACTTTGTTGAAGCCGAATGCATTTGCGTGTTTTCCTTGATTGAACTCGTGCTTCGGAAAATATAAGTTAATTTGGCAAACTTGCAGTTTGCAGTTGCAGAACTGGAGAGAGTTATCCAATGAAAAATGAATCTAAGGAGGATGAAGGTGATCCAGACTTTTTGGAAGAAACAATTTTTGTTAAAAGTAAAAATTCCAATAAGAACAAAAAAAAAACAGTTTAAATGAAGAGGGATTTTAAACGATCGCAAGATTAAAATATTATTTAATTCAGGCTTACTATAGAAATTCTTTGCAGACTTAAGCTTTTGCAAGGAATTCATCTTAAACTGTGTAAAAATTCGTTTGGAATTCTTTGATGTACCTCAAATTTCGGTGGGTTTTAGTGCGAACCTAAATTTACCATCCTTACGCGTATCAAAACCGTGTTTGTTGTCGCAACTTAAAGCATTGATTATTATGGTATTTTCTTGAAAAAAAATGTTGTTTCAATAACGGTTTTCTAGATCTGATATATGTACGCAATAATTAAATGTAAAACAACAAGCAGATTATAGCTTTCAAGAGGAGGTCAAGTCTCAACAGCCCATAAATGAAGAATGAAAATGTTCACCAGGGCTTGGACCTCAGCGATGAATTATGACTAGGCCATACCGGAAAATCAAATTTTAAACTCTGACAATTGGTTCACATCAATAAGCCCGATGAAGCTTTGAGAAAAATGGGTATTTTAGCAACCGAAGTCGTGCGGAAAAAAAAATCTGTAAATGTGATCCCACCAAAAATATTTTCATGTAAATTGTTTCCCAGACGAGACCATATGACTCGCACTGTCAGAAAGTTATCAGATCTCATGTAGGGCCAGGCTTCTTACTCTACACGCCCTTACTCTTCAAGGCATAACTTCACATGCTCTTCACCTTATTCAAAGTTTTTTTTTATAACATTATTTTTTTTTTATTTATGATAATTTATAATAACAAGGAGTACCTTTGTATACTTTTATATTTGTATCTTATTTATATCTGGGGGCATCAATGTTCAGACAAGATCAGACCTCTAGCGTCAAAATTGCAGGTCTCATACAAACTCCCATCCTCTTGTTTAAGGGGTTACCATTAAATTTTAAAGTATAGGAGATATCAATAAAATCTAAAGTATTTGAGCTATGCAATTAAAACTTTACGTGTTTAATAAGTCCACTATGAGCAACAAATTCCGATCCGAATTTTGTTGATCTGGGATAATCCAAACCCAAGTTAAAAGGGTTCAAAAAACAACGGAGCGCTTCGAGAAAAGGTAGGGCCCTTGCGCTTCGCTTGGCTCGTCTTGGCGCAGGGCACTACTATTTTTTCAAAAGCTGAACTGAAAAAGGTATGCTGCTCTCATCTTCCCACATGTCCAATAAGCCATTAGGATCCTGCAAACGCTGGTGCGGTTAGTCAATCAAATCATACAAATGATACGATAAGCTATAGTTGACGACTAAAAAAAACATATGGGAGGAGATGACTTATGCGACATGCTTATGCAGCTTTATAAAATACCATAAATAAAAGAATTCTACTGGTGCATCGGAGCAACTTTTGCAAATGCCTGACTAATCTTTCGCAAAGATTAAAAGACTGGCAAGACCAATTGCAAGCTAAAGCCGCTTATATATTTTCATATGGAAGTAGAGTAATCACTTTTTATCACTACTTCTGAAAAGCCGTTGGGCGCTCCTTCCTTAGCAACCCCATTTGTCGTGTCCGCTTGTAACTCTATAAATTTCAATTTTCAAAGTTCAAATACGATCCGACAATTTCGAGCATTGTGAGTGACCATAAAAATATAAATTTTAATTTAAAAAACATTTTAAAACAAGAAAAAAAAAACGACTAGATAATTAATGTACCATAACGTTTTTATAGAGCAAAAATGGCATAAAATCAGGTGAAACGCGGTAATTGAATTTTCAATTGGTAACAGATTTTTCCCATTATAAACTTATTTTTTGATGACGCCATGCACCGGATCCACAGAGTCCCCGGCACGGCCATGATGCTGATGATGATGAGTTGCTCTCCCGTCAAAATGTTATGCCATTAAAATTGAAAAGACAAAAGTAAAAATAATAAAAAATAGTTTATATGGAAACACTATGCATATGCAAATGACAGCTGAATGCTGAGTTGACCCGGCTACTGTCCAGTCCTCCTGTGAACGCTTTTTATTATCGCATTACCATGTCACCACGTCATCAAAATCCAGCTTGTATGAAAAAGCACATTCAGTCACAGCTAAGTGCCAAGGTACATAAAGTTAATAAATAAAGTGTCCCCCGTGAAAAATATCCTCTTGGGCAAGCATTACTCGTCCTTATAGCATCTTTTCGTTTGCAGTCATGTGAAGGATACGGCCAATATTTTGTTCATTAAAAATCCATAGACTATTCTACATATTTTGCAGAGACAAGTTTTGATAATTTTGGTGGATATATTATGTTTAATAAGTTATTATAATAAGTATACTGGACCGTGGGACCAGAAGTATCATAGGATGACATACTATAAAATAAAAGTTGTCCCGCCGAAATTTCTATCATACTACCTTATCGTAGATAAACAACGATTCAATAATAAAACCCCATCGTGAACGACTTAAGGAACTGTTTTGCGAGACTATAACCGTGCTGCTCGTGTTTTATCGCGCAGAAGCATGGATGCTTTCTGTTCCTCTTGACTCCTACGCTTCGAAGAGCTTTCAAAGAATTAGATCTCTAACATACCACATACTGAGACTTCCTTATTCCGGTTTTCCAATTATACGACGAGTTTGAAGTGCTAAAAGAGCACGAACTTATGAATTCTTCGAGGTCGTCCAAATGCCCATAATGGTTCTTAAGCTCTTTGTAAAACTGTGCTTGATTGTTCGAGTTCTACAGCTCCTACTCTGGTCTGGGTAGATGCAATTTAAGCAATTTAAGTTGCCACCAAGCCAGTGTGATGAATTTGCGTTACAAAAATGCAGCTATTGCACTTAAACAAGATTCACGCTTTAAGGTCATACATAAAATTTGCTCTTCTGATGCATTGAGGATCACGAAGAGTCCGTATGTCCACTGAAATTCCCTTCATGATGCCCATCGGTTCCCATTTTTCGAGAACATCCTTGGTAGAACTGGTGAGCCATACGGAACCATTATCCCATTTTCTCGCTGCAAATAAATGCTTAGGTACTGTACATTTTCCTGAATGCGCTTCCCTTTCTAGTTTCATCAATTAAAATAAGAGAGGAAGATCGCCCTATTTGAACACTTCAGACCTTTTTCCTTGGTGTTTTTCAATTTACTTTTCCAAAGTTAAAATCCTTATTAATCGGAAGGTTAACTCGTTTCAATGATGCAACCATCTTTGTAAAGTATTAAACAGTGTTTTCACACTGCGAGGGTTATGTGGATTAACTTATCTACCTAAATTGGGGAGTAAGTGAGTATTGAGAGGTTTTCCTCTCGCTTTCAAATGAACTGAGCGAGGTCTTTTGGGTTTGCTGTGAGGTCTGTGAGGGTGCATTGTACCTTCACTGGCAACCTCATCAACTCTGAAGTTTCCGTGGATTTCCCTACGTCGTGAAATTTCTTAAAGGTGAACCTTAAAAAAGTCCTCGGCGTTCCTTGACAAGCTTGGATGTAGATTTTATGGTAGCTTGGCTGTCGGTCGAATTGAATATTTCCAGAAATGTTACTATAAACAGCGATTTCGCGGTCGTGGTAAAACATGGAAGGAGAGTTCTAGACTAATATTACTCAAAAAGATAAACTTCCACTTTTCGTTCGAGTTCTGACCCATCGGTTGTTAATGTAATGGAGCCGGCCGATATCGGAAAAATTGTTTTTTGTATATATTTGTAGAGTATATAATCTATAACTGTTGGAAGGGAAATCTACTCCAAGGATTGAGGACTGATAAAAAAAAGTCTTACCAACACAAACTTTGTTGTTTGACTAGCACGGTTAACTTCGCGTGATTTCTGGTCCGTGAGCCGTATTTTTTATTTGTTTATTTTCTCGTTAGGTGACTTCGGACGAAATAACTATCTGTATGTGTAAAAATATACTAAATTTATATAATAACAATTAAAATACATAATCAATTTCAACTTGTCTAAAAAAAGGTTCGGTTTCGGTGTCGGCCAAAACTTAGACCGAGGCCGAATGTTCGGTTACGGTTTCGGTTTCGGTTTCGGCTGAACATCATGTTCCAGTCGGACATTAAAAGCAACAGATAGCCTATACTTTCATTGTCGAATTCTTCTGAACGTGTGTTTGTCATTGAACTCCTCCTAAACGGCTGGACTGATTTTGATGCAATTTTTTGTGTGTGTTTAACTAGGTCCATAGATTATTAACATTCACTAACATATGTTTTTTAATGAATTATTGACCGATAAGAAGTTAATCATTAACTTGTTGAGACAAATTCTGATAATATTCCCTTATGGCCGGAATAAAAGTATTACATTCTATAAGTACCGTCTTTTGAATACGATGTCTAATTTTTCCATTGAATGGTAGCGAATTTCAAACAGTCACTGATATACGGGATTTATGTGAGGCTTTTTCTTCACAACATAAGAATGTATTCGGGGAATTTCCCAGTCTTTCCCGAACCGTTCTTCCAGTTACTTTAAAAGTTCGGTCTTTTGTCATCCTTACGAGTTTGTTTACCAATAAGCATACAGAAAAATTGCAAAACTGTTTAAAATGTTTGCTTGAGTTGAAAAATGTATTTTATTTCTTTTATATCATAGTATATGCTATCAGTGCAGCTTATAAAACAAGCATTGTAAGTGACAGTGTTTTTCATAGAGTAATACCCATCTTGCCACAAACATCATTTAGCGTGATGTTAGTTGTAAATAAAAATATACAAATAAAGCCATACACAATGCAGAAATAAACAGTTAAACAAGTATTCAAAAAAATTATTAGCAAAGGTTATATTACAAAAAAACAAAAAAAAATACAAATAAAAACATTAAGAACAGACGCGCCCAAAAAGTTTTTCTTTGAGTGGCAGTGTACTGGAAATAAAATCGCACATATGACAGTTTGAATTAGCTTTTTTTTTATTATTTGCTCGCTCTTCAAGAGTGTTATGCCTGCACAGCAGAGTCATCTACACACAATCTACACAAACCATTATTTTAAAACACGAATTAGGTATTAAGCCGATACAACAACCACTACATCAACGCCACGCATTAGTCAGACTACTATCGCTGGTCGACCAATTCAGTGTTAGTGCCATTAACTTGATCCCAATGGCCAATGGTGACTGGACCAGATTCGACAAACTAGACCACTCTAGGAATCGAACCTGGGACCTATCAATTGAATCAATTGAAGGGCAGGCGCTCTACCAACTTCGCCATCCAGCTTCTATTGACACCCGGGTAACAGGTTCGTTGCATCCATAATTCGTACGGCGGTGTTTTATGTTGAAAATGTTTGGGTTACTAAAATTGAAAGACTTCACACTAAAATTTACCTGGGTAAGAAGTGGTCAATTTTATCAATATTATCAGCAATAAGGTGATGTAAAATTACGACGTTTTTGCAAAGAATCACAGCCGATAAGTAGGAAACGGTCCTTATGATGTGGAAGACGGAGAGGATCAGTGCATGATAAATGCCGAATTGCGAAGCGACCAAATTTACGTTGTACAGACTCGAAATGATCAATATGTGTTAAGTGTGATCAAAAGCAATGAGCTTATGGAAAAGTTAATCAAAGGCCTTACTGAAATCAGTGTAAATGCAGTCGACTTGATTTCCTACTTCTACCGTTTTATTGGTAAATGAAGTAAACTCGAACAAAGCTGTTACTGTGGATTTGTTTTTAACAAAGCCATGCTGTTTATTAGTAAAGAAAGGTTCACAACTGAAACAAACGCTGTCGACAATGATATACTCTTCATATGTTTGTTTAACAGGAACATATGAAACGAAGCAGTAGAACATGTTCACATAAAATTTACCAATCATTTGGTATCTCATAAATAGTACGTCTTATATTCTCTTCCAAGGCTGAAAATGACGCCGACTAATTGGCATTGAGATGTGATTTGACTTCTCCTGCTGGACCCTTAACCGCACAAAAAAGCTTATTTTTCTGGGTGCATTGCCAACTATTATAACCTCAGGTTACTCATCAGACCCCATTAGACGTTTGATTTTTTTACAACTTAAACGGACCGTAGTCATACGCATTTGGTATTCATTTCAACTTGATACCTCCATGCATTCCTGAGACAGAGGGTGTTGTAGTGAAGTGATATCATGATCCGTTTTTCCTTTTGCGGAACGGTACCTTTATTAACAAAAGTCAAAATTCTTGTCATTTACGATTTTATTCCATTTCGCACGATACAAAATCTTTTGGGCTTAATCTTTTTTGCGAAATATGTTCATGTCACAAATTTTTTGGTTTGGCAACTAAGTAATTGCGGATTTCACTCATAGATGGCTTTAGTTGAATTTTTATGTTTGCTGAATTAATCGAAATGTCAAGCAAATTTTTTTATTTGATAGTTGGTACTTCAACTGTCTTTAGTAAAAAAAAAATGTTTGATCGGTTGTGCAGTTTTTGTTTGGCGTCCTTTGAAAAATGGAAAATAAAAACGAACATTTATGTAAGTCATATTATATATAAACGCATCGCAAATCACATCAAAAGTTGAGTGCTGTTTATGGTGAGGAAGCCTTAAAAGAACGGCAGTGTCAAAATTGGTTTGCCAAATTTCGTTGATTTCGGTGATTTGTCACTCAAAGATGAAAACGCTCTGGTCGTCCAGGTGAACATAATGACGACCAAATCAAAGCAATAATCGAATCGGATCGTCACAGTATAACACGTGAGATTGCAGAGAAGCTTCATGTATCACATACATGCATTGAAAATCGCTTAAAACAACTTTGCTATGTACGAAAACTCGGAATATGGGTTCCTCATGAACTGAAAGAAAATCATTTAACACAACTCATTAACATCTGCGATCTGTTAAAGAAACGTAATGAAAATGATTCATTTTAAAAAGATTGATAACTGGTGATGAAAAATGGGCTATTTACAACAATGTCAATCGGAAAAGATCGTGGAGTAAGCCAGGTGAACCAGCTCAATGAACATCAAAAGCTGATATTCACCAAAAGAAAGTTATGCTATCAGCTTGGTGAGATTACAAAGGAATTGTCAACTTTGAACAACCAACCGAACTATCAATTCAGATGTCTACATTGAACAACTAACAGAATTGAACAATGCAGTTGAAAAAAAGCGGCCCGAATTGATAAATCGAAAAGGTGTTGTATTCCATCATGAAAATGAAAGGCCACACGCATCTTTGGTCACTCGGCAAAAATTATTGGAGCTCAGTTGGGATGTTTTGCCATATCCACCATATAGTCCTGACCGTGCACCATCTGATTACTTTTTATTTCAATTTTTTTTTTTTTTTCAAACTTGTTTATTTCCACCATAATTTTAACAATTTTTTTAACGAGAAATAAGATAAACGCTAAATCAATAAATTTACATTTTCGTAAATGGCCAACTAAAAATTGGCTCTCATTACTTATAATTTTATAATATATACTTAGACTAAATTACTAGAACATATTTTGTTTTATGATATTTATAATTTATATATAATTTAGTTTCTAGAAGAAAAGGTGGAGGTTAAAAAACTCCTCATAATAATATATTTTTTAACAAAGAAATAACAAAAACAAACGAAAAAAACAGTACTTACAAACTAAGATAAAACTACTTAACCTAACTTAGCCTAATTGTTAGCTTCTACCCAGTCTAGCCACCAGTATTTATTTGAATTGGACCTATTGTCATTATTTACATCTCTATCAGGTACGCTCATGCAGTATTTCCAAATATTGCTTTCATCGCTTGAGTGTGCAGGCACATGGAGGATTCGTTTATCTGTTGCTCTTCTAGCAGCATGATATATGATAGGGACATTATTCGAGTCTGAAAGATAGCCATATGCATCCAGATAAAGAAATGCTTCAGGTGGTATATGTCCACTTATCAATGAATTTCTAAAATACCCAGGGTTAGGATAAAATAAACCCGATATGAATTCATTCTCAATAACATTACTCGACCGCGCAAAATGATTCCTCGCACTTTTTATTTCAATTGAAATGTGTTAATGTATTGTGAACTATCAATGCAATCAGACGTGTTTGATAAAGAAATTTGTTATAGGTAAGTTTGTTTGAAATATTACATTTTGCCTCAGAAAATGCTAATTGAAATAAATTTACTGCAAATTAAATACAAGAAGGACTTCAACTTGCAAATAAATGAGGATACCATTTCGTCACAAACGATCCCAATGTCAAAAAAGCTTCAGAATTTCAACGTGAGCTGAATTCTTGTATGGCTAGGTATAAAGAATTGTACAAATAGGTAGCAACAACGGTTTGCGAACAACGGCTCATTACAAAGTTTTATGTTAAAAATGTAAATGCCGAAAGAGCAAAAGGAAGTCCAGTTCAAAATTATTCCAGCGATGATTATGAACAGCAATTTAATTTATGTTCCTGTATTGATGATCATTTTTAATTAATTGAAAATTGAATAAGTTTTCCTTTTTGTTAGCAATATAGCTGTCTTACATTAATGTTTTTAGTTCCTGAACTTCTCATACATTTCATTTACATGTGATTTCATAAAATTAGCATGAATAATTGTTCTTAAAAAATCCTGGATTTTCACTTATTTTAAAAGGTCTTAGAGATAAGGAAACAAAGTCCTATTTTTGCACGGTGTTTTCTGGAACCAATCTACCGTGTAAAAACAGAATTAGGTGTACATAACTGAATTGATGGTAGCTTAAGCAAGTGAATCACATTAAGGTTGTATTCTAGTCTAGAAAATTAAAAATAATCGATATTCTTTTTATATATTTTCAAAGTCTAACAATTCAAGAATATATTTACAAGAAGATATTTCAAAATTCGAATTATTTTCGGGGATATAGATATTTTGCTGACCCGGCATCCAAACTGGTTTGGCCGGAACTAATCGAACAAAAGACATTAGGGATTCTCCGTCTATCCGAATCCATATTTCTCAGTAAAACCTTTTGTCCTTTGTTTATATTGTAATACAAGAACTCAAGGTGACTTGTATCTTTTATATTTACTGTTCACTTACGTCCAGCTGCTAACAGTTGAATTCTAACCTTCAAGCCACGTGGACGTACATATGTATGTGCTGTGAGTGAAATAAAAATATCATGAAATATTTTTTTTTAATAAAATGGAAAAAAAATCCGCAGCGCAAAGGATTACGCGTCCAGATCGACAAACAAAAAGGCGATTTTACGGCAATGCTGTGAAACGAAACAAGCCCCGGATTGACCGCTCCGACATACGAGCATCCAACGCATCAAAGGAGGCCAGAACTGCTCGATTGAAGAGAGAAACGCGGAAAATAGTTTTTCTTCGAAGTCGAGGAAGGTCCGATGTATGAAGCAGGAATGACAGATTGAATTAATATTAGTCTTCAATATTATTTCATGACTCAGACTGCGAAAAACTTTATGCAAAACTTTAAACGCGTTTTTCTCGAAACTGTCTTTTTCAAAACAATACCCACGATTTTCAGGTTCTACTGGACCGATTTACCTGAAATTTTTAGAGAGTCTTATTTTTAAAGTTGTCTATGTCTGGAACTATCCTCATCCCCAAATTTCTATTACTTTATTTATTTTTTGATTTGAAACAGTCAAAAAAAGTACAAAAATTGTTTTTTTTTTCAGGCTTTTCCGTAGTTCCAGACATTACGACATTCTTCTAGATAAATAATCTTCTTTTTTGGTTTCAGATTGCAAGGAAGGTTGAAATCGTGGGTATGGTTATGCGCCAATTTTTTGAGGCCCCCACTTCATCAACTGCTAATTTTTAAAAATTTCAACTTTTTTTATTTTTTGATTTTTTTTTTGTATTCTTGTCATGTTAATAAATAACTAATACAAAAATGTATGGTAAAACTTTTAATTGCCTTTTTTTATGACACTTCAAATATTACATGAAATGCATGCCTCTAGACTAGAATACCCCCTTTAAACAATTTGATATACTACTGTGTCCAAAAAATAAGGTGACATTGAATTTATTTTGAAAATTCTTTATTTATTCTTCCAAATCAATTTCATCCCCTTCAAAGAAATCCCCTCCCGATGCAATGCACTTATGCCAACGGATTTTCCAATCTTTGAAACACTGGTTGTAGTCACTTTCCGGGATGGCCTTCAGTTCCGTCTTCGCTGCGGCTTGAATCTCCTCTATCGTATCAAAACGGTGTCCCCGGAGCGGTCTTTTGAGCTTGTTGAACAGCCAGAAGTCGCACGGCGCACGATCAGGTGAATACGGTGGTTGCGGAACGATATGGGTTGAGTTTTTGGCGAAATGATCACGAATTACGAGTGCGGTATGGGATGGTGCATTATCGTGGTGTAAAAACCAAGAATTGTCTTTCCACAATTCCGGCCTTTTTAGGCGGATAGCGTTACGCAAACGACGCATAACGTTCAAATAATATTCGTTGTTGACTGTTTGGCCGGTTGGAAGGAATTCATAAAGCACAACACCACGATAATCGAAGAAAACAGTCAACATAACCTTGATTTTTGAGCGACTTTGGCTCAAAAACTTGTAAACATTTTTTTAGACATAGCCTCATCATCAAAGGCTTTCTGCACCATCCTCAACGTATCCGCAGCAGAAAATTGATTCCGCAAACAAAATTTAATGCAAATTCTTTGCTCAATAAATTTCGACATCGCAAAAAACGAAAAACTCACTTTAAGCAGCTCACAAAACGACGCGTATCTCAAACACTATGAATATATTTTGACATGAAATTTCACATAGATGTCACTGACAGTACTACCAACCTAAAAAGAAAGAAAAATTTCCAAATCCTTCGACGCGCGCAGTTTAAATTCATATGTCACCTTATTTTTTTGACACAGTAGTACACACATGCATATTTAGAGGGCATTTCAAAATAAGTTTGCTTATATTTTGGCTAACACTGTTCATCTGTTAGATGTACATGTTCAATAAATTAAAATGCAATATCTATTTTTGAATTACAGGATAAATACGTACAAATTATAGCACAAAACATTTGATCTTTGGCCCACAATAGACGCCCGTTGGCAATGACTTTTTAATTAAGTAATCTCGCTCTCGATCTTTATTTCTTCCTTGTTATAATTATGGTAAAACCGGCAAGCCGACGAACCCAACAGGCTGACCAATATATTTTCAGCAGAAAAAAACCTTCGATAAAACGGCTCACCCACTAAAAATTCGACGTTTCGGCAGTTCGTGCGGATTCAGATCTTGCAGAAGCTGTATTCTGTAAGTTTTAAAACCCAGTTGTTTGCGTTTAATCTTCCACATTGTCGCAGAATGTTATTCCAATCCCACTTAGGCAATGAATGGGCAAATCACTGGCGGATAAAGTTCCAATATTTTCACTCCATGCGTACGGGAAAAGTTGTTGAAATTGACACGAAGCTTGGTTACTAGGTCACATTGCTTAAAGTGCTTGAAATGCGCAAATTTTTCATAAAGCACGATTCTGATAATAAATATGACAAAAAAGTTATTCGGGTTTCAAATACGGCTTTAAAATTGCCTTTAAAGACAAACTCCTTTTTTATCACAATTTATTTAAGTAAATTTTCGTCGAGCGGAATTATCATAAAACCGCAAGCTACACGCTAAGCTCAAATAGATTAATTACTAACTGCAAAATACACAGATAATTCCAATCAAAGGATAATCAATCTTCTTCGCCGCAATCGACACGATGAGGATTTAGGATTTAGTTTGCTCCCAGTTCCCCAGATGAGATACATTTAATCAGAAGATTTGTTTCCTTCCCTGGCACTGTTACTTTGGTATACGAGTATCAGTGACATCTTGACATGATGATGATAAGAAAAGGATCTGTTCTTATTCTCCGACGAGCACCAATTGCCAAATGATGCGAATTGTGTGCCAGTCCCACTGTTGACGGGGCTACCCCCATAATGTAAATGCAATGAACATTCAGATACAGCAATTTGGCTTCGCATGGTATGAGGTATCTGATGATTTCAGATATCTTGACGTTGAAGTCTAATTGAGTTGAACTATTTTGTCGATACAATTTGGGTTATTCCTGTCCAATAACTGGAACAATTCATTATTGAGCTCGTGTAATTAGATTCAGTTTGAATCTGGTTACTGTCGAGTAAGGAAGGAGGCATTTCAAACCTCGGATTCTATACACTTTACATAATCATGATAGTGCATAATGCGCTTTTTGTAGCCAAAACTTTTTTGTTTTTGCTCGTTGGATGCTCCTTTTGGGATAAGGCAAATTGCAAAGAGACAACAATTCACATAATCATCGCCATTGTTGGCTGTTGGCCACCAGCCTTCTATTGGTTTGTTGCTGACTACAGATTGTTGTGCACCCTGGCTGCTGCCTCTTGGTACAAGAAGGGAAAAAAAAATATTTAAAGTGGGTCATCACACCGGGCGATGAGTATCAATTAAAAGCAATTGTTCCATGACTGCCAGGAGTACAAAAAATTCTGGCCCAGAAAGGGACATTTGACTGCAATTTCATACACGTTTATGAACTAAAACAAGGCTAATGGATTGTGAGTCCATTGTCAAGATAATATCGGTTTTGGCATGAAGTGAAAAAATCCTGTAAACGATTGGGTATATTTTTGGGATACTTTGTTTTACTTAATTATTAATCAGGCTTTCGATCCTTGGAAGATTAAAATTTTTAGCTGCTGAGAAGTTATTTAGACCTTGCTTCCTAGCATCCGTGATTGCTTGATTTTTGAACTACAAATTTGAGCTTTCCTTCTTTTCGAACGATGCCAAGTCGACAGTTTTTTTTTTTCTGGCCTTCAATCGCGGTCGAAGCTAATTGGCAAGTTGGACAGACTTGAAAAAGATCTTGCCTTCTTTTATTACATCTGCTCGTTACAATATCTGTGCAAGAATTATATTCAGGAAGCCGCATGACAACTCAACTCCTTTTTGGACCCAGTGCAGGTATGAAATAATTCAGAGGATCTTGATCCAAATTACACAGTACATCTCGTGTTTTTGAGCGTTGTCCGACTCAACCATTGAATGAAATGGATTTGGCTGATGCTCCAGCCGAGAGGCATGTTTTCGTCCTCACAAAGAAAATGCTTCGTAAGTACATTTGTAATTCTATGCGGATCGGTAAGAACATTTTATTCCCAATGACAAAGAGGTGCCAATTTTCAAGCCTGCAGCTAGGGTTTTGTTTTTTTTATGAAATTTCGTTAGAGTTTTATTCTTAGAGTTCTTGAAATCCTTGAGCTGGGCGTCGCCGTGGGCTCTTTCCTTATTTTACGCTTTTTTCTCTTGGCTCTTCACTCTTCGCTGCTCAAGATTTTCTTCGCACCGTCTTTTTATACGCATCATCTGTTTTCGTTGCACACATTTATTGCCGAGAGGGCTTAATTGCCTAACGATGTCCCTGTTTTTTCCTTGCTGGCGTCTGGCGGAGGCAATGGCTTACTTGAGTATCTATCATTTAAATTGTTCTGTAGGAGGCTTACTGGAGAATCTGTCTTTTAAATGCTCTCTGTAGGTTAAGTCTGGACCAGTGTGCCGAGACATCCAATGTTTCCTTATGCAGGTTTCTTTCTGCTGCTTAAAACCTTTCAGAGTCGATGTTTAATTAGAGCGGGGCTTATTCTGAACAGTCGTACATCCAAAATGTTTGCCGAGTGTTTTGCCTCAATCAGCGTGTGGGGTTGAATTTGAGTTCGATTTTCAGAAGATAGCCAAACTTACATTTGGATCTTTTATGTAAAGAAACTTTGTGGTACTTTTTCTCGTATTTATAGATGGCGCATAATATGGTTGTCAGATGCTGCTACCAAAACTCCAAAAAATGTTTTTTACAGGTTTTATTACTGAAATCCTAATGAACGATTTTGACATCGTACTTCAATTTTAAAATTTGAAGATTTCCTTGGAATAGGCTTCAGCTTGGCGGTGGGAAATGCAGTTGGTTAATCGTCTGTCTTTCAATTGGATCACTTAAAAGGTTCCAGTTTCGAGTCCTGAAAAAATCAAGTTCAGTCACAATCAGGTAAGATAAGTTTGTGTCAAAAACAACTTGTTCTCTTATAACGCCTAAAATAAAATCAAATAAATGCTGTTGTTAATTTTAATCATAATTTCTATTTGCTTAAATTCAAAAAAATTGAAAACTCCGTAGAAAAACCAATCTGGTTTGCAATGTTTGATTAATTTGGTCCTCGCATTAAATTGTTTCATTGACTCAGCATAAGCTAATAACAGAATGATACATATATGTAGATCCAAGCAAAATTCAAGCGACGATGGCTGATTTGGAAAATCAGGTGATGAATACAATTTTCTCATTTGCAGATGAAGTTTAAGCTAAACACGTTGAATCAGAAGCTCGAATTGAAAACAACTAGATACATCCAATTCAGATGAAGGGACAGAAGAAGAACATTTTCGTGAGCTTATCGGCAATGATAAAACTCGCTGCGAGTTAGATCCATTTCCTCTAGAACATTTCATCTCAATGACATCTAGCCAATTTTATACATCGAGAGATTTTCAAAAGTGTTTTATCCAACCATATTTCTTACATTATTTTACGAGTATTACAGCCCACTTTGTAAAGTAAATGACACATACAAAAAAACACTGAGAGCCAAATTCTTCCACAAGACCAAAATATTTTTCAAAAGTATAACAAACATGGAATTAGAAGCATTCTTGTGTTCAAATCTAAAAGGGAACAGTTTTCCGAGTTATGGAAACAACATCATTTTCTTTTGATTCGCGCGTCATCGTAACTCACTCGTTAAATACTCCAAAAGCTTCTTACTGCTCTTCGAGATATTTAGATGTTACTAAAACAAGTGCTTAGCAGTCGATGACCAGTAATTTGGATATCGATGACATTCACGCAATATCTTATATAAGCCATCGAAGCCAGAAAAATTTGCGATTTGAATATTTTGGGCTTATGGTACTTCCAATTCATATTCACACAATGAGCAAATTTAAACCGAAAAACCAGTTGGCGGAGAACGAATTGTGTTGGGTAGCTTAATATTAAAAAATTTCGAAGAAATATAACAAGAGACAATTTGTGTATATCCATGCAACTAAACCATGTATTAAATTCTTGGTATCTGTCACTCTTTCGAATAGTTCCGAAAAAGAAACATGTTTTCTTCTTTGAAATGTGAAGCCATACAAAGACAGGACAGTTTTTTGTCAATAAACTTCGCATATCACAGAAAAGCAACAATTTGTTTTTACCAAAGAAAAACAAAACACTGTCACAAAAAAGAGACATACTACTGTGTCCAAAAAATAAGGTGACATTGTAAAATTCTTTATTTATTCTTCCAACTCAATTTCATCCCCTTCAAAGTAATCCCATCCCGATGCAATGCACTTATGCCAACGGATTTTCCAATCTCTGAAACACTGGTTGTAGTCACTTTCCGGGATGGCCTTCAGTTCCGTCTTCGCTGCGGCTTGAATCTCCTCTATCGTATCAAAACGGTGTCCCCGGAGCGGTCTTTTGAGCTTGTTGAACAGCCAGAAGTCGCACGGCGCCAGATCAGGTGAATACGGTGGTTGCGGAACGATATGGGTTGAGTTTTTCGCGAAATGATCACGAATTACGAGTGCGGTATAGGATGATGCATTATCGTGGTGTAAAAACCAAGAATTGTCTTTCCACAATTCCGGCCTTTTTAGGCGGATAGCGTTACGCAAACGACGCATAACGTTCAAATAATATTCGTTGTTGACTGTTTGGCCGGTTGGAAGGAATTCATAAAGCACAACACCACGATAATCGAAGAAAACAGTCAACATAACCTTGATTTTTGAGCGACTTTGGCGCGGTTTTTTTGGTCTCGGCTCTCCTCTGGCACGATATTCGCTCGATTGATCGGTTGTTTCGGGGTCGTAAGCATAGATCCAAGTCTCATCGCCAGTTATAATGCGTTTCATGACATCCTGGTAGTCGGAAAGCATTGTTTCACACACTTCAACGCGACGCCTTTTTTTCCAAAAAATTTAATGTTTTCGGTACCAGTCGAGATTTGACGCGCTTGAGGCCCAAAGAATCCTTCAAAATGGTATTGACTGAGCCTTTCGATAAGCCAACTTCATCAGCAAGGTCTCTAATCGTTAATCGATGATTTTCAACGCCAAATCTTTGATTTGTTGGGCGTGAGCTTCATCGGTTGAGGTTGATGGTCGCCCAGAACGCTCTTCGTCTTCGACACGTTCACGGCCGGCTTGGAAATCACTATACCACTTGCAAACATTTTTTTTAGACATAGCCTCATCATCGAAGGCTTTCTGCACCATTCTCAACGTATCCGCAGCAGAAAATTGATTCCGCAAACAAAATTTAATGCAAATTCTTTGCTCAATAAATTTCGACACCGCAAAAAACGAAAAACTCACTTTTAGCAGCTCACAAAACGACGCGTATCTCAAACACTATGAATATATTTTGACATGAAATTTCACATGGATGTCACTGACAGTACTACCAACCTAAATAGAAAGAAATATTTCCAAAACCTTCGACGCGCGCAGTTTAAATTCATATGTCACCTTATTTTTTGGACACAGTAGTATGTCTTCCTACATCAGCCAAGTCATTATTGGACAAAAAATCATACTTATCCAATGCAAAGCAGTGTTCTCCACTCTTAGGGCCGATTGGTGCACTAGAACGCAATAATTAGATGGATTTCATATCCTGGATCATCATGAAATGATAAACAGCTAAGCGAAATTAGCAAATAAAAAGCGTGTCAAAAATCGAATATTCCAAGCAAAATAAAACATTGTTACTTCGACATAAAGAAGCATCTCAAGCCTCTTTGCTGCTAAACATCGCAAATGTAAAATTCTTCTTTTATGAATGCCTTATTTCTCAAATGTGCACTTAAGCTTGATTAAAAATAAAAATCTATTATACTCTCGCAAGCGTTCTATTCCTGACTTTTTATCTGACTGGACAGTGATAGTATAAAAACGAAATTTCAAAAGGACCCCATAAAACCAAGCAAAAATTTATTTCCCCTCGTCGCCCGTATCCCAAAGGATCCACTCATGTAAAAGATATTTCTCACAAACAAGATTTTCTATTATCACGCTAATACAAAAATATGTTCGTAAACACTTTGGGCATCAGCAGTAAACGGCAACAATATAAAACTACTAATACAGACGGAGGAAGTCTTGGGAATACCATAAGCCGGATTGTAATATCCTTTCTCCAAGCAGCTTGGCGGAAGGAAGGACAACAAAGAAAATCCTTTTGTAGGGAAAGGAATTCCACTGCGCATAGATCTAGCGTTGTTTGTTACTACTCGTATTTCATTTTATGCGAACAATTTCTAAACTTTTATGCGAGCTTCCGTTTGTCCACTTTACACTAGATTTGCATGAATTTAACGACTTGAATATGGCAAAATGAAAAAAGGAATTCCTAAATTACTAAGTAAGTTCTTTTTCTTTTTTTAATAACAAACAAAGTTGGGTGCGCTTCTATGTGAGAAGAAACATTTTGGCATCCGAAAGAATGTTATTAGTTTCGATTAGAGTCTTGAATTTTTTTCAATAATTTGTTTGCGATGACTATCCTCATAATGCATTTTACACAAAGCGAAAAGAAGGTTTCAGAAAGATATATTGTGTTGTGGTTTGAAACTAAGATGTATTTTGGTATCGCTTGCTCGATGGGTGGAGTCTGAATGCGGGCGTTGAACTTGGTATCGAGTTATTTGCATTCGCTCAACTCGCAGTATTTTTTATTCAATATAATAGGACTACCGGTTGAAAATGTCGTTTTTTTCAAAAAGCAATCCTTTATTGAGGAAAAATAGATATAAATTCAATATTCAAAGTAAAGTCCATCGCTAGCCACACATTTTTCCCATTTTTCTGGCAATTCACGGATACCCGTTCTGAAAAATTCGACCGGTTTGGCCACGAATCGATCCATTTTTTGACATCATCGAAATGACGGAAGTGCTGGTTAGCCAGGCCATGTTGCATTATCGGAAGAGATAGTAATCGGATGGCGCAAGGTCTGGACTATACGGCGGGTGGGGTAGGACATCCCATTTGAGCGATTCAAGGTAAGTTTTGACGACATTTGCAACATGTGGCCGAGCATTGTCATGTTGCAAAATAACTTTATCGTGTCTTGCGACCGTTTCCGGCAGTTTTTCCTTCAGTGCTCGGCTCAAACGCATCAATTGTCGTCGGTAGACTTCGCCTGTGATTGTTTCATTCGGTTTTAGCAGCTTTGCCTTCAGGCCATGAATATTCTGAACGGCCGTTGATGTTGTGGCATGTCCGGGGTATCAATACGTTGCTCGACGTTTTGGATTATCGTAATGTACCCATTTTTCATCACCAGTGACGATTCGTGCAACAGACTTCTTTTTGTGGCGTTCAAGCAGCATTTCGGACATGCAAAATCGGCGTTCGTGCAAAATCGGCGTCTCGTGGCTTCAATTTATACGGCACCCAATGTCCTACCTTTCGGATTATTCCCATTGCTTTCAAACGATCGGAAATGGTTTGCTGAGCGACGCCAAGTGATTTTGCAAGTTCTTCTTGCGTTTGTGACGGATCTTGATCGAGCAATGCCTCCAATTCATGGTCTTTAAACTTTTTCACCTGGCCCGGCCGTTCTTTGTCTTCGGTGTCGAAATCGCCATCTTTGAACCGCTTAAACCACCGCTGACACATTCTTGCGTCTAAAGTAAAGCCCGGGTAAGCTTCGGTAATTAATTGATGCGCTTCGGTTGCTTTTTTCTTTTAATGAAACGAGCATATTAAAACTTCCCGCAAATGTTGTTTTGATGGCACCAATGTAGACATTTTACGGCTTTACGAAAACTTGTATATTTTCACTAATCACCAATAACCTGCAACATGTGGCCGAGCATTGTCATGTTGCAAAATAACTTTATCGTGTCTTGCGACCGTTTCCGGCAGTTTTTCCTTCAGTGCTCGGCTCAAACGCATCAATTGTCGTCGGTAGACTTCGCCTGTGATTGTTTCATTCGGTTTTAGCAGCTTTGCCTTCAGGCCATGAATATTCTGAACGGCCGTTGATGTTGTGGCATGTCCGGGGTATCAATACGTTGCTCGACGTTTTGGATTATCGTAATGTACCCATTTTTCATCACCAGTGACGATTCGTGCAACAGACTTCTTTTTGTGGCGTTCAAGCAGCATTTCGGACATGCAAAATCGGCGTTCGTGCAAAATCGGCGTCTCGTGGCTTCAATTCATACGGCACCCAATGTCCTACCTTTCGGATTATTCCCATTGCTTTCAAACGATCGGAAATGGTTTGCTGAGCGACGCCAAGTGATTTTGCAAGTTCTTCTTGCGTTTGTGACGGATCTTGATCGAGCAATGCCTCCAATTCATGGTCTTTAAACTTTTTCACCTGGCCCGGCCGTTCTTTGTCTTCGGTGTCGAAATCGCCATCTTTGAACCGCTTAAACCACCGCTGACACATTCTTGCGTCTAAAGTAAAGCCCGGGTAAGCTTCGGTAATTAATTGATGCGCTTCGGTTGCTTTTTTCTTTTAATGAAACGAGCATATTAAAACTTCCCGCAAATGTTGTTTTGATGGCACCAATGTAGACATTTTACGGCTTTACAAAAACTTGTGTATTTTCACTAATCACCAATAACCTAGACTGAAATAATTGGACAATGACATGAAGTTTCTGATGTGACAGCTGTCATGGTCAAAATTCACCTCAGAGTAATAGATATGAAGTTGTCTTCAATAACGACATTTTCAACCGGTAGTCCTATTAAGTTGGTGTCAAGTATATCAATAGAAAGTTTTACATTTTTCATTTGTAGGTTGACCGTTTGGAAATGATATCGGGCCAGTGGACGCCACCTTTGCTCAAGACCCTTCGAGTTCATTTGGACTGCATTTTCTCAACCGGTGCAAGAAGTATTTTACCCCTTCTGGTTAAGCCACAATTTATAAGGCTTTTATTCCTTTGCACTGCAACCTACGACAATTTAAAACCAACAATGTGCACTGGTACCTCCTTTCTCTCCCTTCCACTTTTGATCGTGCTGTGTAAAAAACCAATCTAAGGGTACTTCTAATCCCTTGAGCACTTTAAAAAAAAAAAGAAGAAAAAAAAATACAATAGTTTTGGTGATATCTTCGGTGATATCTGTCGCATATGCTCTTCGAGAGCTTCGAGAGTCTGTAGCTTGATCCAATAGACACATGGCTACAGATACAAAAACAGAAGTAGTGAGCGGTCAAATTGGGTGATATTGCCAGTGGTACCGAAGGCTCAAAAAGAGCTGATCATGGCTGCTTATCGTCTCAGCGCATTACCAGTCGTCGAATTAATTGATTATTTCACAAAATAATAACGAGTATTCCGCAGTCGTGAGAAATGTAGCCTTCAGCGCGCAGTGTCAGAACCCGCTTAAAAAAAGCTTTATTAAAAAATTCTTCCTGTAGTCACTCATTGGAGTCGCACTTTCGCTGAAATGAGAGTAATAATAAAGTTTACCTCAAACTTTATGGAGTCAATCCTTCAATGGAAAAAAGTTCTGCTAGACTAAGACTAAGAGCATGACCCAATTAATTTTTCAGAGTTTTTTTTTCCTAAAATAATGAAACCGCTAAATTTAATTTAACGAAGAGAGGTTTTCAATATGCAATTAAGACTCGAATGAAATCGGTTCGTATTCGAAATCATGACGTATCCTTGAGATATACGAGACGAAAAAATCCGCATGAACCTAAGTACATACGCAGACATCCTTTGGGAATCAATAGAATAGAGATTCATCAAAATTTGGAATTCCGAAACACAGACTCATTATAAGAACTTCCAAATGGTATGTTTAATATCAAGAACATCAATTACATACGTCAACAAGTTTCGTTGAAACCAATTCTTGGCGCTTCAAGCACTTAATTTTCATTGGAAATATAAAATTTATTAAAACCAGGTTTCTGGTCTCAAAGCTCGAAAAAAAATAATCACCCCAGAACGCTCGAATTTTCTTCACAGTCACGCAAGTGGACATTTTTATAAATAAACCACCTTTGTTTGAATTAGTTACATTGCTGGAAATATCCTCAGTTGCAGCGGTCAATATTTTAGCATTCGTAATTCATCCATTTAATCAAAGGGATTTCCACGAGTTTTTATTATTCAAACTCTTTGGAACAGAGCTCATCTCCTGTGATCGCCCCACTTAGACTGCATAATGGATTAAATACCAACTGTAGTTTCTGTTCTTCGGTCGATTTTTAAATGATAATGTTTCTTTAATTACAATTCTCTGAATAGAAGGAAAGGATTTATAAATATTTAAAATCAATTATCCTAGAGAAGCAAGGACGAACAAAAACAAACTCCTCCAACTGCGAGTTATTCCAGATTGCATAGAGTTAATATACATACATACTTTATGGTGACATGCGAAACTGTTGCGTGACACATTTAATTATTCATGCAAACTTTAATTGCTCCATTAAGAATGGAGTGCCATGAATTTTATTGCTCAATCAAATAGAAAATGGTACGAAAGTTGGCTTGACTTTGTTTCAAGCATGCTTTTTTGTGCCTCAAAAACGTATGTTTGATTTACATAAAAATTTGGATGTCAGCGTTTCCTGCTGCCTGCAGAAGTTTAAAATTAATCAAGCAGTAAATCTATTGGAAAGCGGGAACATTTCGCATGTAAGGAAAATGTGATTAAAATTGTTTTAGTAAGTCCACTCCCCCAAAGTTATTTTGCTTGATCCTTAAAACGAAACAAATATAATTTGTAATTTTTTTTCCAAATGTTTACGTTGACCTTATGAATTCGACGAGAGCTTGGTACGATAAGTCGGATACGCCCTTTAAGATTACTCCATAGATCCCCAAAAAGAAAGAAGTTTCAAATTAAATCGCCCAAGCTAGACACAAATCATGCGAAAACACTTTCTGAATGTCCATTGTTGCGCGAGCTGGTGTGCTGATCAACCGCCCTGAAAGAACAACATGTCATCCAGTATAAATTCATGTACATTTAGGGCAGAAACAAGTCGTTGATCTTGGTCCTGTTTCGCTCACCAATCATAGTATTCGTGTAACACGCGGCATCCTCAACAAAATGAGGTTTGATGACTCCTTCGGCGTTGGATGACACACCATGCAGTGACTGAGTGAATTTATTGACACCATGTAAATTTTATTTGTTTATGTATCCAATCAAGTGGGATTGAACCTTGTCGTCCATGAAAAATTTCAACAAAAGTTAAGTACACTGCGTCCTTAAGATTCGGAAGAGCGTGATCTTGGGTCACAACGGTGACATTGCCTTCGGAACGACCACTTTGTGCAGCTCTTCTAACGCGAGTTTCCTCAGCCTCTTTGAATCTGTAAGCAAAAGACGACCGTTAAAACAAGTTTTAAATCTTCTCTGCCAGTGGTGTAGCTCTGATATAGTAATGAAGACTCTTCAGGCCGAAACCTTAATTTGTATCTTCTCTTCATCAATCTTACAGCCGGCAAAGCTGAATGCTCCATGATTCAATGCCGAATCCAAAAGAGAATCTAAAAATAGGCGAGGTCCTGTATGAAACCATGAAGGTTTTTTTTATATTGTAACGAAATTTGCTTTGCAAAGGGGTTTTCGATGACATGCGGAGGAGGAGAAACCAAAAAAACCTTCGGCTTGGCCTTCAAACACGAGAGGGTTTGAAACTTTTTACTTTTTAATTTTTTTTTCCTTTGATTTTATTTAAATTAAAGTTATTTGAAAATTGACTGCTTTACTCTTCAGCCAGATTCGTTAGATCAGAACCGACCCCGATATTACTGCAGCGGCTCCTTTAATAGCTCCTCGTCGATTTCCAGGAGGGTTCCAGTCTCCACTGTCAGGCACGTTGGAAGATTGGACATTCCGCCATAATGACTTTTTTTATTTTTGCGGGAAATCAAGCTCCTATATTTATTTTTATTTTTTATTTTCGTCGTCATTTTTGACTTCCTCGGGAAATTTCACGAATTTTCATGTGCTATACGTCCCGGAAAATTTGTCGGTTAGGTAGATGTCGTGATCGGACGCGACCAGCTGATTGATCTCACGTTGATCAATTTAATCAAAAAAATGGAGTTGATCCATTCGGTCGCTGTTGTGTTTTTTTTGTTTCTTTTTTATCGCTGTTCGTACTGTGTTACCGTTGGGTCCCAGGTTTTGTCAGGTGGTTTTCCAGCGGCGGCCCCGACAGCTGCTGTCTGCCAGCTGATCTCTGGTCGGAACCAAGGTGGGCTTCGCGCGACGGGTGGCCGTGCTGCATTTTCTGCCGACTGGCAGTATTGTGGTCAGTCTAACTTGTTTTTTTTTTTATTTCAGGGCCGATGAAGACTTCGCTGGACTCAGGGTTGCAGCCTATATGTGCTTGCGTGTTATCTGGCCTTGCGTTTCCAATTTTTTTTTCGGGTAGTTTTCTTTGTTCGTAACAATATGCTTTATAGCAGAAAAGATCTGACGTAATATGTGCATGAAGATTTTCAGAAAGCCTCAGTCATATTCTGAGTGCAACTTTTTTCTCCTCAAAACGTTCGGGCATCTAGATTATTTGAAGAGTGTCTTTCGACGCGTTATATTGGAGAGCGCGAATTTAAAGTGCGAGAATTTTTCTTACCACTTTAAGATTTGGTTCTTCCGTGAAATCTTACAGTTTAAGTTCGTTGTCAGTATGGTAATTGTGGAGACTATATCAAAGTAATCCCCGTGGAGTTCAACACACTTATGCCTAAGCTTGATTCAATCCTCAATTTGGTTTTCGGTATGTCCATCAGTGCTTCCTATGATTTTTCATCGGCTGTTGAAAAGCGTTCCCCTTAATGGTTTCTTTACTCGATTGAACAGAAAGGAGTCACAGAGATCCAAATCAGATGCATTGCTGCATTTCTCGTCAAAAAATTACGAATAATGAAAACACTGTGCGACGGTGCGTTATCACGGTGCAAAATACGCGAGCTTTTTCCCCACAATTCTGGTCTCTTTCGGCGAATTGCTTCACGCAAACGTCGCATAATAGTATTTGTTTACTGTCTAACCTTCTGGCAAAAATTCATGATGTACTACAACTTTGTAATCCATGCAAATTTGCCTTCTTTTTTGACTGAAAATGACGTGGTTTTTTGGTCCCGGCTCATTTGGTAAACGCTATTCACTTGCCTGATGTCTGGAATGCATGTCATACTCATAAATCCACGTCTCGTCTCCAGGAATGATCCTTTTGATGAATGTGGGATCGGAGTTCGTTGTTGCAAATTTAAATCCATTCCTAAAATTGAAAAGTAATCGCCAACACACACAGAGATTGATGTACTCTTGCCTACGTTACTTTTGCAAATGTCAAGCCATGACCCTAAGATTAAGAGTGAATATCAACAATAGATGTACCAACAATAAAAAAAAAAACAGAACCCAAATCGGAACGATGGGAGCGGCACACGGTGATTATTCCGGGAACTTTTTGAGTTACACGGTAGATTGATTGAACGGACTGATTTGAACTGCCATAACTGGAACTATCCACTTCACGTAAAGAAAGTAAGGTCCATTTTGAATACCTGCAGCTGCAGATCCCTGAGACTTACCAACTAGCTCAAGAAACAGTCGAGTCGGATGATCGAACTTCAATTTTCTCGTAAGCTTGATAGCTGGGTTTCGCAGACACTACTAGCTGGAGCATTATTACCCATTCGCTTAATTTTGCCGGTCCATCATAATCGATAGATTCCCGCCTTCTGGACATCCATCCTATGCACATCCTTCCACTGCCCCTACTCAAACAGAGGTGAATTTTTCTTTTAGAGTTTTGCTACGTTTTTTTAAACAAACCAAACGAAGTAGAATCGTAAGTAGGTAGAATTCACCAAGGTGCCGTTTGTAGAGTTTAAATTTATTTCAAGGTAGATAAACTCCAGTACTATCTTAAAATTAAAATCTGTTGTGATGTTTTGTCCAAGATGGTGTTCCACTGATCGATTCTTTGTTGACATACTATATGTATTTCGTTTTGTCCTTTGACGATCAAATTTTTTGGCTTCTTCAATCGCCTCTTGAGCTTTAATGATGATCATTTTGTATTTTCAAAGTTTTCTTTTGAGATTGATGGTGGGGAAGGAAAATATAAAAATATTTATCCGCTCATTATTTATGAAAAATAAAAACAAATTATAAATTTAAAAGCAAAAAAAAACACTGTTTTCTGCGAAAAAAATCCTTTATTGTTTTTTTTTTAATAAGTCAAAAGTAGGCACAGCCATTGTCACCAGTTTTTTTTTTGGATTTGACTAAAAATTCAACAGTGGTAAAAATTCCATTTGAGTTTGCAAGATTATGTTAAGATACGATAATATTTAATAATAATTTTGTTTATTTCTTTATTTTATTTCTCAAAAACCATTTTCTAAAACAACTTGAGTCAAATTTTAGATAAAGGGATGAACTTTTATGTTAAGGAAAATTCGTTAAGGATATAATTTTAAAAATATCTTAGTAATTTACAAGAGTTAGCCTTTTGTTGCATCTTTAGCAAATCATTCAACTACCAACGCGAAAAAAAGGAACACTTCGACATCAGTCAACTTTGCCTTGCCAGCTCAACTATTCTTAGTAAGGAATTGACTTAGAACTTCCAAGACGAAAAATGACGTTCGGTACTTCTATCAGGTTGGTAACTAAGTAATTGCGGATTTTTTTTAGAAAATAAAAGACAAATTTTTTCATGGAAGGAAAACACTTTATTCTGTTATGTATTGCCCATTTCGAGCAATAACCTTTTGCCATCTTTCATACAGCATCATAATTCCACGTTCATAAAACTTCTAGTTTTTATCAGCAAAAAACTGAACCAGGTACGATTTGACATCATCATTATTATTGACATTTCTACCATTCAAGGAGTTTTGCAAAGATCGAAATGAAAAGTAATCAGATGTTGCAAGGTCAGGACAAGCTCCAATAATTTTTGGCGAGTGACCAAAGATGTGTGCGGCCTTGCATTTTCATGATACAACACCTTTTCGATTTGTCAATTCCGGCCGCTTTTCTTCAACTGCATTGTTCAATTTTGTTAGTTGTTCAATGTAGACATCTGAATTGATCGTTCGGTTGGGCGGTAAAAGTTCAAATTAGACAATTCCTTTGTAATCCCACCAAACTGATAACATAACTTTCTTTTGATGAATATCAGCTTTTGATGTTGTTTGAGCTGGTTCAACTGGGTTGCTCCATGATCTTTTCCGATTGACAATGTTGTAAACAACGCATTTTTCATCACCAGTTATCAATCGTTTTAAAAATGGATAATTTTCATTACGTTTCTTTAATAAATTGCAGATGTTGAGCGTTGTGTTAAATGATTTTCTTTCAGTTCATGAGGAACCCATATTCCGAGTTTTCGTACATAGCAAAGTTGTTTTAAGCTATTTTCAATGCATGTATGTGAAACACGAAGCTTCTATGCAATCTCACGTTCTGAACTGTGACGATTCGAATCGATTATTGCTTTGATTTGTAAGTCACCATGTTCCACTGGACGACTAGAGCGTTTTTCATCTTTGATTGAAAAATCACCGAAATCAACGAAATTTGGCAAACCAATTTTGACACTGCCGATCTTTTAATGCTTCGCCACCATAAACAGCACAAAACTTTTTGTGAGCTTACGATGTGTTTTTTCCTTTCCGAAAGCAAAAAAGTAAAATATGACGTAAATGTTCGTTTTGATTTTCCATTTTTCAACAGACGCCAAACAAAAGCTACACAACCGATTAAAAAATTTTTTTTACTTATTGACAGTTGAAGTACCAACTATCAAATAACAAAATGTGTTTGATATTTCGATTACTTCAGCTAACATTAAAATTCAACTAAAGCCATCTATGAGTGAAATCCGCAATCACTTAGTCGCATTATTAAACCGCAGACGCCTCGTGGAATTGTTTGCAACATCTCTTCAGTTCTTCGAGCAATATGGAAGATAAGTGTAACCACTAATCTTTATTAGGTAGAGGTAAACCTCAGGGTGAATAAACCGCTAAGACGCACCGCTCGTATTACCAAAGATTGGGTTAGTAGGCAACGAAATTCAAAATGTTTACGGAGGGCATTGCTCTTGCAACGTAGGTGGAACTGTTTGCAACAACTTCCGTGTCAGATCGAAATGAATGAATAAGAAATATAAATGAAATGGACATTTTTCGATGCCATACGCCTTGTAGACTTTTACAAACCAAAAGACTACTTTTATTAAACGTGGCTTATTTATAAATTGATCTTGAAAGAAAGAACTTTTCTTGAAGTGTATGGTTTTCCAACTCAGTTGCACCGTCTTAGGAAAGCAGGAACTAAAGATCTGGAGCAGTCAAATCAAGCTGCAAATCACAGAGCCGCGAGGAGACTTTAGACACTCTTGTATCCTTATCGCTCGAGCGATAAAAATAAGAAAGAAGGGTCTATTACCAAATGTAGTGACATATTTTTAAACCTAGTAAAATTAATCACGGGCCATCTGACCTAACCTAACCCCTTTGAATTCTAAATTTTTATTTCCAAGTTTTGTCCTCGAGGGGATAATTTTCTGGTCAACACCTTTTTTGTTGAAGAATTTTTCATGTTTCAATGTTTTTTTTTTTTAATAATAATTAATGAATATTCATGTAGTTTTTTAGTATGCACATAAACTTGAGCACTAAATGAAAAATGAAGCTAAAATGAGATCAGCAGAGTCGAGTAGAGGAGCAGGAGCAGGAGCCACGGACAGAAACAGAATGTTAAAAAATGAGAAGGAGAGCTGAATGTAATTAAGTTGAGAATGCTCCATATTTTGTAATGTTTTTTTTTTGTATTTCTTCCTCGGTTCACCTTGAGTTGAAGCTACCACCGAACGCTTGCAACCGCAAACATAGTCCAGTTTTGATCCAGCTATCTTAGGGGCCGCTTAAGGTCAGGTGTGTTTTTTTGGGTAGGAAATCATAAATTTACCTCAAGCATCTTTCCATTTGCTGCAAATAAAATAAAGGAAGGCATAAATTTATTATTTTCGAAAATATGCCCCCTCATTCCAAGTGCGGGTGGTTGGGTGGATCTGGGGGGCTGGTCGAATGACTAAGACCGCGCGCTTCCTACTCGAGGTCAATATGAGCATTGTTTTGTGCTGGACGAAGAGACATAGCGAAAAGGAACCGAAAAGGTTTTCTGTTTTGTTTTTTTTGTTTTTTTTTTTTTGGTTTGAGAAAAGGGCTTCGTGAATACGACCAAGGCGTCGAAGGGAAGAGGGACACGAAAGGCAGTAGTATCTTGCAGTTGTATCTCTAGCGTTGGTTTTGAAATAGTTGCAATTTTCCCGGATATATATTTTTTTTTACTCCTTGTTTTTTCTGTACTTTCGGGATGATAAATTAGTTTCTGGTTTGGGGTTACGAGCTGAGCGAGGATTGTGTAGTTGTGCGGTTCGTGGATGTTGTGGCGGAATTCTTTTCAGGGCTGCAGGGTGTTGTTGTTGTATTTGATGTTTTTTTATTGGTTTCATTTTGTTATTTTTTATGACTTTGTTCTACTAAGCACTTGGCGGGTGAATTACAAGCGCAATTTCACAATTTTATTTGTTTGAGGATTTTCATCATCCTTTTTCAGTATGGCTGGTATGTAGTGTAGGTACTATTTTTGCTCTGTTTGCTTGGCGGAGGTTGTTCTGTGCAGGGATTTGCGATGAGTTGCTGTTTGTAAATGTAATTGGACTTGTGATTTGCGGTGGTGATTGCTGCTCTTGGAGAGTTTTGACGATGTGGCGGTGTAACGAACGGAAAATTGTGGAAAGAATTCCACTCTGTACCGAATTGAGCTTATTTTATCACATTCTTTTTTCCATTTTCTTTGTGGAAATGGAAAAAAAAAATCATATGAATTTTGAAGTGGCTGTGAGGCAAATTTAATTAAGTGTTGTTTTTTTTTTAAATCATGGAATAGTTGCACTCTACTAATTAATTTCTATAATATAATCTAATATTTTGCCACTTTCTTTTCGTAAAAGCCATCATTATTATTACGTGGACAATCACGACAAAGGTTCAAATTTGTTTTACAATTCATCAAATTCGATGTTTGTGATTTAATATAAAACTTACACTTTTCTTATGAGATCTAAGTAAGCTTCCTTAACCTAAAGTTTCTAATGAATTTTACCTTTCTGCAAATGGAGGTATTCTTTGAAATGGTGAACTTCAGATCTAAGAAAGCTAGGGATGTAGTGTATTTAGTCTAGAAACCCAGAAGAGTAGAATTTTCAAAAGAAAACTTACTTACTTACTTACTTACTTACTTACTTACTTACTTACTTACTTACTTACTAACTTACTTACTTACTTACTTACTTACTTACTTACTTACTTACTTACTTACTTACTTACTTACTTACTTACTTACTTACTTACTTACTTACTTACTTATTTACGTAGGAGGCCAGCGACCCTGACAGTCTTGAGCATGCTGCTTCCAGTTGGTAGGGCTAAGCCTTCTAGCATCCGCTTTTGCTTGATCCTTTAACCGTAGGTTCGATCTACCAGTTCTTCTTAAACCTAGTTACTTGGATTCAAAGACTCTCTTAGCTGGAGCAATATTGTCTATTCGCTTGATTTGGCCGAGCCAATGGAATCGACACATTTTTACCTCCTTTACTACATCCACATCTTTGCGCAGTTCATAGAATTCGCGGTTATGCTTTCTCCTCAATTCGCCATCCTCGCAGGTAGGACAAAATATCCGTCGAAGGAATTTTCTTTTCTTAGTTTAAGTTGCGTTAAATAATGGTTTGTGTAGGTGATAGCAGGGTGATGAACCAATATTTCGAAAAACTCACCTTTTATCAACTATAGTCGAATAAAATTCTGCGAATTATGCGAAAGCCAATAAGTCGCGTACAGCGTTTGTGATGTTTCATGATCTTACTTTCACAGACTTTGAACTTGGATGAAAAGATGGCATTATGTAAAACAATAGGTTCCTTATTTCTCGAAGAAGATCCTTTTACAATAGAATGTTCTCAAAGCCAAAGAATGAACAGCGTGGTAACAGATAGGGTTGACGAAATGATAAATAACAGAATCATGGACAAATGAAGGTTGTACCTCAATGCCAATGCTGCTCATCTAAGAGTTATCTGATATTCAATCACGTTTTAGAAAAGAGCTTGGAGGTACGTCCAACAGCTGGGTGGCGAATTTGGTAGAGAGCCTTCCTTTAAATTGATTCAATTGTCACCATTTGCCATTGGGATCAAGTTAATGGCACTATCACCGGAATGGTCGACCAGCGATAGTAGTCTGTCTAATGGGTGGCGTTGTTGTAGTGGTTGTTGCATTGGCTCAATGGCGCAATTCCTAACCTGTGTTTTCAAAATAGTGGTTTGCGTAGATTGTGTGCAGATGGTTCTGCCATCCTCGAGTGAGCAAATAATAAAAAAAATGTCTTTCCCCATCACTGGGATTTTCAAACTTAGATGAAAAAGTAACAGGATTACAAGATAAAATGATTCAATGATCTCTGCGCCTGTAAAAAGGAAATTTGAAAAAAGACGGCGCTTGCATATAAAAGTCACCCACAATTCGTACTTTAGTGGGTATCCATGGCTATCAACTTCCAAGAATACTTCCTAAAAACGAACTCGGTGTTACAGACTTACTATTTTATTGTTAAGTGCGTCGGATCACTGAACGTTAGTGACCGTATGTATTCCGGGACTAACTTATCAAATTTTCAGGTGAAATCACCACATTTGAAGCAAAATTTATAAGACATTATAAAGCTAGCCAATGACTTCCAAAAGAGAAGATATTATCCCTAGATATATATGCATGACAACGAAGGTGAGGTTGTCACGTTCACGATTGACTTCAATATATTTTGGCCTGCTACAAGTCTGATCGATTTATTTGAATCCTATCGATCAAAAAAACGATGGACTTATGGCAATTGTGCTGATATGGAATTTGTAATCTAGATTGGAGGCAGTGGAGCAAAAAACAGCCTTTATATGATTAAATGCAGAAAGTCGATCTATGAAAAAAGGACAAGACTTGATTTTAATCGCTGTCGATTGCAAGTGGGAGTGTGAACTTATTTTCATGTGAGAGCATGCCATCAGTTCAATATTCAACATTTTGGTATGAAAGCCATACCCCAAATCTCATAGTATAAGAACATATATACAGAGTTCAGTAAGGCCTCTAGTAAACATTCATACAAGCTAAGAAATTTTAAATGATATAATAAGCTCTAGACAGGAGAACATATCAAGTCTTGTTTTTGGAATCAGCCTCAATTACTGCTACCTTATGTGTGCCTCAGGGTAGCCGCCTGAAACCGACACATATTTTTTATTATATCAATTGTGATGCAAAAGATTCAAAAGTCCTGAATTCAAGAGTCGTCAAGGGAGCATTTCCCTATGTCCTTTGTATATAACGAGCTGCGTTGGCAAAAGTAAAATTGACAAGGGCCTTAGAAGTACAGAATAAATTCCCTGTTTGGCTTCATGGAATGCAGGAGTGAAATTTGTTCAGCACATTTGTCCGGCCGCAGTTTAAACATGCATCCAATGTGTGGACACCGAATTCCTTAACACTTATTGACCATATCCAGTTCGTTCTGAGCATATTTGCTCCAATCGCCGGACCGTCTTTTTTTCAACGGCCTCGATTCTCGGCAAAAATGAGTTGGAAATTGTAATGTTGTCTTTTTGCCTTGATTTGTTTGTAATTTGAGAATGCTGCGTCCAAAACATGACAGATCATTTATATAAACCATTATTTTCGGGATTTATAATGCCAGGATTTATTCCTGGCATTATTACTGCAGTATGATCACTGGTCGATCATTCCAGTGGTTGCAACGTTATTTTGATCGAACAGATAGGTAGATGTTTAAGACTTAATCCAGAATTCAAGTCTGGAAGCTATCAATCAATCCAATTGAAAGACAGACGCTTAACTTATGGCACCAACTAGCCCTTTTCTTATTAATAGGCGATGCTCAATTTCATTTCAGACGCCACAGATGTATTTTTGTTGGAGTTTTGATGTCTTGCTTAAGAGTCCTTAACGGCTTCAAGGGAAAAACAAACTATTTTTTTTTCTTATAAGCTTCCACCAGATGCTTGCCAAGTCATCCCAAGATTAAAATAGCTTAATAAGTTTTTGAAAAAGTTAATACAATTTTGAAACAACCGCAGAAGCCATCTGCGGATTCATGTCTGTCATAAACAATACGAGTTGAAATTTCAAGGAAACATTTTTTCAAAAACATTCCTAGCATACATCACGACCCGCCTTGAACGAAAGCTATATCCATCTTGCTTTCCATAAAATGTCTCACCGTCCTTGACCCGATAAATGAATAACATGCCATTCCGCACAAAACTGCTCCATGTACAAAACCATTCTCAATTTTCTTGCGACCCATTTGAGAATCATTCAATTAGACCATTGCGACATATTTTTGTATCATTTATCCTTTGGAACATAGCAAGCTGCCGAGCCTCAGGTTCTGGGTCTGGGTGAAAGTCATCTCTCAACCCGGAAATACCCAAAACGAAAAAGGGTCAAAATGCATAACGTTCAGGCGTGCGGACATAGCAATTGAATAATATTTGGTGTTACCCCCATTAAATTTAATTGTTTGCAAAACATCTGCTGCTGGCTCGGGTATTGAGGGTCGTAACCCAAGAGGCTGGACCCACCAACCGACCGACAATTGGGGGAATGGCACTCTTGATAAACATTTCTCAAGCCACCCCAAAATGGTTGCCATAAAACTACAGCACAGCAGTATGCCTTCGATGCTCAACCAACACGAACGGCACCCGAAAAGTTCAAAAACTGTTAGCCTCGTGCGTTTTCGAAGGGTGACCTGGTGTATGTAGGCGTTCAAAATGGGAGGACATGTCGTCGTTGAAATATTTATTTTTACTATCAGTCCGATTAGGTATAAGACATTTTACCCAAGCTGTTGAAGTGATCTCATTTAAGATTTTTAGCAGCCTTGAAAGAGGCATCCACTTATTTTGAATTGAATTCAAAAGGCAGAACGCTCGAATTGGGTAAAGTGTTTTATTGGACACTTTGGGGCCAGCTAAATGTTAGTAAGTTGTGATCATTTTAGGTAATTAGATGTTTGTAATATGTTAGGTTTGAAGTTTGCATTACGAAGGAAGCTCATGTTTGAAATGTGTCGCCACCCTTGGAAGGGATGTTTACGGTGAAGAAAATTTTAAATGAGTTTTTCAATTGCATCCTCGTATAAGTGTTGCTCTAAATCGTATGACTCTTTTTCACTACTTCAATTCCTTCAGGCTATCACTTAGTTCGTAATGGGAAGATTTCTTCATTTCAAAACGAGCAACACAACAGTTTGAACAATGAAATTAATGTCCGACAACTGCTTGGCTAGTACTGGTTTGCCAGTTGCAGAGTTGCAACAGGACTCCTAGGAGTCAAATACAAAATATCTCATATCCTGAAGAAATTCATCAAACAAATCGCATAACTTTGCCTTTGTTAAACGAAACAACTTCATCACTCTGACAGTGTATATACCTTAACAGAGTACAGAGAGGGTTTAACAACCTCCTCAAGGGATCCAAAATCTCATGCAGTTAGCTCCCCATCATAGAAGCCTTTTACGATGTCACAGTAAGGGCAAGTGAATGACGAAACTTTTCAGCGTCTCTACACTGTGCTCCGAAGGATTCATTGTCTTTGTTGGATGTGTTACTTGGAGCTGGAAAATATCCTTCCCTATCTAATAGCTTGAAGCGATTTTCATTTAAATTAAGTTGCACAGTGTTGTTAGAAGAAGCTCCTCTATCAAAGGAAGACCTTTGTTTACCTCCGAACGATGATTTGCAAATTATCGCTCTCGACTATGGGCTTTGAGATTTTTTTTTTGTTTTAGATAGCGTAAATTTCTCTTCATCTCTGGAATTTGTCTGAGAGGGCACTGTCTGAGATGAATTGAATATACGAGCTAACATTGTATTTACGGAATGGAGTTGCAGTGTGAGGGTTTAGTCACAGGAGCTTATCAATGTTGACCATAAATAATCAAAAACAAAATTCGTGTCCAACAATTTCACTAGTCAGTTTCGGCAGCAGGCTAAGACCCAATAAAACATTGTAAAGGGAGATCAGGTGCACTTTTTAGAAAGTGCACAAGCCAACTGCTCGCATTTTTATTCACTTCGAGTCGAGAGCGCGAACGACCACAGTTTTTATTTTTATTTTCCACGGAAACAATGTTTAAACATCTGTGAATATCTATGTAGCGAATCTTCCATAAGGCTTTAACAATAGCTGCTAGAAATCAAGTTTTGGAAGATTAACTGTGCGTGAGTTGCTTCCATTAAAGTTTCATCCCGAAAGCCCACACAGCGTTAAATTGTTAATCTTTTCGTGTTTTGATTCAATATAGTCGATCTCCTCTACTTAAGAAGTTTTTTTACACTCGAATGGTTCAGCCAAAATAGTTGAGTAGTGCCCTCTTTGCGATCGATATCTCATGTGCTCAACAAGTACAACTAGGAGCCAACGACAACTCCCTGTGGAACTCCGGCGGCAATATTATAAGCGAGGAGTAGTTTTCTTTCTAGACAGAATAATAGTATCAATCCTTCACGCTACTAACTTTCTTATTCGGCCAACGATCCAGAAAGTATCAAAAACTAAGACAGATCTGCCATCCAGTGTTGACGGTCCTGAGTACGCTACTTCTAGTGGTTCAGACCAAGATTTCGTTATGGTTTTGTTATATGGTAGGTTTTCGTCTGTGCTTTTGTTTTTCCTTTCGTTTCTCATGCCCATGCTTGCACTTCATTTACCACAAGTGGCGGATGCATCTATGCACTGCTGGAACAAAGTCCCCAAATGTGGGGCTTGGCCAAGGTGAAGCGTTCACCGCTCAGAATCAGGGTTCGAGCCCTGTCGGTGGTGGTGGGGTAGTTCTTTTCCTTTTTTCTACGTTTGAAGGATGCGGGCTTCAATTCGGTGAAAATAGCTAGTCGAGGAGTAAAGAGGAGGTTCAAGCTAGCTACGAATCTGGTGAAAACATCATTCGGGTAAAGTCCAGTAAAGAAATAAGACCGAAATGTTGGATAAAGTGTAGTGCAGTATAAGAATCAATTAAATAGAAATAATTTAATCTTGCCGATTTTTTTTAATTGTTTTTAGAATATTGAGATTTAGCCACCTATACGTGCTATAAAGGAAATTATACTCCCATTCTCGAGGTACTTTTTTGCTTCAACAAGTGAGCTCACAAGCTCTCGCTTGTAAAAGCCGTAAGTAGCCGAGCGTGTTTATTTGTGACGAGAGCGTGTATGTAAAACTACGGGCGGGGGATCTTTCTTTTTTTTTCTTTTCCTTTTTTTTCACAGTTAGCCTGCGGAAGGGCAATCACGCGGCGCCCATTTTTAACATCTTAACCCACGGCCAGTCTTCGCAGCTGGTCGAGCATCCTTCCGTGTGGTGTCGCAGTGCCGGTACAAAGGCGCCAGTAACAATTTCTAGTGTCGGCGATTGCTTGGTATTTGATATGGAAGTTCGGTACTCTCGTTCTTCTTGAACCTCCTGGAATAGATTTGGAGATTCTCTTGGTTGAAGCGTTACTGTCCATTCTCTCGATGAGGCCGAGCCTGTGGACTGGCAAAATCAGCGTTTTGTAGAGCAGCATTTTCATTCTTCGTTTTTGGAATAAGTTGTTTTCATAAACCGAAGTAGCAACGGTTGACTAAGTTTAGTCTCCATCTCCACTGATGTTTTGTAAGTGGAGGATATATTATCTCCGAGGTAGATGAACTCATTTAAAAACTCAAAATTGTAGTAATCAATAGTAATGTTTTCGGCAAGGCAAGGCAGTAAAATATAAATTTTTGTCGTCGAATGTTAACTCGGAATTTGTTGGTTATTTTGTAAGCCTCAATCGTTAAATATTATGTCCCGAAACCAATTAATTGATCTGAGATCTAAGACGATTTCTTCAATGTTTTAAAACACTTTCGACTTTATTAACAAGAGCGATATTGATTTTTACGACTTTTTATCGTTGGGTAATTTGCCCAGTTTTTAAAACAATTATCACTTCGGAAACTCTCTACCAGCCTGAAAAATTATCTCGGTATTTAATATATCCAAAAATATTACTACAATTTTGTTTTCAAACTCGTTGAGAAGTTGTTCAGTCATTTAATCGTTACCCGAGCTTTATCATTTTCTTAAATTTTTAATCGGTCCACGATTGTTGATCAGCATTACAGTCTTTATTCGAAAACGGTCAGGAACGTAAGCCGATTCCCTAAGATCAGTCGTTAACGATCACCTGTTGGTCAATAGGTTTACGTCCGCCTTTGATATTAGACGACCGCGATTTTGTTAATTTAAAATATTTTTTATTCATGATGCGATTTCGTCCTGTCGCGAACTAAATCTTTTACTTCAAATGGAATCTATCAGATTCGGACTGTGCCCTTGATGATCTTTGTATATTTTATCAAGCTCCTCTTCTTATTTACAAGGTGATATTAGCGACGCATTCAAAGAAATATAGTCCTTACAATTTTTTCTGAAGCCTTTCTAATAAGCTCCATAATATAAGCATAAATAAGCCGCTTGACTCGAGGCAACTGAATGAATATGTGATAAAAGATCCGCCGGAAGAAGTGCTCGTTCCGATAAAGATATCGCCGATGTGCACAAAGATATCGCGGATGAGCCGTACTATGTCGGAAACACGGTTTCTTTGACTGTAAAGCGATGCAGAACCATGATCAACTATTTTTAACTTCCGAAAATTGATGAGGCGGTGCTGTTGTTCAAACAGGACGAAGATAACATACACACAGCTCGTGCAAAAGGACATATTTTCAAGAATCCGTTTCCGGGTCGTCTAATGTCTTATTCTGGCGATTGTCGCTGGCCGGCAAAACCATCAAATTTCCCTGCTTCACGGAAGTCAGAAATCCTTAGACTCTGGAAGTTCTCAATCAGAATATCCAATAAACGAATTAAAATATTTTTTCGTCAAACGTCGATTGAGTTATTTCTTTATAAAGCAAAAAACAACCAACAATATGGCAAACTGTTATTCTAATGAAAATATCCGGAAATTTAAATCGGAAGATGACTGCGTTGTAGAGACTACCCAAAGACTCTCTTATATCAAAGTTCCTTTAAAATGTCTCGAAACGCATTCCAGTTAAGAGACTTTGAAATTAAAAAGAAAGTAACACTTACAAGAGAAGACTGTCACAACATCTTCATGGTGGACAAGTGTTACATCCTACGGAAGGATGAACCATTCAAAACCAGAAATCTCAGCCAAGGAATTAATGACAAAAGTCACGTTTCACAGTCACTAATGTCTTGAATCTTTTCCGCCACCCAAGCGGAAAGAATAAGTGACGAAAATATGACGGAACAGTCTGGCGTACTTCCGCACGGAACTCTCAACCACCATCTCATCGTGAGACGTCAATACTGACGCACGGTGAGCATGACGGACGACAGTTGCATGAGTACTAGATTTATTCCCTGCTGCTCTTTATTGTGTTTAACGCCGGATAAGGATGTTTACGCATCGCTGTTTTTATTGAGTCCCGTCTACATTCACCCTTTGCAATGATGAAATGAGTTTCTTGCTTTTCCATATACCTACTTTGGATCACTTCATGCTCTGTTATGTGTTGTGCAGTTCCTTTCTTTTCGAATGATTTGATTTAGATTTAATGAAATATTTAATTATTGCGCTTTTGCTTCATACAGATGAAGTCATGTAAAAGTAAAAGTATGGAAAGAAGAGCTTAACAGGCTTTAGACGATTGTTGGTCTATAGTACATCAGGATGCGGTTAAATCGCCAAACTTTTAATCCGATGACATCGAGGAACATTGGTAAGAATTAGTGTTATTGTGATGACTGAAGGTTAGAATTTAGCTACAAGAAATCAGAAACTATTCTGTTAAGGATTCTAACGTCTAAGGTCTCTTCCGACACCACAGATACTCGAGGCAAAAATTCTCAACCGTGATAAATAAAGATGGTTCTCTAGTAAGATCCGAGGCAACTTTTGACATAACAAAGAGACGGTTTTATAGAAGCCAACCCGATACCAGGAATAAAGTCATCTGCTACGTGGCTCCTGCCAAAAATCTTGGCTAGCGAAGTTTTTCTTGTTATGAATTCTCTAAATTTTTATTGTCATTATTCAAGGCTTCTTAAACTTCCTCCGAAAGTTGACCGATTGGAAGAATACAAGTTGAAGTTTTTCTTCTTCATGAAATAAGACCATATTTTTGTTCCTGTTGCAAAACTCTCTTAGGCATTTAAGTCAATTAAGAAGCTTGACCCAGGAGCTTTTAGTGTAATTCCGACGGTTTTAGTTTGATCTCTGAATCAGCACTACAACCATTAAACCAGTTTCACTTCTGAATCCATCTTGGATCTATTTTTGAAACCGACTTTAACGTTATATTTACCGAATAATATTTCGAATTCAAGAGTGAAGTGGACTAAGTCAGAAGAACATTGCTAGTTAGTCCATAGACTCCCTCGAAGGGAGCTGGTTTTGAAGAGCAATTGTAAAACACTTGTAATGAAGGTGATACAAGTGACAAAGTATTGTAGTATTAATTTCAATGTCAAAATTCATTCGTATAAACGTTGAAACTGTCATGTTTCATTTCACAGGTTTTTGTTGAAGGGGCACCATCAAGATGCTGAAAAGATTCATATCGAAATAATTAACTGATGAACATTACAAGTTCATTTTATTATTGGTACTATTTCTTTTAAGACTTCTTAAAATCATCAAGACAGCTTACCTTGGCTAAACGTCTTACGCTATGATTTACTAGGGCGCGTAAACGACATTCAGCAGACGATTCGCTCACAATTCTTCTATCAGGATAGCATTTTGTATTGGCCTCTTTAATTTTGTGAGAAACGATCAGTTAATTGGAAACAGTTTTATGAACTTATCATCTGGAAGATCTTTCTTTAAATTTAGATTTCTCAGTTTAAAAAAAATATATAATATATTTAACACGATCACAGGATTTAAAGATTAAAAAAGATTGATGCAGATTTACTCTAGAAATGTGTGAATATATGATTCTGAATCTTTTTTTGCCAAATTCATGCAAGGAATTCATCTGAAACCAAGTGAAAATTCGTTCGGAATTTATTGATGAATGTCAAAATATAGTCGAGTTTGTGCGATTTCTAATTATCTTCCTCGTACGCGTGTCCCATCGGTGTACGTGTTTACGTATCGCAACTAAAGTTATTGATTATTATGGTATTTTCTTGAAAATAAATAATTGAAGAAGTTTTAAAGAAGGGATAAGAAAATATTGAAAAATAAGAAACATTTAAACACTGAATATCCTTGTGTGAATCAAATGCGTAATTAACACATTAACACGCTTAGTAATGAGGTACCTTGGGTACGGAACCCTAAAAAACTGTCAAAAAAAGGGACAATTTCACTTTTTTTAATAAAATCAAATTAGTTTTTAACGAAAAAAGTGCACATGCACAATCAATTTAACTTTCAGTTTTCAAGTATCCTGTAAAATATAAACATATATGTTGATATATACACTGCTGTTCATAAGTTTTCGGACAATATATTCTGTCACAGAAATCCATGTAAAATTCTTTGTTATTATTTTATTTATAAGATTTATTTATTATGTAAATTTTATCTCACTGAGCCAAATATTCATGTCTAGTAAACCTTAAACATACAAAGGTTATGGTATTAAGCCTCGCTCTACTTTTCCTCGGCACTGCAACCTACAACAATTTAAGACTAATGTGCACCACTACCTTCTTTCTCTCCTTTCTAACTTTCCTTCTGCTCGTGCTGTGTAAACGCACTATAAGGGTCCAACCAATCCCTTGAGCACGTGCACTATTTAAAAAAAAAAAAAAAGCGAAAAGTCGGACTATTTTTCATAAAACAAAAACCATCTATACCTTGACCGTCAATCGATCAACTTCTTGATGTTTTCTTTTGCTTTCTAGACTACCTGCGTATCTTCTGGGCGCGCTTTTTTTTGGAACTTTCGTCAAGCCCTCCGGTATGGATGAGGTCCGCAGAACTGATGCACCAGAAACATAACAAGACAATTATTGAGCCACCCTCCTGCTTGTCTGTTTGGCCTACATAGCAATGAGGCCTTTACTGCAGCAAGACTTCGCAGTTTAACTCATTTGTAAATAAGGCTGAACACCAGTCTGTTGATATCCGCAGGACGTTCTAAAGTTATAATAAAGGCTTTCGTATTGTTACTCCACTGTGAAGGCTCGGTAAGTGTTTTTTTTAATTGTTTATCCAAATAAGTGAAAAAAACCTCATGGTCAAGATCTATGAAAACATTGAGGTCTTTATAATATATGTATGACTGATATTTATTTTGTTTTAAAATGCGCACATAAAAATCTGTATCAAAATTGGGCACTTCATAGATTGTGATACTTTTTATTCAAAATTTATTATTTATTTGTTTTGAAAAATGATTTTTTTTCACTTCTCTTATTGGATTTGCGTGTTAACCGTTTTCGAACTTTTACTTTGCGTCGAAAAGGTTTCAGAAAATTACTACTAGGTGTCGCGTTGCATGACATCATTACCAATCGTCAATTAGTTTGCTCATACAGTTGTGCGATTGTATGAGAAATTTGATATTCAAGAAATATAAGGTGTTGCATATTGTATAGTGGTACGGAACCCTTCGTGTGAGAGTCAAACTCGCACTTTTCAGCTTTTTTTGATTTCGAACATGCTTGAGGGCTTAAATCTATGCTTACCGATATTTCAAGCTTAGGTATGCGAAGTATCTACGAACAAAATCTCTTTCTTCTTGTTTGCACTTTCGTATTTGAACTCAGATCATGTCATCATGAATGGCAAAGAATTACTAATTGCAACTTAATATTCAACGAACTTTGTACTCCACACATTGCACCGAAGTTCGATGATGTTAATTGTATTTTTAACCCAGCAGACACGGAAATGATTTTCCCTTATTTTCACGAAGTAAACAAGCGCACCTTCCTCAACGATGGCAAATAGCAAAACAAAACAATTCGGAAAGCTGTAACAAATATTTGTGCACTACTATTCGTCCCGATGGTAAATAAATCCACCATCGCATCACAGCCATCTCGACAATGTTATGCCATCATTGGACGGTTACCTCCGCCGTCGTGCCGCGCCCGTCATCGTTTTGTCCAGTCAGGATGTAACGCAGCAAAACCCTTATCATAGCAAGGCTTGCATTACCCATTCTAGGGCGAGCGCTAGGCACCCTGCAGCTCATGGCAAATATTTTGCTCACAAAATTTACGTCTTTCCGCAGAGGTAAAAATAACACAAAGTGTTTGCACTGTTTCATTGTTATTTCAATTAAAATGAAATTGCACTGGCTGCGACGATGACGACGATGATGACAATGGGAGCGCCAGTTCTATGCTGCAATTCAGTTTGGAGACAGACGATGAAAGCCATACGGCGAATGTGGATGAAGGCAAGGAGAACTTAATCTCCCGGTCGCCGCCCGTCGTCGTCAGTCAAGGCTGGGATTCAGCTTCAGCTCAAAGTAACTCTACAACAATCATGCACCTACATAGGTGCACAGAGGAGACCCAGCCGTCGTGTCCTTACCATCCAGAGAGATGAGGGCTACGACTTTCCGCTAACATGTGTAGAAGGATTTAGTTATGATAGCATAAAGTAAGAGGCGACATGATTGGGAGTAGAATCCTTAGTGTGCAGTCATTTCTGTGGCACTGGCGATGGATATGTACTTAAGTACACAGGCAAGGACGCTAAAAATAATATCGTAAGAACTTTAAAGTAATTAACTTCCAGGCAAAATGTATGTTGGTAACTTTGTAGTTACTCAAAAAGGTGAATATTATTCTCAGGATAAAGCGACTTGAGTGTTCTCTATGTGCTGGCAAAAGTGGGAGTTTTAGTTATGCATATGGTCCTTCATCGTAACATGTATAGTAAGTCTGAACCTTTTCTTTTATTTTCAACTGATTTTTTATATAACAGAAAGATGACTACCTTACCACGTATGTCCTTCATTTCTCTCGATTTTGTTTCCTCATTTAATACTTGTTTTTTTTTCCTGTTTTCTGTTGTACAACCATTCTAAGGAACGTGACTTTTCTTGTGCTTTGCATGTGTCATTGTAAATTTGCTAGCGACACGTTTTCTCTACTCAATGCCAAGTGCCAGGTGTCACTGGAAAGTGGTAAAAGATGGTGATTATGTGAATCACCCTCCTCCTTCTCTGACGCCAATTCAGATACAATTTTACTCAACTTGATAAGTAGGTGAAGTGTTAAGCATGAAGGATGCAGTGCACAACAGTGCAAACGAGTACATTCTTTTCCGGTTGGTTTGCTAATTGCTTATGACTCCAGGATACATGTAAAGGCGACCACCCACCCCAGCCATATACGCATGGATGGGCTAAATATTATGTCGTGTTCATGTGTCGGGCCGGATGCACGGAAAGCGAGGATTAGGCACGTAATATGTGTAGCTATGCCGCTAATAATTGTAAAATGGTTTGGATGCGACCGAGCTATGAACTATGATGTGATGACTTACGTACGTGCAAAGTACGTGCGAGCATACACAAGGATGTTCTCTGAAGAGTGGATAAATGTGTACGTATGGAAACTATACGAATTCATCCACCACGAGGAAGGGAGTCGCCTTGGAAATTGTTGGAGAGTGAATTTTTGCACTCGTCGAGGAACCTCACAACGAACCAAACATTTTAAAGACCAACAACATGGGAATATCATTTGTACTCGTATTATGGTGATTTTATCGAAGCTCGTATTTTTGCCTTGCACATCTGTTTCATTAAGAGCACCATTTCCACATGATGTTCGGGGAACAAGAAAAAAAATTCAAGCACTAATGTTAACATGGAATTTAATAATGATGGCATGACATAAATAATATCTTACAAGGATTCGGGATCGATGACTTAAACGACGGCGTTGTAACTTCTTCGTAATACTGCCGAACGGTTTCAATGCTTCAAAAAGTGCTTCAAGACTTTTCTCATTGGAGGCAATATAATATTGTAAGCCTTACGTCTTGCCTTTAGACTTAAAAGCCATATGAACAATTTCGTTTAAAATGAAGAAGTTGATTTTTGTAAGTATCAACAGAAGTTTAAAGCCAACTTTAAAACCAAAACTCCTTATACAATTAATGAAACGTGTTCTCAAAATCGATTGCACGCCACTGTAACGCATTGGCATAGGAGTTTTGATTTCAATAACCCCAGCTGGTACAGAGTTCGCTATTTCGACGGACTTCAGTACTTAATCGTATTTCATTAACTTGCTTTTTTGTGACTTACTCGTTTTAAGGGAATCCAAAAATATATTTCTCTTTTCGAACTTTTTTTGTTTAACTCTAAATTATAATATTTTATCTCATGACCACGTTTAGTTTTGGACAGAATCACAAGCATCTAAAATCATCGATATCTTAGTATTTGAGCGCCGGAAATTAGCACAAAGCTGGCCCGAATTCGAGTGGTTGAAGAAGAAAAAGATAATATTTCGAACTTCACTTTAACGCGATAAAGTTTAATGGCCTGACATGAAATTTTTGGAAAAAGTAATGTCAAAATCTTAAAAATGCAATGTGTGGTATTAGAAGAAGACAGGGAATGCGATTGTTTGTCGGCACATTATTAAGGCTTACCATGTTCACATAGAACCCGAAAATGCTAATACTCTTATGAGGCGTCGTCCTTCAGATCAATCATTCAAGGCAGAAAGTGGACTTACGTGGAACAAATGGAAGTAAAAATTTCGCATATAATTACATACTTTGTAGCTTGTTGTGGCATTTCCGATGCATAAAGACTTTTTGAATATGAAGGGTTACAACGAAATACCAATTTTTTAGTTTTAGTTTCCACAGTCACGGAAAGGTTAACGTCCAAACAGCGGCTGATTTTCTATGCATTGTCCAGCTACTAGCTCAGAGAATATTCAGGTCACAGAAGATTACAGTGGCCTTCATCACCAGTCGCTTTACAAGTGTCATACTTTTCAGTTTAACATCTGGCAAAGAAAAGAATGGGTAAAAAATCGGTACAGAATCTCTTTATTATGCCGGCTTCATTTATGTTCTAACTCGAAAATTAAAATTCACTATTATTGTTCAGATATTGTTACAATATTGGAGGCAGAGAATTTCCGATTAAATATAAAACATTTCTCCATTCAAATGACTTAACATGCCATTTATAGGTTTTGCGACCATCCTGCCCCATCTTGTCAGAGCCTTAGCTTCCTTACTTCCGACATTGTGACATTAAAAGCATGTCATGTCATTGGTCCTTTTTGAAGAGCATAACACTGACAGACGGTAAGGAACCAGTTAATGTAAGCCATTTTGCGGAATCTGTCATCTGAGTGAATGCAAATAACTCGATGTCAAACTCTTCTTGAAAAAATCACTATAGAAAATGATCGAATCATCGTAAGAGAAAAACAGAAGAGGATGTTGACATATCGATTGGCTTATGGCATGTAATTTTTTCGAATGTTTTGGTCATGAAACGTGTCGCAGCGAAGTTTTTCCCCGAAAATACTAAATTTTGGGCGTATTGCTCTTTTGGCCATATCTTTTGATTGCGTCGATTTTAGTTTGAATTTTTGACAGCTTTGAGGGATCGCAGTCTCAAGTATTTGGTACTAATTTCAACTGGATATCTCCGCACGTTCAGGAGAACAAAGTTGGATACAGATAGACAAACAACGAAGTGATCCTATTATGGTTCCCTCTTTCCTTCTGAAGAACGCAACCTTGAAAAACGTTTAGTAAACGTAATATTTAAGTGAGTTATTTATCATATACTTGATAGGTAAGTTCCAGAGACGTACATAAATAAGTATAAAACGTTAACTCTATAATTATTCAAAAGGTTGAGGCCTTTTTTATTTTTGTGGCTATTTTATTTTTTTATTTTTAATCTTAAAGGTTTTCTATTGGCATCATTAATTTTCAATACACACATTTTCAGTTTTAAGAGTATTAACTTAATAACAATATTAGCATTAGTCATACTATTATTATTATATACACCACGAATATTATATACTCTTTTAATATTACTTACACTTTTTTTAAAATATTAACATTTTACGGAGGTGATCCTGGCTTCAGCATTAAATTATGGAGAAAATGAAGCTGTTCATTTATTAAACGTTGAACAGTTCCCTCCTGCAACGATCATGGCCGGACCACCAGAATTTCGCTACCTGCTTCCTGGAGTATCACCGGACGTACTGTAGCGTTTTCGCATTCATTCATTTTTGATTGTTCATTACAGCTTTCAGCGTGAGCAATTGTGACTGGACATCAGCGTGAGCAAATGTGACTGGATTCATCGTCAACATCATCCTCTCCAGCACAAGAACAATGCGCCCACTTACCACTGGATCTACAGGAAACCCATCCTTCTGTAGACTGGGAGTAAAAGTACCAACAGTAAAGACACTCCTCGTTCTCCTCGCTTTCTGATGAAGATTCTTCCTTTCTGGTCATTTTTGTTTTTGTGATGTTTTTTTTCTTTTACGAAGTGAGGGCCTTGGATTTGGTGTATTCAGCCCCAAGCTGCGCTTTGTAAGGTGAGCTTGTGATAACAGCAGTCTTTCCCCGGTTCCCCAGTCTTTCTCTTCGCAACCGTTGTGATGCCAGATTCGTCAACGTTTCGATGCACTCGCACACAGCATCTTCTCCAGCCATGCGTGTTGAAATTATTGGCTAATTAATTTTTTTCGGCTAGTTGATGGGCCAGTTCTCAGAATTCCTTCATGGAAGACCAATCAGGCGCCCTTCCATATCCTAAAAGATATTCGGTTAATTCCTTTTCTTGATCCACCGGAAAAACAGGTTTAAAGTGTCCAACTTTTTTTACAACAAGGGGAAGGTCGGGGCTTAGAATTGCTTGTTTAATGAAGGGGCTGCAGCTTTACTCAACAGTGAAATACGGAGAGAGCCCATTATGCTCCAGGTTCCGAGACCAGTACTACATGAGCCGTAAAACCAACGAATGGATGACTAAAGATTTTGCTTTAAACACACAAGTGCTTAGGCTTACTTAGAATTTGTTCGTTGATAACACTTGGGTATTTAAAAGCCCCCTTTATACATTTTGTAAACAATCTCCACTAAACTCAACTTCACTGCAATTAATAATGTTATCATTAACTTTCCCATAATAACAGTAAGACATGTCAGCTGTGCTTAGCACAATCACATGAATGAAATTCAATGCGGTATTCTTCCAAACTAAGGCTTAAATACAAAATCAACTTTTTCTCTTCAAGCCCTGTAAATTAATACCCATGAAAATGGAATCCGCGATCTTGAAGCAGCGGCCACATTGAAACTATTAATATATTGTACTGTTCCGAGAACTAAAGGTGTGAGAAAAACTAAAGCTCGATCGGAAACCAAAAAGTTGTAGAAAAAAGGTTTGCGAATTTAAATAAAGTGCAAGATAAATAAAAGTTTGTGAAAAGCGCACTTGAAAGTATTCCTCTGAAGAGGAAAAAATAGTTATTGATGAATAATTAAATAGACAAATAAAATTTCAATTGTTTTAAAAAAAAAAAACCGCAGGTAAAAATATCAGTTATCATTATTTTGGATCACGGGACAACGGAAACTTTATATAGTTTTTCAAGAAATGCTTCCATTTGGGAAATATTCTTTCATTAAATTAAACTTCGGCTTGCCATGTGCTTAAAAGAAACGCAATTTAGTTTTTTGCACACAATTTTAAGTTCCCAAGAAGACTTTCAAGAGAACATGAAACTCTAATTAAGGTTTGCCCAGAGTACAAGTCAGACATGAGATGAAGTCAACAATATGGCTTATAAAAATTTCCATTTGAATTCCTAACCTTTTCTTATGCAAATAATTATTAATTACCTTTTTTCGATTAGAATTTATCTTGTATTGCTTTGAAATTACCCGTACCCTCCAAATGGGGCGATAGATAATGGCGGCCAATGTTTTTCGCAGGTACCGCACCATCAGCCATTCGAAAATCAAATAAACAGCCCTTAATGGCAATTTAAAATTAGCAAAATTTTAATTAAACTCCTACAATATTTCACGGCTATTCCAATACTCTTGTTAGACGCGTTTAAATAAATTCATTGCTCCATCAAGGTGATACATTTTTAGCGCGTTTGAAAGCAACCATCGCATCGGCAATAAAAACATTTTACGATTTAATGAAATCATTACAAGGGGCACCTTGCGTCTATCTGTGTAGATTGTGTACGTACGTCAAAGCTTCAAAGCAACGACAATCCAATCTCCAATGTGATGACTCTGGCATTGCTGATGAGCGCGCGAGGAGCACTATGAGACGCGCTCCTAGGCATCGGCACATAATCCAATTTTAGGAACACGACGGAATAAGAAAAACGTTTGATCTTACATTTTACCTTGTTAAAAGTTTAATGTTCCCTAACTTTATTTGTTCAGCGAATGAGAAAATTGACATTAAAGCAGGACTTGGCCTCACTCTCTCGCTCTCTCTCTCTTGCTTTCGTTTGTTCAACACCCAACTTCACCTAAGTTGTACGTGGAGTACCACCGGAAAGGGTCCGTTAAAAGTGTACCGAATTACGGTATATTAGAACATAATTAATAAGATTATGGTCTGTTTAAAATGCAATACAGGGAGTCGTTGAAGTGTAAAATTAGTGTTGTGGGGTTGCCCTCTTGGGGGAGACTTAAAAATCAGTTAAGAAGGGACGGGTTTGGGTTTCACTTTCACGACCGATCCTTTGGGAAGTATCGATTTGCCTCAGTCTTCGTTTGCCTCGCCTGTGTTTTTGAATGCAAAACGAACCTTTTTGAAAGTGAAGAGATTTTGCGGTGGGATCGGTATGGACCTTTGTTTTGATGAAGCTTTGCTTGGACTAATAAATTATTACGAGTTTGTACTGAAGGGCAAATCTTTGGCACATTATGGGGATTTAATTCCACACAAAGGACCAGGTTGATGGCAAGCATCCGGAAGGAATTCTTCGGTTCATATTAGAGAGGAAAGAAACTATTCATAAAGTGCGAATCTTCTGGTAGACGATGTTTGAATTTGAGTCATTTTTCAAAGACAAAATAAATCCTTTGAGAGGTTGTTTGTCGGTAAAAATTTGAATGGAGGAGGAGCACGTGAAATATGTATAAACATAAAACAACGCAAAGTATTTTCTATTTAGTCTGAGTTTTCTTTGTTCCCAAAATCATTTTTAGAATAAAAAGTCGGTGAACCTTATTCGAAAATTGGGTCCGTACCCCCGATGGAAAGTTTTTTGTTTGGAATTGTTTCAGTAGAACACCTCGATTTGTGTGAACACCTTAATAAACAAATAAAAAATGCTTTAGAATTCGGCTTCAATGACCATTTATATCTAAAGGTTCATGAAAATGAATCAGCTATGTCAATATAACATAAAGCCACATCTATTGGGATGCCCATTCATAGCTGGGAGTCACCTGAAATCAAGGATCACCCGTTTTAACTAAAAAATTGATTGCCTTATTGTAATGCACACGCTCCTACCGACGATTTTTTGTTTTCCAAATTAGAGTGTACATATTTAAATCGGCAAGGGGAGCATTTCCTGTAAACAACATCAATCAAATGCAATTTGAAAGTGCCATACAATATAGTGATGACAAAACAAAAAACCTGCTTAACTGCTTAGCAGCAAAAGCATGAAGATGATGACGATTAGCCAGCAATGAAGAGTGGGTGGACAAAACCATACCCCACGACTGGAGTTTATATATCAATATATCAATTTATTGGATCGACAAACATTACTTCGAGGCATATCTCTGCTTAATATTGCATCAAACAAGCAGTCCTGTGTCAGCAAGTTTAACCACTTCTGGCCAACTTATCGACAGCGAGTAAGTTTCTTAAAGGCCGAACCCCTTAAAGATGGAGCAGTCAAAGGCAAAATACGTCTAAACTAAAACACAATCTTATTGCTCCTGTCCTTTTCCTTTCACCTGATCTGTCTCATATCTTAATATTACTTTACATTGTAAAACATCATATGAAGGACAAAGTGGGTATAGTTCACATCACTACCCACAAGGAAAGTTCATTGAATAAGTTACATGATAGCGCATCTACTTGCGCGATACCCGGCGAATGTTTAGAATAGTTCGTAGGAACTTTTTCCAAATTGCAAATGGCATTGTTTGTTTTCCAGCGTCACGAGAAACAGATGAATTAATTTTTCAGGGATCCCGAATTCGGCCATCGCCTTGTAGAGTTCAAAACGATGATTGTTACCATACGCATTCATAATAGGACTACCGGTTGAAAATGTCGTTATTGCAGACAACTTCATATCTATTACTCTGAGGTGAATGTTGACCATGACAGCTGTCACATCAGAAACTTCATGTCATTGTCTAATTATTTCAGTCTAGGTTATTCGTCATTAGTGAAAACACACAAGTTTTTGTAAAGCCGTAAAATGTTTACATTCGTGCCATAAAAACAACATTTGCGGAATGTTTTAATATGCTTCTTTCATTTAAAGAAAAAAGCAACCGAAGCTTACCCGGGCTATACTATAGACGTAAGAATGTGTCAGCGGTGGTTTAAGCGGTTCAAATATGGCGATTTCGACACCGAAGACAAAGAACGCCCCGTTCAGGTGAAAAAGTTTGAAGACCATGAATTGGTGGCATTGCTCGAACAAGATCCGTCACAAACGCAAGAAGAACTTGCAAAATCACTTGGCGTCGCTCAGCAAACCATTTCCGATCGTTTGAAAGCAATGGGAATGATCCAAAAGGTAGGACATTGGGTGCCGTATGAATTGAAGCCCCAAGACGTCGAACGCCGATTTGGCATGTCTGAAATGCTCCTTGAACCACAAAAAGATGTCTTTTTTACATCGAATCGTCACTGGTGATGAAAAATGGGTACATTACGATAATCCAAAACGTCGGGCAAGGTATGGATACCCCGGACATGGCCTGAAGGTTATGCTGTGCATTTGGTGAAACCAGAAGGGTGTTGTGTATTTTGAGCTGCTAAAGCCGAATGAAACAATCACAGGCGAGGTCCACCGACGACAATTGATGCGTTTGAGCCGAGCACTGAAGGAAAAACGGCCGTCGCAAGACACGTTAAAATTATTTTGCAACATGAAAATGCTCGGCCACATGTTGCAAATGTCGCCAAAACTAACCTTGAAACGCTTAAATGGGATGTCCTACCCGCCGTATAGTCCAGACCTTGCGCCATCCGATTACCGTCCCTTCCAATCGATGCAACATGGCCTGGCTGACCAGCACTTCCGTCATTTCGGTGATGTTAAAAAATGGATCGATTCGTGGATTGCGGCCAAACCGGTCGAATTTTTCAGAACGGGTATCCATGAATTGCCAGAAAAATGGGAAAAATGTGTGGCTAGCGATGGACAATACTTTGAATATTGAATTAAAATCTATTTTTCCTCAATAAAGCATTGATTTTTGAAAAAAAAAAAAAAAAATTTTCAACCGGTAGCCCTATTATACTTCATATGCGGCTATAAAGTTAGTGAAGAGGTGTTGAGTCTCGACTTTCGTGGTCTTTTCCAGAAATTGCCTTAGTCTGAATATTTGATCGATCATCGATTTGTCGGTTCGGAAGCCACAAAGACAAGTTCCGATGAGTGTGTTGCAGAAAGGCATCAGATATTCAAACAGTACGTTGGATAAAATCTTGTATGCGACATTTAACAGGGATATGCCTCGATAGTTCTCAAAAGATATATGATCGTTTTTCTTGGAGATGCGGCATGGCTTCACCCTTCAATACTTGACTGATAATTTGATGTATGCATCCCCAAATATAGCCACCATGGTTGAAAAGCTTCACTCAGAGCTGACTGGATGCCAGCTACTTGGCTTTCAACATCCAGATGTTGTTCCTATCGCGGGACTCCTCGATTTCTTTGAGATGGCGCTTTTAAGGCAACAAAAAAAGACGAAATACAAGTCAAGGAGCTTTGAAAGCCATCTACACTTACCTCAAAACCTTTTCCCTTAAAAAAATACTGCTCACAGTGATCATTTCACATAATCATTGTATAGACTGAGAAGTAATTCCAGAGCCGCCGGAGTCGTTTATCTTACTTTTGAAAAATGTCAGAATATTGCAATATATTTGGTCCTGAGATTCTGGCAATCCACAAAGCCGCTAAGAGCTTGGATAGACAACCTTAGAAATAAAAATCCAAGAGGCTTCACTGGGTACAGCCATATAATCTTTTTGCTAGAGTACCTCAGGGCTCGATTTTAGGCCCCATCTTGTTTTGTTTAATCATTTAAGATGTTGCTACTGTGTTGTCTTATACTTCTGTCTGTTGGAAACCAATTGACCTTGTTGAAGACGACTTTGCACAGATTAAAAACTGGTCCACTGTAAACGGACTGAATCTTGATCCTTCGAAATAATTTATAATATGGAAAGTTCTTTTTCGACAAAAGGATACTGTCTCAACTTCGGTTTCAGCATCCGATTATATTACAAATATTATTCTGTTGAACAACTGTGTGGTGAACTGTGATTGAATTGAGCCTGATTAGAACCATTTCCCTCCAACAATTTTGTCTCGCAATCGCAGCACAAACTGCTTGCTTCGTATAATCGATAAGTGTTTAATTATCAAAATGTTTCAACGAAATAAGGAGAAACGTCAAATGTTCCTCTTAACACGTCGTCATAGTCTGCCCTTCATACGAAGGCAAAACGCTTACCCTATTCGTACTTGATCGTTGCCTGGCTGATTAATTTTATATGACAGCCTCTTGAGCAAACACATCTGTGCAATTTAAAATCAATCTTACACGTTGCTAAGTCCCACCATACTACTCCAACAAATCCAATTGTCAAGACAGGCAACAAACTCGTCCCGGATTGCTTTTCAAAAACCTAGTGACAAGTTGACCTTGTTTTATGGGAGCAGCATCAGGTCAACGCCTGTTTCGTTTGTCCTAATGCTCGTCGAGATGTTCAACATGGATGTCTTTAATGGACAATTGAACACACACATGATGACGCTCATCGGCCTGTCTGCCGGGTTGAGTCTGTTCATCCAACCGAATTGAAACTGAAATCGATTTTATATGTCGCAGCGATGGAACATATTCGTTTGTTAACCATTACCTGGTTGAGGATAAGTTGCCGATGAGAGCCATGATGTCCTTCACCCATCGGCTCAGATGGCACCAATCGAATCGGAATAAATGGGATCGACCTCCCGGTAACACCAACAGTCAGATCAGCCGGAATTCAATCGCAATCTCATTTGCATGTGGGTTCCTCCACTCGGCGCGCCGCGCCGTGCGTATGCGACCGTACATCCGCTTCCTCAGGAATTTATATTGTGCATGATTTTCAGTCACAAGGTCAATTGGATTACCTGATTATGTTGGGTGCAGACCAGTCATGACTTTATGCGACCGTTGATGCTGCAATTTGATGTTCAATTTATTGAAGATTCCAATACGGGGTCGAATGCCATGTGTATGGAGCGGGTGCTGGAGGTGTACTTTTCTACCCAGGACTTTGCAAAAGTAAGCGTGTTATCTTTATGAGGGGGGCGAAGGCGAAGAAGATGGATATGAACATGGGAAAATACCTTTTTCCTTAGGCATTCACGAGTACATTGTCTTGTTTCCGGAATATCTTTTAAACTTTTCCGCTTATTTTGAAATAACAATGCTTAATCGTATCGTGTAGTCAGAGTAAAATTTAATGGTTGATTCTGGGAGTGCCAAACGAACAACTGTAGTGAAGAGCCTTCATCTCCAGAATAGTAAATATCTATGGAACCTTGTCTCTTGTACACAAACTTTGATTGGAAAATTCACGGGCACCCCTATGCGGCATCTGACTGTTGTTTTGGACCTCTCATACCCGTTTCAGAACTGTTTTTTTACATTTCTGCGATTTTTTCTGACTCATGACAATCTTTTGTCTATCTGTCTTTAATAAAATCTTGCAACCGAATTTGGAAATATGTCCTTCCAAGCGTTTTTGCTCCTATATAACAGAACAAAAATAATGAGAGTAGACAATTTTCTAAAAAAGCTGACACGAAATCACGTTGGCAAGAGCAATGAACTCTGCTAACAATCTAATCTTCGTCGCCTACTTCCCCAATGAGAGATATAACGAGCGGCTTCGAGTTAGCAGTTTTATCCCCTCAGAGGCTTTACTGTACCTAGATTCAATAGGTCTTATCCAGGTTAGATAAGCGGTCTTCTTCCACATTGCCCGAAGAGCTGTGGATAAGCGTGTTAACTATGAGCGAGACGTTGCAAATAGTTTCACGGAGCGTCTACGGTTTAGTTGGGCGAATTCTGACCTCGATCTAGAAGAAGCTGAGCGGCAGCACCGACATGTTTGGTGGCTTAAAAATGAAAGGGAAAGAACTTCATCGTCAATTCCTTCTTACGTTGAGAAGCCCTTGCAGGCAAAGTTGCCCGACGTCGATGCATACGTTTTTCGCACGGGTGGCTTTCTTACGTTAGTTAAGAGGTCCTTTAGGTTAAGTGTTTATTCAATAACCATAAAAAAAATAAAATTTATATATATAATAGTACATGGGCAAAAAGGGGATGTTCACATATCCGTTTATATGGGTATATGTTGACATATGTGCCTCTCCCTGTTTTGCGTGTTTATTTCATTTGTATACTTAGATAGTTAGAGTTAAGTTATTTTAAAGAAGGTATTTCAACAGTCTTTATAACCAAGTTTCTTAAGCTTAATTTTCTTAGTTTTAAGTTGTTTTCAATGTAAAAATTAAACACCCGTCAGGTTAAGTCGAAGACACTGAACAAGCAGTAGGTTTAGCTTAAAGCCCGCATAGGGACAGTAAGTTAATTAAGAATATATAACATATTTGAGGCTAGTTTTAAGCAATGTTGTGATATGCAATATTTTATATTGTAACTAGAAGAAAAGCTTGTCGTACGACAGGCAGAATGCCATGACCTTTTATGAAATGAATTTTATTTAATACATATTGCATTAATAATGGAATTTCCTTGTATCTTTTTAAGTTACATAAAAACTTCCTAGTGTTGCTTATAATTATTATATTATTGTTTTTTTTTTTTAATATTATTTTTCAAAGGGAAGCAAATGCCAATGAGCTTTTAAAAGACCTGATATTTTTTATAAAAATGAATATATTAATAGCGGGATTCACTTTTTAATGTAACGCTTACTTTTCACTTGTTTTTGGCAATGACAAAATTTACAGATTCATTGAAAAGACCACAACTATGTTCAATTATATATTTTTGTTCTATACAGTGTTGTAAAAGGAAAACGTATATTAACTATTTTCTCGGTAAAGATGTTGCCGGAAAATTCGACGAATTGTGTGAAAAAAAACTTGGTTTTAGACATAATAAAAGCTATTTTTAATTGTAGCAATTGGTGTTGCTTTCTCAAGGTTATTTGGAATAATGTCCTTTTTGGTCAATCAAACATAGAAGAAACCTCGGTGATTTTCACATATCGGTTTTAGCATACAAAAATTCTAAACATTTACAGCTTTTTAGAGAAGAGGTTGACGAACCCTTTAGAACGTATTATTGTGTTTGTTTTACAGAATTACATTATACATTGACTTATAACTTATATAATAACAATTCAATTTGTGATCAAGATGCCCCCAGTGGGACCAATGAGAAAAAATGTCAAAGCTCTATCAATTCGGTGTCTGCCTTCTGTCTTTATTCATAATTCGGCCATTTAAATTCAATTCAAGTAGAACATCACATAGTACATCACATTAAGGTTCGAATAGAGCAGATTGAAATTCGCTTAAGGCATTCGGGTCAGTGGGTGAAAGTGCATAAACTCTTATTTACCTTTCGGTACCGTGATGTGTTTTTTTATAAGTTAAATGAAATAAATTATTTCTATGTTTGAATGCCTTGAAATTGTGCATTGGTAGTGTGTAAAATGATCAACACTCCAATAGGTAACTAAATTCAACAAACATAAAGTTTACAAATATTTATATGCCATGCGATTAGCTCTCGTGCGTCAAGTGCCTGTGATCCCTTTAATTAAAACGTCTTCATCTTCATGATGATCTTCAGTTTGAGAAGTATTGTTTGCGTTTTTTTTTGGTAAATGACGTGTGAGTTGCGTTTGACTATGCGATTTGATAGCTTGAATCTGTTCGGTACCAACAATTTTTGAATCAACTTTCATTGAACTGCATGCCTTTTGAATGCAGTTAGACTGTATTGATCTGTTTTTTTTTTTTCAAATCTAATTGGCCGCAAGTTCTATGTCATATTCTGCCGAAATCCGGCAGCTGATTGTTTCGATCTTAAGCAATATATTTTTGTGCTCCCAAATTTGCAATTCTATTGCGATTGTTTTTAAATGATACACGTATGATGGTAAAAATTTAAATAATAAATTACAGTACAAATGCACGTCCGAATGAGTCACTTAAAGAAAGTGACTGCAGAATATATTTTCAAAGACTCTCCAATTACGTCATAACTCTTTATAACCAATTGCCTGCCATAAAATCTTCCATCACATAAATTTAACATAAAATGTCTAAATCTCTGCAAAGAACTACCTGCTTTCAAGGTTGTTGGGATTTGGTTTTATGTTTTCAGTCGGAGCAGCTTAATGATGTTTTGGCCAAATTTGCCCACATCAGGTACATCAGATTGCTCTTAATTTTACCTATCCTATAGTAAATAATGATGGCAAACAGTTTTTCGACTTCCCTTTAATGTAACAAAATTTGGACAAACTTAAAATATTCCACAGCTCTGCACCTTATTTCAATGTATTTTTTTTTAATATCAGAGCTCCGATCTGTAAGAAACTCAGATCAGTAATTATGAAAAAATTGTTGTCCAATTGACTCTGTTACGGAAACATTGGAAACATAGAATAAATATGTAAAATGGATGCAATTTACTAATAAAAATAGGTTTTTAAAAACATAAATATTAAAAAAAAGAAGAAAATAAATATAAACCTCTCATATGAAAGGTCTTGTAATGGGCCCGATTTTCGAAATTCAAAATTTTTACGTATCTCCACGTTTCGGGGTCTCAGGTGTCATATTCCATGATTTTTAGAAGAATGTCTGTGTTTTTTTTTTCGTTTCGCTTGAAAATAAAAATATAAAGGAGCGCTGAAACAAATATAAATAGAGTAGGAATAGATGGTAAGAAAATTGGGTATTTAATCCCAAAATACAAGATGATTACTTTGAAAGACATTTAATCGTTTGGAATGTATAATGAATTCGGAGCATCTCATAGAAATATAAGAAAATGTCATATTACCATACACTGAGCAAGAAATGCTCGTAACTTGGTGATTCGTGTAAGATAATGACTCAAAGCACACGGCAAGGATAACAAAAGAATGGTTTGAAAATAATTCTGTCGATATTTTACATTGGCCATCATATTATCTAGATTTAAATCCTTTAGAAAACCTCTGGTGTGAATTTAAAACCGAAATTGGCAAGCACAAAGTTGGGAATTTGAACGAATTATTTGAATTTTCGTGGATGATGTAGGCTTCCATAACACCAAAACGCCGTGATCTAAGTGCAGGCCGTGATCACGACTATAGGATTTCCTTTAAAATATTGGGCAAGAAAATTGAAATTTATTTTATAGTCCTAATTCAACAATTTTCGTAAAAACCATAGCATGTAAGTTATGTCTTCCCGGGCTTTTTTTTAGATGCTTTTTAGTTCGTAAACTTTTCTTTAGACAGCGTAAGATTTCTCAAAAAAATGCCGCTTTTTCAACAACTTTACTAAAATAATAGGTCACCCCGAAAAATTCTTTTATTTAAAAGAGATAATTTATGGCCTATGTTCATTCCGATGGTTCATTGTAAGTATTGTTTCCAAGTTTACTTCACATATGCAAACTTTCTTTACTGTTATTGCAAATAACTTCAAAAAAATTATAGTTATCTAGTTATATGTTAACCTTATAAGCAATAAAACCAAAACCATGAGGTCTGCAATAATGACGCACAGTAAAACATCGTCTTTTCTTCAGCAAGGCGCCGAACTTTAACTCTGTTCTTTGTTCGAAAACTTCATTTTAATAATTGCTTCACCTGCCTGCTGTAGCTTGACGCTATTTTATCGTTAAACGATAGCACAAAGAAACTCATGAGGCAACATCTATGAGTCGATTTCATTAACAAAGCATAGAGAGATAGAAAAAAAAGTTAACAAAAGTGGGTAAAGATCTTGACAAAAAAGGACATAAATATAGTTGCACATACGGATAAAACTTTTTCCAAAGATAAACAATCTGTCGGCCTGCAACGATATATCAAAATGTGCAAACAAAAATGGCCAGGATGTGATCGTTTACGAGAAAGGAAAAGATCCCACGCTGAACACTTCCTGAGCTCGACTGCAAGACTTTCCACACACGACTAACCAACTAACCTCAAAATGGAAAGTTTTAAATTAAAGTTTCAAATTAATTCTTACTTCTTGCTTCTTGGTAAGTCTTTCGGATTACCGGACACTATTTTTCAGTGGACAAAAATATAAGTAAGCGTTATTAAAAGTTATCATCCCTTTTCGAAGATTACCCAAAATCAAACGTTGTGGGGAAATGTCAAAATATATAAGCAATATGGGTGATAGTAAGATAAGGGGTCAAAGATCTGCAGAAGCCGCGCCAATAAATATGATGATGAGACAACTCAGTTAAGTCAAATTTTACTTTATGTTCATCGAGTACCCACGAGCTCATGACAACCCTTTTTTTTAACTTAGCTAAACGAAAGGTAAGCATTTTATGTTACCATCAAATGAGAAGTTCATTGTGTAGGCAGGGTAGATCGCTAGCAAGCCATTTTTTTCCATTGAAATGAAATTATTTTTAAATTTAAATTTTTTTTTCACAACTTATCAAAGCTTGTTTAGACAAAAAAAAGCATTTGGTCGAGGATTTTGAATTTCAATTACCTAAATTTTTTGTGATTTTTAATATCATGATGATTTTTATTTATTTAAATTATATTCTGTTTAAATAAAATATGAGTAAAACGGTTTATTGTTTTTGTTTTTCAATACAAAAATAGAAAAATGTCCGCCAGAAGCCATTTAACCTCAAAAGAATTATTGCTAGATTTTTTTCTGATAAAATTTTATTTATTATTATTTTAACTCCTTTTTTTTGTATTTGACTAAATCATAAATCTGCATTGACACAATGATTAACAATTTTACTTTAAAAACGCGCCAAAAACAACCTGACGGACCACATGAAGCGAATGTCGTAAACCTGAAATTCAGGGTAATAACTATTGAACGCGCGCTTGCTCTTTTGGCATGCCAATCGGAATAAGGCAAACGGGGAGGCGTTTACAATTGATTGAACGCGATTAAATTTTTGATAGCTGTTGAAAGCTTTAATGAGGCCAATGTGGGGCGTTTCGACGTGACTTTACTGGTTTCCAATTAGCCGCATATTTATGCTTTGTTTATGTTCATAAATTAATCTTGTAGAAGAAGATCAATGAGATTATTGTACGAACAACATGTCAACACATCGATGATGAATTGCATGTTGGAATGTAAATAATTTTTATTAAAGATACCTGCAAAGTTGTGACCATGTGAGAGGTTTTTTACAAGAATTTATTTTATTCCAATCAAGTGGATAATAAGAAATCTAAAACTTGCATTGATTCCGGAACAGAATCGTCACATTTTAAGCATTCACATCCAACTACTAGAAGTGTGCCTTGAGTTCGCTAACTGAAGCGTAATTTATTTCCGGAAAAAAAACATTACCTCATTGACCACATTATGGCGTATTTTGCGGAAGGATCGTGATTCTACCTAAACAAGGCTCAAGAATTTAAGCCGAGCGACCATTGGAAGCGACGTACGTTCTCCGATTGGGCTCTGGAGAAGATGCGCCAAGATGATGAATTTCATCGCAAAATCATCTTGAGTTGCAGAGCTCATTTTTGGCTCCATGGGTTCGTCAATAAGTAAAATATTGGTCATTTTTGGTCGGATGAAAATCCACATTTGCTTCATGAATCGTCACTTTATCCACAAAAAATAACTGTTTAGTGCGGTTTGTATGTCGGCGGCGTTATTAGGCCATATTTTTTCGCCGACGACAACGATCGTCAATTTACAGTGAAAGGCCAGCTTTATCGCGCCATGATACTGATAATTTTTTGCCCGAATTGGAAGTTATGAACTTGGACGACATGTGGTTTCAACAAGATGGTGCCACAAGCCACACGGCACATTTGACACACTTTTTTTATTTAAAAAAAAGTTGTGAAGTCCTTATTGAAAAACCCCTTTATAAAACAATTGTAAAAAAGGTTAAAAAAAACCCAAAAATTAGTTACTTTGCGACAGTAAAAATAGTAAAAAACAAAGGAAAGAATCACACGTGCATTGGTTTGAAACGGGATGTCTCCCGTGGGAGACAAAATTGATACGGCACAGCTTTCAGCTACTACAACCTCAAGAACAAATATAAAAAGAAAATGGAGGAACTACATAATCAAAACCAGCAAAACACTCGACGACGACAACAGCAACAATAAAGATGAACAACTGAAGACATCAAAAGCTTGAATGGAGAAAATGAAAAAGGCAAACGAACAAAAAACGGAAAACAAAAACTAACCTCAAGTAAACAACAATAACAATAACGAAAATAGGACAACAGAAGTGCCTAAAAGGAGTCCACCGTCCATCCGCGTTTTCAGAAAAGACAGCAAAGATGTAAATAAACTATTGAACGACCATGTAGGTATTAATAACTGTATAATAAGAAATTTTAATAGTTCAAAATACCGAAAAGGCTCAGCAACAAAGTCAAAGAAATCTTAACGGAAACAAAGTGCACATTTTTTACTTTTACGGACAAAGAAGATACGATGCATACATTTTTGTCGAAAACTTCAACCCTGACGAAGTTCTCGAGGATCTTCAAAATAAAAAAAAACCGGCCAAATGAGAGTCGGACTTGTGCACATGTAGGTATATATATTGGGTAAAAGTTCACCTATCACGACAATCTATGAAAAAAGTATTGTTTCATTTCAAATTTCAAGATTCCCGGTTGACTGAAAGTACATTTAGATTTTGATTCAGTTGCGAGTAGTTGCGAGTTTGAAAACATGCGGCTTAAGTTACTGTTTCTTTTGCTTGCGTTGACATAGATTTTGTTAGAGCTCCAAGGCACATCCGGCCTGAGTATTTGATATAAATTCCAGCTTGATACCTACACTCGTTCCTGAGAAAAACGGTCTTGACAGACAGACGGTCGGACGGAACACAAAGTGATCCTATAAGGGTTCCGTTTTTTCCTCTCGAGGTACGGAACCCTAAAAAAATAAGTTGTTGAAAAGAGCCCTACCTATTACAGCGGTTCAATTATCACCAGACAGTAAGGTTCAGAAGCTTCGAGAAACTAAACATATTTAGGGACATATTGTGTCCCTTGAACCAATTCGATGAAGCGACGTCCTCCCATATTGTCAAAGTCAACGATTTGGATACACTGCTTTGAATTGCAACATGTTTTATAGGTGCATAACGTCTTAAAAGTAACATAAGCAACATGAGGTGAGAAAAGATTCATCTAAGGAACAGCTTTTTGGCGTTCTTTGCAATAAAGCTGACCACCCGGTTTCATTCAGGGGTTTTTTTACCTACAAAAAACTTACGAGCGAAACGAAGAAAAGGAAAAGGTTGGCAAAACAGCAAATAGCCCAAAAATTGCGATGATTGAAAATAATGTTTAGAAGGGTGTTTTGCATGCCAGTATTACCGGAAACGCTAGTGGCTCACACACAGTTTTATGAACCGCCAATGAAAGCTTGCTAGTTCAGGTGAACAATCTTGCCAGATATGTTCTTGAAGGCTTTGGCAGAAAAAGGAGATGCCCTGCTTAAGTTGTAAGGACTTGCCAACATCAGATAACTCAAATAGCTTTTCATTCTGTAGTCTCTTATGATAGAAGGGTTGACCCGCAAGCATCGGTATTACTTGGAATTCAAGGATTACACTCTCATACGTACTGACAGAAAACACTCGAATGGCGCCGACACGGCGATTATCGTCAAAAAACCGCTTCGATTTCAAACCATTGTTAAGGGTGAAATAGAAAACTCTGATCGTCTTTTATTTGGCTGCCTTTGAGGGGTAATAGATGTTTATACTTAATATTGGCACATATCCCCACAGCATCCGCTGCTGAATTTGATATCGAGTTCAAGAAATTGTTTCATATACCAGGACTTAATAGTTTAGATAACAATTTCGTATATTGTTTTCTGACATTGTTTCTACCTCATTTACGTTATTTTTCAGGCTAGATAAGTTGCAAAGGGTTATTATAAAAACGTCCATGTCTGAAAATGTCATCACACTAGAACTGTCTTCGAATAAAAACGACAGATGGAATATCATGCGCGTCTTGCAGGAAAAAGACCGCCTCCAAAATGTCTTGTACCAACATATTTATGATCAGGGCACTTAACTCTGCTTTAGGCCAGGCAAATCAACAACAGATCAAATATTCACACTACGGCAAGTCTTTGAAAAAAACTAAGGATCAACAGATCGATAAACACCACATTTTCATCGATTTCAAGGCCGCGTATGACAGCATTTATAGAGACGAGCTATATAGCACAATGTCTAGTTTTGGCATCCCTAACAAACTTGTCCGTTTGTGTAGGTTGGAGAATACACGCTGCTCCATCAAGGTCGGTAAAGACCTAACCGAGACCTTTGGTGTCAAAAAAGGATTTAGACAAGGCGACTTCTTCAACATCGTTCTTGAAAGAACTGTTCAAAACTCGCACGCCAACACCAGAGGATCAATCTTTCAGAAGTCCGATATTGATAATATTGGAAGAACGCAGCGTGATGTCAATGGCACTTTTGTGAGTATAGCGACGGAGGCCGCGAAAATGGGTTTGACGGTAAATAAGGGCAAGACAAAGTATATGCTCTCAACGAGAAAAGACTCCCAACACCGACGCCTCGAACGTCAAAGTAGACAGCTATAACTTTGAGGTAGTCAAAGACTTTATCTTCCTAGGCACCGCTATCAATTCAGACAACGACATAAGCGCTGATATCAGACGAAGAATTACTTTTGCCAATCTAGCAAACTTCTATGGGCTGAAAAAGCAATTGATAAACAAAGCCCTCTCTCGAACAACCAAGGTAAAACTATAAAAGATATTAATCGTTCCAGTCCCGTTATACGGTGCAGAGGCATGGACTTTGTCAAAAGCGGACGAAGCTGCTCTTGGCTGCTTCGAGAGGAAAATTCTTCGGGTAATCTTCGGTCCTGTCTACATAGACGGTGAATGGAGGAGAAGATACAATTATCGTGCAAAACCCAAAAATTACTGTGGGCTCTTATTCTACTAGTAGAGGACTTGTTACCCACGTCAAATTGCACTCAGTAAATACTATACAGCAAGTTTCAAATAGTGTCACAGCGAATAGCCATTCATTAGGTTTCTTCCATTGAACACGATATTTAAGGGGACTTTGCCCTTGAAATTTTGAATTCAATTCAATTCAATTCAATTTATTATTAATACAAAAGTACAAATAAGACTTGTGTCTTCTATAGTACATAAAAATCGGCTTTATACAGTCGTAAACATAAAAGTGAAAAATTTAAATTAAACTTAAAACAATTTTGTATATTATACATTATAAGGGTAGCAATATATTAATATAGCAAATTCGAAGAATAGGGAAAGAAGGGAAACAGGAATAAGGAAGAAAAGAGAAAACATAAATACTAAAATGTGTAGGAATCAACAACTTTTTTTTTAATTCGGTTCACCAAAATATTTGGTGATTGCGGTTTTAAATCTATTTGCTCCAGCTATTTGCTTTACTTCCAAGGGAAGAGAGTTCCAAAGCCTGGCCACGTGGACGAAGAAAAGACGTGACGAGTTTAAATATCTTGAGGCAGGAGTTATCAAGTTACATGTTCGGGACGACTGAGCAAATTTAAGCTTTTCGGTGAGGTACCCAGGCAATTGGTTGTGAATGGCCTTGTGCATGAAGATGCAGAATATTATATTATTATATTCACCTAAAGTGCACCCAAGAACTAGCCGACATGATCATACCTCCGCAGTCCGAATACGTATCTTGCAGTGTCATTAAAAGCGACAAGTAACTTTTGCTGGGACTGGGAATCGGGTTTGCAATAAACTACCGCAGCATAAGAGATTATTGGTATAATTAGGGTTTTGACCATCCTTAATTTTGTCACTAATGGAGTGAATGCCGCAGACAGCCAAAGTTTGCGGCGAGTTGCATAAGTGCGTCTCACCGTATAGTTCACATGATCTGTGGCGGAAAGGCTTCTGTTTATCTTAAACCCGAGACTGGTCACTCTGTCTGCATACTTAAATCGTACGTGCGCTTAGAATACTGGCGGTAGCAAGTCTGTGTCATAAAATTTATTAGAAATAATTATAGCCTGTGATTTATTAGGGTTAAGTATAAGACCATTACACACAGACCAGTTATGTATTTCCAACAAGTCTTCAGTAAGCCTGCAAACGAGATCCTCAACCAGTTCAATGGCCCTAGATAAGTGTACTTGTACATCATCGGCATACAGATGTAAGAACACATTTTTATATACTTTTGGTAGGTGATTTATATACAGACAGAACAGAATAGGTCCCAGAATAGACCTCTGCGGGACTCCTGCCAATAAGTCCAAATAATTAGAGGCACAGTCACCCACACACACCCTTTGCATTCTGTTTGATATATAACTGCTAATAAGCTGTACAGAACTTTCACTAAATCCAAAATACAACCGAAGTTTTTTACATAAAGTTGCATGATTTACTCTATCAAAAAAATCAATTTTTTTTTATCACGCATTCGTAATCTACATTTAAGTAGAAATAAATCTGTCAAAGCTGTTCTCGGATTTCGAACGTTTACGATATTTTAAACGTGTTTGAAAGTGGCAGGTGACCGACGCAGAAATAAAGGTCCGGACTGAGCAGCGGGAGATGTAAGCGGCTAAACATGAGCAGCTGAAAGAAGAGGAGGGAAACTTCGAAGTGCCAGGCATTGCCAATAAGCGGTAATAATAAACACATTGCAAATCTTTAAATGCGTTTTTCTCGAAAAGACGTTTTAAAAAATGACTGACATTATTCTGACCGCTGTAATTTATATAACGTCCTTAAACTTTGAGACCATTCTCAGAAAATGTGTCTTCATGAAATGACGGATCGTTTTTTCGTTACATTTTTGCATTTTTATTTACCTTTTTATGCGAACATTCGATTTCTTTTTTTTATTTGCCGCCATTTTCCGAAATTTGTACTGAACGAAAACACCATCCGTCATTCCACGACCAAAGGGTCACAGATTGATAATATGCTTTGAATTTGTGTTGTGTTCCGCGATTTGAGCACCTGTTTTCGCGGAGCAGCAATGGCCGCCATTTTTTTAGCGTTCTGTGTATTACGAACAAAAGCAAGGAAAAAACCATACTCAAAAAGCTTTACTAATTTCCTTTAAAAAAAAATTAAATGTAAACACCTGAAATATGGCACTCCAAGGATAAAGGCTCCCTTTAGCTGTGCTTTTCCCTGAGAAAAAAAAAGACTAACTCTATTTTGATATTTTTTCAAATTTCCTCCATAGCAAGGCCTCTTTGTGCGTCGCCTGCAACTGTCTCATTTTGAATAAGTTTCATTAGCAGATTATTTCCTGGGTATGTTCTGAGGTTCACATGTATGTACACGGTTCACATTGGACAATCGCCCTACGGGTCCTTACCGCGTTGCACAATCCGAAACAATCCATCTCTGCATAACAGAGTTTCCATAAAAATCGGTCATCACGTAGAGCGCCAAATTCGTTTTAGCGCTCTTCACCGCTCAAAATATCGCATATTTCGTGATATTATTCCCAATAGCTAAAACGGACCGATTTCCTTTTTTTTTACCGTGTTAATAAAATAAACAATTTTATGTTTTTTTCAAAAGAACGACAAATTAACGATCTCGTACTCTCTCGTGCAAGTCAAGACATACACGTGGGATCTCAGTGTACAAATTCAAGTATCCTTCAACACCCAAGTGAACCCCAGTAACAAAGTGTCGTTGAAAAAAAAAAAACATGTCTCACACCATCATCGCCAACACCCTCTCGGATGATGCTCCCTACGAGGATTTGTTGTTACTTGGAGCCGCTGTGTGAAACTCTTCAAAATTCCAGATGCATCCTCTAGAAACCCAAAGGACTTGTACAATTCTCGGTAGATGTCTCATAATTCATTTAGATACAACGGTTGAGAGAGACAGTCGTGTTAATTATTCTAATTGAATGTTGCTCCATTTCGCCATGTACGGCTCAAATGCCCCACCACCGTAATACAGATAAAAGCACACGGGTTTCACGTGCACATAAAAATTAGTGTGCCAGTTCGTGTTATTAAATTTTCAAAGTATTTTCCAAAGGAACATGGATTTGTTAGCGAATATATCTTTTCTTGTTGCTTCTGTTTGTCAATTTGCTGGTCTCAGTTTGTACAGTGATATGTGTCACTTAAAGTTGAACTTTGGAACAAGTTTCGCTACAAATGCAATTTCGAAACGCAGATTTTCGAAGATTATACTCCAGACTATCCTGGAGTTGCGGTGATGCAATAGAGTTGGATGCTCTTAATTTATTCAAGTAACATCTTCTATGAATTATACTTTATCAATACGAAGAGCGATGAACTCCTATCTAGTCTTATTCTTTTAGGAGTGTTTGCCTTATGTGTAACACGGGCTAGGTATTGGTTCTTCGACTTTTGTAGCTTTCTGGTAAAAATCAGACCATACCAGAACTTATCTTCAGGAGGAGGTTGAACCGAAAATGGGATTAAAGTTCAAGCAAATCGGAAGATACCAAGTCAAATTGTTCTTTAATTGCTTCAGATATAAATATTCAGGGATTAAGCAAAACGTCCAAAATTGGAGAAAGATAAAGACTGATGAGCATTGTTTGAGTCGCGCGGGATGCAGCTTGCTATTTCTCCAGAACACTCTTTACAGAAATGGCCAAGAGTGGAATGGAATATAGGATTGGCTGCGTAACGTTTTGGCCTCCTACAATCTTTATTTTTCGATTTCGGGATTGAATTTATTTCATAATGTTTTGGTCTCCTACAAGCCTTACCGCACCAAGTTTGCCATCAGGAAACTCATATCAAAACAATACGCTAAACTAAAATAGCGCTATTGCCTTATGATAGCGACCATAACGCTATCGTTATCGAAACATCCTTTATTGACGACTCCACGTTTACTTTTTCAACGCAGAACAAGTTTCCTGACATCAATTTTTGGAACACTGACTGGAGTAAATTCTCTCTTTGCAACGAGAAAATATATAAGTCAATGTTCATCTTCCAAAGTTCCTAATGACAGGAACCTCACGAACGGTGAGTGTGACACTTACAATATTGAGAATGTTAAAATCGTGCTACTGGAAGCAATGGAGTCGTAAGTTCTGAGAATCAAGAACAAAAATAGTATTGAATGTTATCTCAACCGAGACATACGGACATTACAGACACTGATAAGATTAAAATCCCTCCTAAGGAATGTGAGATCACTGTTGAAACAAAAGTTTCGGAATTCTATCAATGACTATTGGAGGCATAGAGCCGAAAAGGTGATGAAATTTGATTCGAGGAGTATGTATCCTCAGATAAAACAGATTTTCAAAGTCCCAATCGTTTCTGATCGTCTCCACACCCGCGCAGGGATTGATCGCAATCATTGTCCAAAAACCGGTAACCATTATGTGATCGATGGAGGGACGAGTAAAGTTAATCTTATTGGTTCTCATGGAGTCAGTTCATACGCCACAACATCCAAGTCCCAAATCTGTTGAGGTGGCTACTAAGGTTAAGCAACCAAAATAGCGACTCAGGCACTCACATAAAATTTTCTGAGAGAGTTATAGCCGATGAACTTACAACAAAGCAGGCAAACAACTATTACACAACATTCGACGAAATTACTGACGTATTCAGGACTGTGAATAACGAAAAGACTTCCGGTTTGATGATTAAACATATCCCAATCGAAATCATAAGGCAATACTGCGTAATATTTAACAACTTGCTTAATGACTGCTTCTTCCCAAGCTCTTGGAAAGCTTCGAATTTCGAATAGTAATAAAAAAGAAAGATCCTTTAGATCCTTCAAATTATAGGCCAATAAGTCTCCTGCCTAATATTGGCAAGGTTTTTGAGGTAGTTATAGGCAAGTCAATCTTGTCCAAGTGCGAAAAGAAGGAGATCATATGGCGGAATTAATTTGGATTCAAAAGAAACCATTCGGCAGTTACGCAGTTATAAAACTGGTTTCCGATATCAATTGGAACCTACACGCCAAGAGAAGTACAGGTGCCTGTCTGGTGGACTTCGAGAAAGCCTTCGACACGGTCCGAATTGACGGGCTTATTTATAAATTAATCAGTTAGGAGTTTCCTTGTAACCTCATAAAGGTTGATATACTATATCAATGATTCGCGGAAATTTGTGGTAACAGGTGCCTGTGTGGAGAGTATATGACGATTATGGTTTTTGATGTCACTGCAGGTCTGTTGGAAGGCACAGTATCGGCACCAATACTCTTTTACATTCACGTTTCTGAAATGATTAGGTACTTGGAAAACTCAATAGCATTTTCCAACGATGTCATCCTTTATGCTCATGGCTCTAAAATAACAAACATACAGAACGATCTCCAAACTAAGTTCCATCCATCTTCAGGTATTCTATCGAGACTGGAAACTTAAAAAAAAACAGCTCCAAGTGTGAAACTATACTGTTCCGCACCCCAATAGAAAAGGGTAATTCAGATTAACGACGCAATTGGAAAAACATGGTAATAAAATCTTCAAATGGACTTCGCATCGAGTCAAAGACTGTTGTGAGTTGTTCATTTAGACAATTTTTTGTATTACAATGAACACGCTATTACTCCCACTATCTAAGATCTGATGTGAAGGTGCTACCCAGCCTTTGTGCGTCCAATTCTGACTTATGCGAGTCCAGTATGGTGGAACATAAGTCCAGCTTTTATGGAAAAGTTTAGAATATTTGAACGAAAGTGCCTGCGAGCTTGCACACGGTTGTACAAAGCACACATTCCGACTTTCGGCATTACGTCTCTAATAAAAGATTATTGGATGTTTTCGGCGTGTCTAGGATTGACAACGTTATCCTGGACCTTGTGAGGAATCATTTTGCGCGGTCGGCGAATGTTACTGAGAATGAGCTCATATCGGGTTTGTTTTATCCTAACCCGCGATATTTAAGAAATTCATTAGAAAACGGACATTTACCACCAGAAGCATTCCTGTATCTTGACCCACATGGCTACTTATCGGATTCGAACAATGTTCCTATTGTATACCATGCTGCTAGAAGGGCAAAAGACAAAAGGGTTCACATCAGCGTGCCTGGAAGAGATTTAAGTAACATAAATAGATTTAACAGAGCAAAATATTGGTGGCTTGACTGGGTTGAAGCTAACGCTTAGGTTTAGTTAGGTTAAGCTAAGTTAAATTAGGTTAAGTTAGGTTAAATTAGGTTAAGTAAGATTAAATAAGGTAAGAATTAAAGAATAAAGTTTTTCTTAACTCCACTTTTCTTTCTAGAGTTCAAGATTATTAGAAATAAAAAAAATATATTATTAATTTAATACTGATATCAATTTATAAATTTTATGTGTTGCGGAACCGATCTTTGGTCTTATAAGGTATTTTAATAGTTAGTGAATTAAGCATTTCTCATTTGTATTTTAAAATTTTATAATATTAATTGTGGAAAATAAATGAGTTAAAAAAAGCCTTACCGCTCAATCTCGGACCCCTTTCAACGCCTGCAGCCTTGCACAGTTATGAGGCAAAAGTGATCTTCGTATTTGGTTGCCAGATCAGTGGCGATTTCTTCCTGGATGATGATGGGTCGATCAAGTGCCATTAAAGGGCAATGACTTGATATTCACGTTACCTATAAAAGAAAGAATAGTCCGAAAATGAGGGACTCGAGTTAGATGTACTAGACAACAATTGATTAACGTACTAAAGAACAATTGATTAACGAAAATTAAAAAGAGAGTGGGTGTCAAGACGGAACCCTGCAGCACAACCGCTATATAGCTATATAGTTTTTTATATTTAAAACCATCCAACGCTTGAATTTTAAGATCAAAAGGATATTCCTTTACACATGGAAGAAGAGTTGCACCGTTTCCCACGTGTGGCACTTGGCGGTTCCCAGTTTGGAAATTCGCACGAGGGCCAGTTGAAATCAAAACACAACTTAGTTGCAGCTCAGGTTCGAATTCCGGTCATAACCAAATTCATAGCCGCGTCGCGAATTTTGATTATTCAATAACTCATATTTCGTCTCGATTTTGACTCCACTCATGGAACAATCGACTCTGAAAAACATCTGAGTTCCAAATACCTACAAAATCTTTCTATTCTTCTAATTATTCGCGCTAGTCATCTTGAAAATGCATCATAGTGACAGTCCCTTTGCGTGGCCAGATTATAAAACAAAAATTGATAGCCGCGCTTCAGTTAATTTTTCCGGTTTGTCATTGGCTCTGTTGAGAAGGCATAAAACAGAAAAGAGTGCTGACGAAATTTTCAAACAATGATGAATAAAATACTTCGAACTAAGGGAATGCAAAAAATGTTTTATATTATTTTTTCCGTCCCTGTTCGAATCACTATCTGTGCAAAAAAAATCAAGCAATTTAAAAAGTGCACATCGATAATAAGCCAACGTTGCGTAAAACCATAAAAATTCATTATTTTGTCGAAACCCTTAAAGTGTTAGAACAGATTGGCATCGTGTCGGCATTCATGTATCCAATGAAAACGACAAACAGAAGAGAAAAAAAAAATTCATCATTAAGTCATTAAATCATTTCATTTCATCACTTTGCAGTATGTTCATATTTATTTTCATTTCATTTACAATTTCGCATTACTTTGATTTATTTATTTTTTTTTGTGCTTTTTTTCTCGATTTGCAAACTGCATTAAAATCCAATTTCGATATTTTAATCACTTTAATATTGTACTTTGCCGCACTTACACGCATCCCCTGCGCATGCATGAATAAAATTTCATGTCCACACATTTCGTATGTAAACTTCAGAATGAAAACATCCCACGCAAGTATCAACAGACATTTTAATGACAATTATAATTGTTTGCATTATCACGCCAGATACTCGAATGAAAAAAAAGAGAAAATATGACGGCCCAATCTCCCACAGGACACCATTATTAATTGTACAATGGGTGCAATGAAAACATCGGGCTACCAGGGTAACTCAATCCGCTAGCGGTATTGATAAGGACAATCACTTCAATGGTACAATATTATTGTAATAATAATAATAATAAAATTAACCTCTGCGGAAAGAGACACAAAGTTGTCGTTCAGTAATTTTACGAGAGCATTGTAAATAACGAAGTAATCAGATCCAGGATACATACTCGCACTGGTGCTATGAAATTTAATTAGCCAAGAGATGCAACCGCCCGCCCGCATTACATCCCTAATGAGACGCAAGGGTTGTTGCAAGCAAATAATTGTTAATATTTGTCTGAGTGTACAAACTTTCATCGGGATTATTTGCCCAGGTTAACGTCAACGAAATTGTCGCAGAGCATCGTAATTAATGTCATCCGAATGGTCCGGTAATTGAGTAAATACAATGAGAAAGGATCTCTGTTTTTTTTTTTTGTTAAGGTGAAAACTATCCCATTTGTGGCGCAGCGACCTTGAAAGATTTGAGTGACTTTCGCAACGAGAAATCCATTAGTCTCTCTAACTTGAAAACCGCAACTGATTGTCCAGGTGCAGAAGCACTGGTTTGTTCCTCCCCTTAACCAAACCGACTATCGCGTGACTCTGCCAATTACTTTTCCATTAAAACGTTCATATTTATAAGCTAAAAATGCCCTACGGTGCCGGCGTGTGAGCGTACATAGAACGCAACGTCCAGATCTCTGTGCGACTGGACGGTCGGTCATACACAGCTTAATTTATATCCGGAGGAAGTTTCACAGACAATATGTAAATAAAGTTGACAATGGTTTATGGTGAGGATTTAACTTTTGTTTTGTCAGGGGTGGCCATTAGCATGGTTGTGATACGTATCCTGGCGGCGGCAGCGGCGGCGCCGGTGGTGTTAGCTCGGAACAGTTGACTTGCATGCATGCTAACTTACATATGTAAGGCTCGAGACTTGAGGGTATGAACGAGTAATTATGAATAATGTGCGTTGAAATGCAGTAAGAGAAATGCCATACCGCAACATTGTGTTGACATGGGTGGCGGACCGTTTAGCATTTGTGATGATTTAAAACTGACAGCGAAATCATTCACTCGGCAAAACATGAAGCATTCGCGCATTTATTTAAGACCATAAGAATGGTTGATAACGAATCCGATGAAATTATGATGTCTTATTGGTTCTGGTCTTTTTTGCCCATATAAAGACTAGTTATGGAAGTAGTCTTCAAATAAAAGAGGTTTCTCGGTTAATCATTGCCCTTTCCAAATATGAGTAGAAATGAATCTGATAGGGGTCCTCTAGTCACTTGAAAGCTGCTGCGTGAAGAACTCATTCTTCTTACAGTTGTAAGTGGACATTCTGCAAAAGTCATTGTAAGCTATCCTGAGTCACCCACATGAATTTCAATACGAGCCATGTACCTTTAGATGTACGATTTAGATTAATAAGCTTTTTAGCTCATCTTGTAATTGGTCCGATTTTTGAAATTCAAAATTTTTACATATCTGCACGTTTCGAGGTCCCGGTAGTCGGATTTCATTGATTTTAGAAAGATGGCTGTTTGTGTGAGTGTGTACATACGTACGTAAGTGCCGATTCTTTCGTTCAGTCTTACTCGAGAACAAATCAAGCTATCGCATCCATGTCGAAGCGTGTGTGCATAAAGATCACTTGAAAATCTTTTCGTAAAATTTGACAGGGCGTTTTACATTTTATGACGAAAAATCTGTCAAAAAAAGGGAGAAATTCACTTCTTCAATTTAAATCAAATTAGTTATTTAATAAAAAAAGTTAAAAATCAATTAAATTTATAGTTTACAACTATTTTATCAGCTAAAAAATCTGTATTAATATATACACATGCCGTTAATAATTAAATTCCAAAAAAAATTAAAATAAATTAAATTCCAAAAGTTTCATGAGCTAGCCAATTGACTTGATCAAGTAAATTAGTTAAAAGTTAGTATTAAGTTATACAGACTAAAATAAAGATTTAAACACTGTTGAGTTGAGTCCATTTAAAATGTTGTTATGCCTCTTTCTCTTTTTCTTGATCCACGTTCCAACGAAAGTGCTTGGAAAGTTTATTGAAGCAACTGATAATTGATTGACAAAGTTAAAACACATTTGCATTACTCGTATATTAAAAACCGTTGCAACAAAGATCATAACATCCAAAGATTTAGTTTGTTTAATACTATTACGGTTTCTTATCATGGACCAGAATCTAGAGGTCTCTCGAAAAAATGACAGAAAGATAAACAACCTCTCGAAAACGGCCTGTAAACAGCTTTCAAAATCTTCAAAGAAAACTGGACTGAATGTGATCCTCTTAAAGCCATACACAGCTGGGTTGCGAAGTTGGTAGAGCGCCTGCCTTTCAATTGATTAAATTGATAGGTCCCTGGTTCGATTCCTAGAGTAGTGGTCTAGTTTTTCGAATCTGGTCCAGTCACCATTTGCCATTGGGATCAAGTTAATGGCACTATCACTGGGTTGGTCAACCAGTGATAGTAGTCTGACTAATGGGCGTTGTTGTAGTGGTTGTTGTATCGGCTTATTTCCTAATTCGTGTTTTCAAAATCGCAGTTTGTGTAGATTGTGTGTAGATGGCTCTGCTGTGAAGGCATAACACTGACAGCGGGGTGTTAAAGCTAAATCTTCCAAACTTTCAAAGTTCATAGATCAAAACTTAAGTCGAATAGAATCCTGCGAATTAAGTTAAAGCAAACAGGTCGATATCAAAAACCTCCGTCCCGTTTCGGGCTCCACCCACGGAAGTGATTTGAAACCAATTACACCTGAGTTTCTCTGTGCTGAGTTTCTCTGTGCTGTGAGTAAAATATAAATATTGATGAAGGCTTCATTCCTATTTTAAAAATGATGGAGCTTATGGGAATGAAAATTGGCCCGGAAGCTCATTCATTTGCTGTAAAACGAGACAACGCCCGGATTGGCCGCTCCGAAATAAGAGCATCCAACGCATCAAAGGAGGCCAAATCTACTCGATATGAAGAGAGAAACGCGGAAAATAGTTTTTTTCGAAGTCGAGGAAGGTCCGATGTATGAAGCAGGAATGGCAGATTGAATAAATGTAAGTCTACAATATCATTTCATGACTTACACTGCGAAAAACTTTACGCGAAACTTTAAACGCGTTTTTCTCGAAACTGTGTTTTTCAAAACAATACCCACGACCACGACCCAGGTTCTACAAGACTGATTTACCTGAAATTTTTAGAGAGTCTTTTCTTTTTAGACTTGTCTATTTCTGGAACTATCCCCATCCCCAAATTTCTATTACTTTTTTTTAATTCGAAACAGTCAAAAAAAGTGGTTCAAAAAATGTTTTTTTTTTTCAGGCAGTCGCCATTTCGTGCGAAAAAATCTTTTCAACTTTTCCGTAGTTCCAGACATTGTGATATTATTCTGGATTTATAATCTTTTTTTTGTTTTTGGTTTCAGATTGCCAGGAGGGTTTCAATCCTCTGCTAATTTTGGCAATTTTCAACTTTTTTTATTTTTTGATTTTTTCTGTATTCTTGTTATGTTATTATTTAAATAACTAATAAAAAAAATGTATACTTAAAATTTTGATTGCCTTTTTTATGACACTTCAAAAATTACACGAAATTCATACCTCTTGACTAGAGTACCCCCTTAAGAAAACCCCACAAGAAGAAGTCTAACGGAGTCAAAGCGCACGATCTCGATTCACATCGCCTCTGCTTGAGATAGCCATGCTCCGAAATCGCTCGTGCAAAATGTCAATTGTGGCACGAACTGTTTGGCACGTAGATTGGCCAAAGTCGTTTTGAAGAAGTACGGACCGATGTTGACGCCAGCGCAAAATTCACAACATAGAGTGAGTTTCTTTGAATGCATTGCAATTTGGTGGATCTTGTGTGAATTGTGATCGACAATTTCGCTTGTTGACGAACATATTCATTCAGAAATGAGATTCAGCGGTGAATATGATATTTCGACCGATATTTGGGCTCCAAGTCATTGGGGTGTAGACCCAAGTCGTGACGCGAAATTTGCCAATTGTGGTCTGCGAAAACCCGAGTTCTTGTGCGTGGAGCGGATTGATATTTTCGAAACATATTGCTTATGAAGTAGGGACTTGGCGGATTGTTCACTAAACCGACCGACTCGAGCTTATTCAGCTCAAATTTTTCACTCGCAAGAACGATTATGACGACCGTAAGGCGCGTGAAATTTTGCTCGAAAAGAAGACCCAATTTCATAAAACAAATTAATCATTTGCACATGTAGCTTTAACTTCAAAATTTTGGACGCAATCACCTTACATAGTTCAAAAATCCCTAATAAAAAACCCTTTAGCTGAACGGAAACTACCCTCTAGGATCTGATTCCCTTGCGAGGATACAAATTTGCGAGTTGTCTTTTTTTCTGCGTCGATTTAGAAGCTTTTGATTTTTTTACAGCTCTTAGGAACTCCAATCATGAGTAATTAGTATTAATATCAACTTGATTCCTTCACGCATCTATTAAAGAAATGATGGTGACCGACGAACAGACAGATCTGATCGTATAATGGTTCCAATAATTCGACTTCCATAAAGTCTTGTAGTTTCGAGCTGGTGTCGAGTGGCTAGGATCCTTGGCATCTCGATGTACACGTTCGGTAACAGCTGCAATACTTTCTTAATAAATAAGATTTAAAGGTCGCACGAGCCCTTTCTGACTGAATTTGTTTTCAATACGTTTTTGTGAAGATATATTTTCAATCCGTTTGTTTTTTCAATTTGTGTTTTAAGACGGAAGCCTAAAAAACGCTCTCTTGCATTTGAAAAACTGTCCTTCTTCTTCTCCATATATAGTATCACACGTAAAAAAAGAACCTTCCATCTATGTTTTCCAATCAGTGAACAACAAATGTATTTTTGCGAGTCATTAATTAAGAATGACATTTGGTGTTACAAATTGATTTTGCTTTATTAACTGATGCATGGCCAGCAGAATAGATAAACAATCTAGGGACGAAAACAACTATTAACGTTTGTCTGATTGTTAATGAGAACAAATCGCAATGGATTCTTTCATGTGTGATGTTAGTTTTGCCCGAAGGCGATTGATAACGCTCCAAGTTTTGAATCACAAATCGTGATTAATGACTTGATTTGATTTAAGAATAAAATCATAGATAAAACGTTCCACGTTCTTTGAAAATTATAAACGATAAATTTATTGTTTAATCATAAAATAATGTGCAGTAGAACGATGCCATCCTACGATACTAGTTTTTTGGACAAACCAAAATGAAGTCGGTGAACAGGAGATGAGTGTTAGTTCAAAAATCTTTGGACTAAAACTTCCCGCCTAGTTAAAAGTTGGTCTTGTGTTGATTTGCAGAGTCGGAGGCCACACTAGTATTGCGCAATTTGAGTCTTGCAGAAAGTCTTCATACACGCACAAAGTGCATTGGATGGGATCTTGTAAGCGACTTTAAGCAGGGACTTGTAACCTGCTGCAAGATATCTAACATGTTTTGAAACCTATTAGTGTAATTAGAGGGGTGATCCAAAGGCACAGATAATCAGTTGCATACCTTTTTTGTACTACCTAATAAACCCACGAAGCCATCAAACAAAAAAAAAACATAAAAAGGCAACGATTCAAGCGAGGTAGATTCATGTGAATATCAACCGTCAAATGGGGAACACAAAAATGGAGACAGAGGACTGCTCCTTCATATTCTGCGGCCAATGGGTTTCGGCTGGGAAAAACGTCCAACGAAGATGAAAACCTTGCCAGTGTTTGTGCCAGTGAACACATGGTCATTTCACTGAACGACTCGGAGAAAATTTCACTGACTAACATCAGGTGTCAGTGAGTTTTGGGATACACTGGCACAGGCCTGTCAGAAAGTGTGATTACCTTTTCCTCTTAACTGACCACTGACGAGCAATTGCTTTACTGGCGCAAAAATCACGCCAGTTTTCTTGAATTCACTGCCTGCCAGTGGTCAGTGAATTCACTTCCAGCGTGATGTAGCCTTTACTTGAGAATCTTTCCCTAAAAGGATCTTGGTATGTTATATCTAGTTCCGGTGAGCCTTGGCATTCAATTTAAGTGCAGGTTTCTGACATTGGACAGTCGAATTACTTAAAAAATTGACAGCGCTGTTATCAGTCCCCTTGAAGTTCGCCTGGTGACAGACGATGAGGATGCCTTTCAGCTTGAAGTGCGGAGGGACTGGTGTTCGCCTGGTTGTATGCAATGAGCACTATTTCCCTAATTGTATCCATTGTCCATGTAACTTGTCAATTTTTAGATTTCCTCCCCTTCAGGTCACACAAATGCATATAATGTCCTTTCCAAGGTTCAGCTGTATCCATATTAAATTTAATCAAAATCATGGAAACACGGATAGAGATACGGTTGCGTTTTCCTATAACAGCTTGAGCATGGTGAGCGTATGCCAACATAAACCACTTTGTCCTTATTTCAAATGATTATCACATTAATTAAAAAAAAGGATCCATTCTCTCGGCACATCAAAATAGAAAGCACTCCAAAACTCTCATTGCTACTGTATCCGCAAGATAAGTGTATCTTGGAATGAAAAATAAAAAAGATTTTTTTGTAATTTCATCAGTTCATTGATTTGAGGCAAATTCGTTGTTTGTTGGATTTTGCCAACTGTCCCATTGTGCGTCGGCTAACTTCAGTCAGGACCGGCACTACCAACGTTAGACTCAATTTTACGACAGCAAGCCAAACCGCAGTGGGGCAATAAATTGTTTGGCGACAGATCTTTCCCGTTCTTGGTGCCATCATTATGTGCGTGAAATACGGATAGAATTCAGCTGACTGATTTAGGACCACACAACCACCAAGCAGCAGCTGGTGCGGTACGGCAGCACACCATCACCGAAGAGCAGCAGTAATTCAGAGGAGTCCAGTCCTGAGTAGCGTTACAATTCGGTGCGTATTTTACCACCACGCGTTAGGGACTTACGAGGACATCGAGTCCATTTCATTTCACTTCGTTTCAATGAAATTTCACAGGAAATTAATTTTAAGGGTGACTTTTTAGGCTATGCTTCTGGCAAGGCGCAACTTCTACCTCTTGGAGCCTGGTATGCATCAACGACAAGGACAGGGGAAAATAATATTCGCTTTCCTAGTCGTTTTCACATGTTTCTTTTTTTGTTTTGTGTGAGCATAGAACGAAGACCTAGAGTCATGATGATGGGTTAACGCCTCTGCGAACCTGCGATACAATCCGCACAATAAATGGGATTTTGTTGGGTCGTCGCCGTCGCTTGGTGGAGGATACGAAGAGCTGTTTAAGCCAGGACATGAAATAAATTTCCTTCTAAGGATAGATTGTTTCCACTGTGACAGGACAAATAATCGCAATTCCGGACTTTTAATGAAGGTTTGGCAAATGGTTAATCCGTTCAATAGAAGAAAGTGGAAGATTTCATTTATTTTTCTGAGCGAGGCAACGCAGTAGGGTTGGAGTGGTTCGGTTTTAATTGGTGTGCCTTCAAGCGCTTGACATTCGAAATGAATGCCTGGAAGGCTTTTATCTGAAAGGTATTGGAATCAAATTGTTTCCAAAGTAGTCTGACAGTTTAGTTAATGAACATTAACAAAAGTTTCAATAGAGGCTTGCTTTTGTAAATTGTTTTTGTTTCTGTTTATTTTTTGTTTAGGTTTTTGGCGACGAAGTATTTTCCAGAGACACAAAACTTTTGGGTCAGTCTAGCGAGCTCAGTTATGGGTGAGTTTTCTAATGGAATTTGTTTTCATTAAATGGCAATTAATACAATATTAGCCAGTGATTTTAAACATTTGGTTTTGCTGGAGGCTTTCTGTTGAGTAGAAAATTTTACTTACTTCACGGACTTTTTTTAATCAAGCTTATTTCAAGCCTGTGAGCCTTCAACTTAAAACTATCAAAAAAGACTTAAGGCTAAAGGGGATTTTCGAAGATTTTTATTTTAAGAAGCCTTGGATAATCGGAAATTTAGGGAGCTATTAACTCAGTGTAATACTCTACTAATATATTATGTGGGTTGTGTAACAAAACGTAATTTGTAGAAAAGAAAGGGAATCAATCGCAGCAGTTAAAAATTAAGTATAAATAGAATATCGGTTTGTAAATTTATCATTTTGAGTCAGTTTTCAAAAGGAGGCTAACTGTTGCCTTCAACCCTAAATGTAGGCCAAATAAGCAAAACAAATAAGCCTGCGTTAGGCCGCGTCGCTTCTAAATGAAATAACGAGACTTAGAATCATGCATACGGATTAGTGATCTCTTTTGACCACCGCTTAATATATCCAAGGATTGGGTTCGCTCTGCTCATGACTAGATCAGTGTGTGAATGGAGCTTGAGCTCTACATCATACATCGAATCAACAAGCCTACCTTTCAATTAGTCCCAGTCTCTTGAACCACATCCTGCCCGTAAGAGATCAAATGCATGGTGATATCAGTGGAGTGGTCGACTAGCGATTGTCTGACTTAGTGGATTGCAATGCTGTAGTGATTACTCTTTGGGATTGTCATTCTGGAGTTCCAAGCTCGTGTCATCAAAAAAGTGGCTTGTGTAGATGATTTACCATTGGCTATGCTGTGAAGGCAAAGCACTAGCAGGAGAGTGATGACGAAATCAATCAAAAATAAAGAAGAAGACACTCGTTCGTGCCAGAAAAAATACTGCGAATTGAGCGAAGGCAAATTAATGTTATCGAATTTGAAAATAATCAAAAGATGAAATGTGTCCGAGATATTTGATGTAAAAGATTGCGAAATGACGCTATAGATAAACATTTGCCAACATTGTCCCCAACAGAACTTCGCATGAGACTGACAGTTGGGAGAGAGAGCGAGAGATAGGGAGAGAGAGAGAGAGAGAGAGAGAGAGACACTCTTTATCAGCGTCATTAATAGTAATTATAAAAATGAAAGGTCCTTAATGACTACCTTGAGGAAGTTCGAATTTCGGACACCGTGGAAGTTGATGCTGTCGATACTCTCTTCAAAATGAGACGTCCAAAAATTTAAGGTGATGTGATGATAAACTTTATCGAAAGCTTTGCTGAGCTCGGTGGCTATAGCATCAACATCTTTGCCTTGTTGCAGTGCCTTAAATACAAACTCGATAAGATTTGTTGTCGTGCACCTAACATGATTTCGTGCTGCTTAGTGGACATTGAAGATTAACATTTAAAGATAGAGTCGCAGACAATATTTTCCAAGAGCTTGAGGAAAGTAGAAAAAAATTGGTGATGGAACTGTATTTGATATATCACCCTTACAGCATTTTTTGTGAACAGGGGTATTAGATGAGTCTTTCCATATTTTACGGAACAAGTCCGACAGTCTATCACGGCCTTGTGAATAATTATTCACATTAAAATTGCAACTTTTGTCTGATGATTGAATTTTATCACATGATGTTGTTGATGATATATCCTCGTTTTTTTGTAATAGCTCTTGTTTACAAGTTGTTGCTTTCACAATTAATTCGACGTATAACCGTATTAATTTTTAATATAATTTGTTAAAGCATCCTCAAGACGAGTTTGTGTGAATTATCCGAATCATTTTTGTTTCATTTGCGGAGAATATATGTTTGATAAAATACGGTTTGAATGTGACTACGTTCGTAAATGAGGCTTACAAAAATGATTTGGCCACCCGCTGGAAATGAAAAACAAGCCTTGGGTTCTGCAGAAGGTATGCAAAACAAGTGTAGGGTTACTACGTTTGTGGACAAATCAAAAAAGAATAAATTTAGGAACGAAACGGCTATGATCTGGAAAGAGCACGTGAACCACATAACTGGTATCAACCGAAAAAATCGAGGCCAAATGGAAATATCTTTCCAAACGGTCGGCAAATAGACGTGTTTTGAGCTCAAAAAATATCACCATAACCTCAAGCCGGTCCTTCTCAGGAAGAAGCTATGCATTCTGAGGCTAAAATTGACAATACTGATACTGACTTGGAATGTGACTTGAATGCGCCAAAACTATTCAACCAAGATGATTAAAACGACCTTTTCATAGATCTGGGACTGTCAAAGTCTGTTTCAGAACTCTTGGCTTCTTGGCTATAAGGAAGAAACTTAGTTACAAAAGAAACTAAAATTTCTTATAACCGCACAAGAGAACGAAGTCTCCTCAAATATTTTGCTGAAGAAGATGACTTCGTATTTTTTAAAGATGTACCTGGTTTAATGGCCGCAATGGGATTACAAAATTATGTTTCTAATGAGTGGCGTTTATTCATACATTCGTCGAAACGGAGCCTAAAATGTGTTCTCTTACACAATGGGAATAAATTAGGGTCGTTGCCTATTGCACATTCCACAAAAGTAAAAGAAGAAGAACATTCAACTATTGCTTTGGTTTTGGACAAAATTAAATATGTGGAACACAACTAGGTTATGTGTGTTGATTTAAAAATGTGTAAACTTTCTTTTAGGGCAACAAGGTGGTCATACAGAGTACTCCTGTTTTCTTTGCTTGTGGGATAGTAGAGCTAAAAATCAACATTGGATTAAAAAAGATTGGCCTCCTCGGGAAGCGCTGGTTCCAGGAGAACAAAACGTGATAAACCCACCTTCAGTATCAAGGGATCGTATAATTTTGCCTCCGTTACATATAAAACAATTTGTAAAAGGTTTTGACATAAATGGAAATTGTTTCTTTTTCCAATCAAGAAAGTTTTCAAAACTGAGTGCAGAAAAGATAAAAGCGGTAATTTTTGACGGGCCACAAATAAGGTCATTAATAAAAGATTCAAATTTTATGAAAACTATGACAAATATTGAGAAAAGGGCATGGAATAAGTTTGTTTGGCTGGTAAAATTTTTTTTCGGAAATAAGAAACATTCGGACTTTTCTCAACACGTGAAAGAACGCATGAGTCACTTTCAAAAGCTCGGATGTAACATGAGCATTAAGTTAAACTTTTTTCACAACCACGTAGACTATTTTCCCGCCAATCTTGGGGATCCAAGTGAAAGAACAGTGCGAGCGATTCCACCAGGACCTTTGACGATGAAGGAATGCTATCAACGCTACTGGAACGCTCACATGATGGCTGACTATTGTTGGAGCATTCAGAATAGCTCTCCGCCTTCAGCTTCACTAAGAAAATCGAATAAAAGAAAGATTTTTTGCACCAAAAATTAAATAAATTGAAATCAATGTTTTATTATAAAAAAAACATGTGTCATATTTCTTAACTAGAGCTGATACAGAAATTTCAATCAGATTTCAAATCGTCTTTGAAAATTGGACTTATATCATATAAGATAGCCCAAATCGTCCTTTTGACTATTAGTTTTTTTGATCACGGTGACAGTGTGTACATGTAAGAGACTGTGTTCAGGATTGATCAACTGACGAAACGATCGGCAAGAAGACTGAGCTGCCTTCGATCAAGACTCTTAAAGATTGATTTAGCGAATACAAGTATGCAGGTGATTACAATAGTCAATCCCAAACTGAGGCCGAAGGGAAATTTTCCATAGCTTATTTCTTTAATATGAAAAACCAATGACGAGACAAAAATGGGGTCTCTTTTGGGTTCAGCACTGATTAGGTTTGAAATTTTAGGTTCCATTGAGTTGCTGGCAATTAAAAGTTTAGGTTTTTACGACGCCTTAATTGAAATGTTATCTACTATACTGAAGTCGTTATATAAACCTCATATAAGTTGTAAGTGGTTTGAACGATGGAGTTGTTGAAAAAAATAATTAACAAGTAAAACTGCTCGACCACAGGAATTGTCACTTGACTGATCACCATCGGAATGATTTGCATGTATCGGGTTTTTCAACAGGGACGCTACAAAAGTAGAGCGACAGGGACAGCAAACGACGCCATATTTCTTGCCGCTCTTTTGACATTTCTCTTCAGTAAGGTAATCGTCCTAGCAGATCAACAATTGAGCGTCTAGTGGAAAAATTTGAATCCACAGGCACAGTACAAAATGTTCCCTTGCCAGTGTGACAAAGAAGTGCCCGTAGTGTCGAGAATATTGCTGCCGCTGAGGCTTCAGTTGCAGAAAGCCCAAATGTGTCTCTCACACGTTGTTCTCATGCGTTGGGCATCTCTGTGACGTCGTTGTGGCGAATTTTGCGAAAAGATCTTGGCCTACATCCTTACAAGATTAAATTGACGCAAGAACTGAAGCCGCTTGACCACCAGAAGCGTCATATGTTCGTGAATTGGGCTGAGCAACAACTTGAAATCATCTTCAGCGATGATGGTCATTTCTGGCTGAATGGCTCCGTCAATAAACAAAATATGCGGTATTGGTCAGGCAGCTATCTACACGTATTCCATGAGTCATCATTGGTTTGGTTTGGTGTGGTTTATGGGCCGGCGGCGTCATTGGGCAGTACTTCTTCCGTGATGATCAAGACCAGCACGTAACTGTGAATGGGGATCGCTACCGTTCAATGATAACCGAATATTTTTGGCCCCAATTGGATGATATGGACTTGGAGAACATGTGGTTCCAACAGGACGGCGCCACAAGCCACACAGCGAATGTCACAATCAATTTATTGGAAACCATGTTTGGAGAACGTGTTATGTCACGTTACGGTCCAGTCGCTTGGCCGCCTTGGTTGTGCGATTTGGCGCCGTTAGACTTTTTCCTGTGGGGCTACGTCATGTCTCTGGTCTATGCCAACAAGCCAGCGACGATTGATGAACTTCGTACGAATATCGAACGTGAAATTGCAGCAGTATGGGTCGATTTATGCTTGAAAACCGTCAAAAATTGAGTTCAGCGTCTGGACTTCTGCAAGCGTACCCGTGGTGGCCATGCAAAAGAAATCGAGTTCCATACATAATGGCATCGAACGTACTTTCAGAGGAATAAAGAATTTCATTGATATCCAAAACCGTTTTTGTTTTATTTTAAAAAAACGTTTGTAGCGCTCTTATTGAAAACCCCGATATATGCATCTACACCGAACAGTTCTTGGTTCCAAATATTGAAGCAGACATTTGTTTCTGTAAGGGCAAAAATGTCGTTTTTGGTAGGAGTTCCTCGCAGGTTTTGATGGAAATAATGTTTATAAAATCAGCAAAATCAATAATTAAAAATCCAGTTTGTTTCTATTCTTAAAATTTTCAATGTTATTTAAAACTAATTTTGGAATACAAAATAAATTTTTGTCGTATTACATATTTCACAGGCGTTCTAAGTTCTTAAAGAGACAAAAGATCCGCCTTAATGATAACAATTCAGTAAAACAATCAAGCAATTTTTTTATTATTTTATTAATTTTATTTTAGTTATATGATAAGATTTTTCTGTTCTTTAAAAATAAATAAATAAACATACTTTTGTATTATGTTTTTGTAGCATTCTAATTTTAAATTGAAATTCAGTGACCCGTAACTGATATGCCAACGACTTTATGCGTCGTAAATTAAATTCAAAAATTCTTTTCTAAATAGTTTATGGTCAGAGCAAACACCCATTTCAATGCTGTTTTAACCATTAAACACTGATCACAATAATTATTCGTCAAACATAAACTTCATCCCGAATCCGATGCCGGGTTGCCAATTAAATTCCACGTTTTATTGGCCCCAAAAGAACAAAACATCTCATTTGAAAACTTAATGTCCATCCATCCATCTGAATTTTAACTAATTTTTCCTCTTCAATTGATTTTACAACTTTTTTGCTTGTAATGCAACTTTTATTTCCAAACTTTTCGAATGTTAGTAAATAGAGATTATGCCTGCTGAGTGAAAATGTCAGAAGTGGGGTAGTCATGAGCAAGGGAATTCATTCAAAAATGGCACCAACTCGAAGGATGTTATTTAGAGAAAATGATAATTAAAAATGCTTGCAGAGCATCCGCTTTGTGACGTTAGCTTTCCATGTGTAGTCAAGCACGTTGGGTATCTCATGACATCGTATTCCAGTGCCCTGTGTCCTCAGAGACTGAACTTCATTCATATGTGACATGGATAATGTGAAACTTTGGAATGTGTTATGATGACTTATTGAAAAAGTTTATGGCAAAGTATGGTTACGATTTTTTTTTCTATCCTACAATTTGTTTTACGCGAAAATACTTGGAACGCGACACAATGATTTTGTAGGAATTTAAAGAGCTTCCGTATGAAATCTTTTTTTTTACTCTAAAATCGGTGAAATACTTTCGTCATATTTCTTATGTGGACTCAGGCATGAGTGTTAAGCGATACCTCGTAATCGTTTTTATTTCAAGGATAAGGGATTTAAATCGGGTGTAAGACAGGTTTTTGGTTAAACTTAACAAGAAGTTAAGATCTGATTATTTGAAAACGTTATGCAAAATTAAGCTTTCGTATTGATGCTTGTTTTGAGCTAAGAAGAGTCACCAATTTTCACAGATTTTTTTATTCGTTTCATAGTCTATACTTCACATTTATGAGAGTCCTTAAAAATAAATGTAAACGCGAATCTATTTGATTCGAATATGCAAGACTCATCGCACTCACCCGGTATGATGCTTAAGTGTAACTTAATTCTAAATTAGTTGAGTATCGAGTCTAAAGTCGTTCCTTAATATTTACCGTCGTTAAAATACAGGACTTGAACCGAGTTGAGAAACAGATGTACATACATTGTTTATGTTCTTCCACAAAAAGTTAACATTTGGTTTTAGGTGCATACCCACAAAAGCACTTTCGCTTGATAACTCTCTGTCTCAACTCAATAAGTACAATAAATTAAACCGATATATGTACATTTGAATTGCAGGGACATAATGTAATTCGGAGCTTTTAAACTATGTTCCACAATAGATTCCATGTGCGGGGGCTTTCTTAAGTTTCACAAGTAATCTCGCCTACGATCTTTAGCACGATCTCGCTGAAAAAATCAGGAAGAAGGTACTTATTGGAAAACAACATTATACTGAAGTTACTCCACTTACTTGAAATAATTCCAAAAAATTTTATTTGAAAGACAATCATAAGTAAGTTGCAAATTGCGAACAATTAAATTGTTTCCCAATAACCTGGAATTTCATTGAACAAGCTTGTAGACGGCAATAAAAGCTTTAGACTTGCAGATTTTGAATTTAAAATTTCTTTTTTTAGAAATAATGTTGCAAGCTACTTAATAGTTCTTGAGCAACGTTCTCTCCAAATATGTCATTTTGATAAGATTATTTCCTTACGATCTTCAAGGTTTTTTTGAGATCATCACTGTAGTGCATAAAAAAATTCTTCGTTTAACTTCTTTACTGCATTTTTTTTTTGTTTCTGTGCCAAATTTCATGGAAAATTTCTTTTTTATTTTTGGATTTATATATTTCGATAATTTTTTTTTTTACATTTTCAACTCTCTAGACTGATGCCATTCTTGCATCCCGCTGCTTTAAAAAACGAATTCAGTTTGAATGGTGCCACTTGATCCCCATGAGTAGCACAAAGTATGCCCTGTCCACTTACGAGGAACTTCAGATCGTTGATAATTAAACTTTATTATCATCCATCGCGAGGGTAGCTGTATAGTCCGCAAAAGAAGCTTCGACAGTCCTTTCAGAACACAATCGGATCCAAAACACTTCTTTAAGGAACCGCGTTTTGAACTTCACCTAAAAGTCTGTTTTCTTATATAAACGAGATGACTAATAACTATATACTGAGCAGTTGTTTTCGTTATTGATGGCAGAGACCAGAGTGTTAGTTATGGTGCGATTTTTTTAGAAATTGCTTGGTTGCTTGAATCGTGAATTTAAAAATATTTTAATGAATAAAATGCCACGCCAACTTTTGGTAATTTAGTCTATAATTTTCGATTTTCAGTGATTTATTATTTACCCTAAGAATTATGTCTTCAGACAATGACTTAGAGCTTATACAAAATTCACGAAGAAAAAATGGTAGAATATATTAATCAGACCCAGAACAGCAAGATTGGAGTCCTATTATAACAGATTCTGATTAGTTATTCCTAAGTGATGATATAATTGACCTTATGATATTAGAAACAAACCAATTTTTTGAACACAGTCTAACTCAAGTGCAATCATCAATTTCTTCTAGAAAACGCAAACAGAAATGGACACCAGTAACTCGAGATGAAATGTTTGTATTCTTAGGAATTTTATTGATAATGGGTTTTGTAAAGTTACCCGAAATGCGGTTATATTGGTCAAAGTATCCAATGTACGCTAATGACTGTATAAAAAGTGCTTTGAAACGAGAACGAACTTTTGACATTCTACAATACTGGCATTTTTCTGGTAATGGTCAAGTAGAATCCGGCAATGGAATATTCACAATAAGCACACTTTTAGAAAACAAAAAATTTCAAAAAGTTGTGCAACCAGGGAAAGAGCTGAGAATAGACGAAAATATGATTTCTTGGCGTGGTCGGTTATTATTTCGCCAATATTTACCAAATTAACGTCGTGAATTTGGCGTAAAACCTTATAAGCTATGTCTTATAGAAGGATATACGTATTAAATAAAAATTTATTCTGGAAGAAGGCCAAGATCAATAATACAGATACATTCACATAGCGTGTTCATGGAACTTATGGATGGTCTTTTCATAAAGGAAGAATTTTGTACGCTGATATTAGAAATAGATCACTTTTTCCAAAATTTGCGAAAATAAAATAAAAAAAGACGCTGTGCACAAAAAAAGGGGTACAAGTTAGGAAATGGAGAGATATGAGGGCAGTGATGATGTTGACAACATGTAAATCCCATAAGTGCTCTCTAAAAGGAGTCCCTACCAGAAGACAGAAATCTGTACAAAAGCCTATAATAAAGCCAAAGAAAGAGTCGATATTTCTGACCAAATATCAGCAAACTACAGTTGCCTCTGAAAAACCCTAAAATGGTATAAGAAGATCATTATAGAATAAATCTGTGGCACAATGTTAATAAATGCATGGAGCATGTATACTAAATTTGGTGCTCGCAAAAATGTTTGTATCCTAAAATTCCATAAAAGTATAATTGATTCTCTATTGAAAGTTGAAAAGCCGCCGAAACCATTCGCTCATATTCTGAAAAAATATGATGTACCTCAAAGATCGACAAGGAAATGATGTAAGAACTGCTATCGGAAACCAAAGTTTTGTATCCCATGTTTTGAAGTAGTACATAAATGATATAAGAAATAATATTGTTTTATTTCAAAAACAACTTTGAAAAATAAATTTTATTTATGTTGAAAACCACTACAACATATAGAACTTTATATTTTCCCACTGTATTTTATTTTAGCACTTTGTTTCTTTCCAGTATGATTTTCGAAATAAAATTATAAAGATATGTGCAGCAACAGTGGCCCGCGGAGCCAGATTATTGAATTTTACTGTGGAACACCGATGGTCCACGCCACCAGATAAGCGCAGTGCTCGTGGATCAGCAGTGGTCCATCGTAGAACGTGTACAATTTCTCCCGGCTTACATATATTTAGGGTAGTTTAAGTAGATACTTAGTAGTTTTTAAAGATATTTTAAGTTAGACTACGCTTTTCAGGTTTAAGATAAGATTTTAGTTTAGATTTAAATTTACTTTACCTACAAACTTACTTACTTACTTACTTTAAATAATTTACCAAATTCCTAATCTGTAAGGCTAAAGCTGGTTGATGAAAATAAATAAATAAATAAATAAATACTTTTAAATAAAAAACCACAAAATAGTCCTATCACTAAGTTTTTACATATATTTTCTTAGTCTTTTTTTTCGAAATGTATTATATAATTTCATTATAAAAAATGTACATAAGAACTCGTTAGCTTAGAGCACCCGCATAGGGCCAGTATGTTAGTTTATAAATAAATAGTTGAGTTAATTTAGCTATATTTAAGTATATTTTTTCTAGTAAGTAAGCTTATGAATAAATGAGTAAAAATGCATTGAATTGTATTGAAAAATTGTGCACAATTTCTCCGCTAAAATGAGCGTCAGTAAACTAAACTGCTATAATCCTTCGTTACACACCTTTTCGAATCTTTTTCAATTTCATTTGTAATTCGATAGACCTGATCGATTTAGGAATCAAATTGGTAATCCAGTATCCAACGCCTGTTTGCAGTTTATCGGCTGTAATCCTTCTGTCAAATATTTCTTCAAGACCTTTCCTTTTTGATTTAGTTTACCCAGATTCATAAGTTATCCTATTCTGACCTTCTATTGATTTCGAAGCGGTGTCAGTGTCAAAATAACATATAATTTAAAAACGAACAAATGGCAATAAAAACTATTCATGATCCTATGTTTTGATGAATTTAAAAAATATGTTTCATATTAAACCATTTGCAGGAATATTTGACCTAGTCAACAAATGATTTTAATTTAAATAAAGCTATTATATTTATTTCAACGCCATTTACGGCTCTATAGGAAAATTAATAATTAATTTCCTTTCATAGCAATTCAATTTCCATCAACACATTGACAAGATTGAATCGAAAATGAAATTCGTTAAACTCTTTTAAAATGAAAAAAAACATCTATTTAAATATACAGAGTATCATTCGTGTAAAATAACAATTGATTTTGTCGAAAAAGTATTGTAGCTATACAAGAATTATGTTATATTAATTTTTATTGGCATGCGTGGGTTTTTATGGCGCGTGGTGAAATGATTCGAAAACATAATTGGAGCCCTTGGGAATGGTCATAATAAGCTTCCATCAATACAAAGTTGGCATAATAATAACAATAAAGTTCTATACGATTTAATAAATTTATTGTGCAGGTTTCGATTCGGGTGGTTTGGATGTGTCACCTTCAACTCTCACAACGACATAGAAGAGTTTAAGTGCTGATTGCTTACAACAAGGCTGAAACAAGTTACGTGTCCTATCCAAGGATAATTAAATTTGGCATTCAGATTCCACAGGATGCCACTGGATGACAATTTTAGCAAGTGAAAGGTGAACTAATATATGAAGAGAACCAACTCGTCCGCATTGCCAACGTTTTAAACAGGCGATTTTTTAATTCACAATTATTTTGGGCTGACACAAGACGCACTCTACGCATTTTGTATTGCTTCGGTTTGTCCAAACAACTTGGTTTAGAGCTCCTAACTTGAAGGGTCAAAATTTTGCTCATCATGTCGATTTGTCAACTCAACAAAGTGAGCCGAATATTGGACGGAATTGACACAAGTGTTCAAGCTAAGAGTGTTTACGAATCCCACCACTCAGGTGGACGAAAAAGTAAAGAACTGAAAGCTAAGAAGCAATAACAAACCGCGAAAAATAGAGAACAGCTTTGAAGCCTCATTATACCCCATCCCGGACTGGAAGTCAATCCTCATATGGATCACAACGCTAAGCCCAACTTGACGAAGAACTGGAGTTTATCGGTCCATCAGATCAGCTGTGAACGTTAAGACGGTGAGAGCTTCGATTTTGCAAATCTCGCGACGGAAATTCTGCGTGCAAACTTGCGCTTGGCCTTAGACTTTCCGATAGTTGAGTCATATAATGAACTATACAACTATGTGAATAAGTAAATAGTAAATAGTAATAAATTTTAAGAAAATAAGCCCTTTGTACTTGAGTTAATGCGACAATAAGCAGAATTTGCGTTATTGCACTGACACCAATCCTTGATAATATTACCATCGGCTCTTGCATTCACCTTAAGCCAAAGTGTGGTATGCAATGAATGTAAAGAGTTCATAGTTCGAGTGAGTTTAGGCAGGTATATGAATATGAGGGAGGAACTGGATTAAGAGGACATCTCGTTCCGAATTTTGCCACCACCGATGGTATCAAAGTGACGAGAACAGGTGAATCCCAGTGTGAAATCGCTGAATCAGCGTTCCTTGGAAACATATCTTAAGAAAGTTGAAAATATATTAGAAAACCAACTAAAGGTGTGCACAGTTCAAGTTGGGTACCAGATTCCTTTCTCCAGGAACCTGAGCTTTAAAAGAATTGAATATTTTAAGAAGACAATTTTATTGAATTCATCTAGAATGATTTGAAGTCACTTAATTTTAAAAGACTGGAATTTCAAAAAACATAAATCACCATTCTACTGAAGTCAGTAATTCGTGCATTCATTTTTAACCACTCATTGAATTGAGTCAATTGATTGATCAGTTCATTAGCTGAAGACACTGAAGGGTGAAAAATGTAAGAAAATCATTTTTTAGAGGGCCGATCATATCGTGAACATAATGAGCCGAGGCATATGAGGGCTAGATGAATTCAGTTCGGACTGCCCAACCTGAACCGGAACATTTCCTGGCAAGCCTAGTCAAGTGATTTTGATTTGTTTCGAAATAAGTGTGAGCTACGAATTCAATTTTTTAACGAAAATATTGATGTTCTGCTGACCTCGCCAATGTTTTTGTCTGATGCAATATGAACATATGAATTTGAATTACTAAACGCGTGCGAAAGATAATACAAACATTTTTAATCATGGTCAATAATGGACGTCCCTGGGTAAATGTTTTTTTATAAGTTATCTCCATAACGATCTTTACTTCTGCCTAATTATACTTATTGCTAGTCGATAAACCACACTGGCTAATTCCCTAAAAAGCTTCTCAGTCATTTCTTTACTTGAATTCCGTGAATGAGTTCGCAAACGAATGCATTCTTCGAAAATTCTCCCTGTTACCATGACATCTGTTTAAGTGGACAAGAAAAATTTTACACACACATCGAAATGTGTTTATAATTTTTATAGTTTAGCACAAAAGCATGACGACACTCTGGATTGATTTCGTACGAATAAAACTTTAATTTACCTTACCAAGTTCGAATATTCGAACAGAGCAAGTGCTTAGTATTTGACACCAAAGTTAAAGCCAAAGATGGAATTTGACAAGTTTTTAGATGAGGAATATTTAGATTTTAGTTATTTTACCATTTTTAGGGTTCCTTACCGTAAGTGTGCGAACGGTACCATATTACTAAGCCACCGCTGTTATCACGGGGCTGTATCTTTTGAACCATAATAGGTAAAATAAATTGTAAAAGTACTTCAGTTGAAAGGTAATTTAAATAAACGTATCTCTTTACTGTAAATTGTGCGGTAGTAGGTCTATATAATTGTTATTTGTACGAAATAAATATCTATCTATAGCAGGTAGACAAGTAATTTATTCACATACTTCAAAATTAAATCCTATTTTTAGGAGCAAAATACCTACATAAATGCGACACGTTTGATTGGGAAAGGTTGAAATTTAGAATTCGCACTCACATCACTACGTTCTGAAATGCATCACACGAGTTCTAAATGAACTTGCAGTCGCTTGGGGACATAAAATTGCAAAAAAAAAGGGAATTGTAGATCCACACTTTTCTACAATAAGTCTGCAGCAAAAAGACTTTTATTATGATGCTTTTAATTAATAAATGATGGTTTGAAAAATAACTTTTCTTTCATTTTTCTTATGGTATGTGCATGCAAAACGATTTCAATCCCCCACCAGGTGTCGCTTCGCATGACAGCATTACCAATTGTTAATAGGTGCACGGTAAGGGCGATGTTAAGAGAAATTTCAAACCAAAAACAGAGCTCGAAAATAACTTGATTTTCATTTGATTTATCGCTAAGAGAAAAGGCTTTGGGCACTTCCATTTATGTCTTGCTCCGAGATATGGATATATATTTTTACTCACATTTCGCTTTTCGCTTGAGATTTATTTTTTTATTTTCAAATACATCTATCCTCTGTTGACCTCTTTTTATAAAAATTAAACATAAAAATAAAAGTGTTCAATGTATAGAATTTCGTTGTCTTTATTTCACATAAATAATAATCATTTTTTTAAATGTTTTTTAAACCGTATTAAGAAATATTTTTATATTTTTTTAATTAAGTTTCACTTAAAGTAAACTCTCAAATATTTTCGAACTTAACGTCTACTTTTCTCGCTTAAAATAAAATGTTAAAAAGAAAAAGTTCTTTCGACAGTC